>BLBF01000044.1:22286119-22298931 GCA_015471245.1 Laticauda colubrina | reverse complement strand
CTCTCTCTCTCTCTCTCTCTCTCTCTCTCTCTCTCTCTCTCTCTCTCACACACACACACACACACACACACACACACACACACGGCTATTACATGTTGTGGGTTCTGTGAACATAAATCTTCCATGGGGATGGGCGTGGCAATGACAAAATGGCTGTCTTAGTGGGCATAGTCTGTCACAAAATAGCCAAGCACTAAAAAATGAACTGCTTAAATTATTCCATACCCCTTTTTAAAAAATTTCTTAGAATATTTCCATCTCAGCTCACCCTTGATTTTTTTTTGTGAGTAGATGAGAACACTTCCAAACTAGTCACTGGTCTACAGTCACTCTGTGTTTACCTATGAATATCTATATTTATTTGGGAGCCAAAGGCTTTTTTGAAAATGCTGAAATCTTATGCTGCAAACTGAATTCTCATTGCTTATTTTTTAATGAAAATAATATCTTAAAATTACAGTAAATGAGTTGGAGTATATGCAGTAGGTGCCTCTTTGCTTAAATATCAAGAATATAAATAACAAGAAGAAAGTCAAGGAAACAATTGGTTCACTAAAGACAGAAGATGGCAAGGAAGTAGTAGACAGTAGAGAGAAAGCAGAGCTGTTAACTCATTCTTTGCATGAGTCTTCATGCAAAAAGAAAGTATAACCCAATCTACTAAAAGACATACTAGAAATAAAAATTAAAATAAGCAAGAAAATGATAAGAGAACATTTGTCTGACTTAATGAATATATATCACTGGGACCTGATGCATCTCAGAGTTCTGAAGGAGCTGGCAGATGTTATCTCAGAACCATTGTACCATATCTATAAAAAATCCTGGAATACCAGGGAACTACCAGAAGATTGGAAAAGAGTTGATGTGGTTCTCGTCTTAAAAAAAAAAAAAAGGGGGGGGGGAGGGGGGGAGAAACCAAATCCAGGAAACTACAGATCAATCAGTCTAACATCAATACTTAGGAAGATACTAGAAAATATAATAAAAAATAGATATGTGAACATCAAGAAACAAATAAACTAGTATCCAGCCATAACTTTGTTAAGATTGGTTTGGCATCAGAGGTGGTATTCAGCAAGTTCTGACCAGTTCTAGAGAACCAGTAACAGAAATTTTGAGTAGTTTGGAGAACTGGCAAGTACCACCTCTGACTGGAGATTTTACAGTATCCTTCCCCTGTCACACCTACCAAGCCATGCCCACAGAACAGGTAGTAAAAAAAATTGATTCCCTCCACTGTTTGGCATGATCTGTTTTTATTTCATTCTTTGACAAAGTGACTAAAGTAGTAGACCAGTGAAATGCTGTGAATATAATATACTTAGACTTCAGGAAGTCATTTAACAAAATAACCACAACCTACTTCTTGATAAAATAGAAAAATGTGGGATAGATAGCACCATCACCAGATGGATTTGTAACTGGCTAACAAACTATACTCAGTGAGTAGTCCTTAATAGTGCTACATCTACATGGAGGAAAGTAAGCAGTTGGGTATCACAAGGTTCCACCTTAGGCCTAGCACTCTTCAATATATTCATAAATGACATAGATGCAGAAATAGAAAGGCAATTTATCAAATTTGCAGATGACACTAAGCTGGCAGGAATAGTCAATACCCGAGAAGACATGCTTGGGATCCAAAAAGATCTTGATAGACTGGAACAATGGGCCCTATCCAACAACATGGAATTTAATGGGGAAAAAAAACAAGGTTTTACACTTTGGCAGGAAAAACCAAAGGTACAGGTATAGATGAGGTGAACCCTGGCTCAAAAACAGTTGAGAGGGACCTTGGAATCCAAATTAATGACCACTTAAATATGAACTAATAATGTTTATTTTTATTTATTTATTTATTTTGTCAAGCAGGTATTAGATAACAGGTATAAGTATAAACATATACTTATGAATACATGAAATGGATACAAATAAAAAGGAACATTAGGACACAGATGGTAGGCACATTGGTATGCTTATGCACAGCCCCTACAGACCTTTAGGAAAGGGGTGAGGTCAATAGTAGACAGTCTATGCGATCTTCAAATAATAGTGGTTGTTATTGTCATTATTAGTATTATTATTAAATGTAATTGCTATATTTCCCTAGATATTTAATATTATTGAATATACAGAGATGATAGGTTCTGATGGCCCATTAAAATTTGCTATTTGACCTTAATTCATTTCCTATAAAGCTATGCCTTAATTCATTTCCTATAAAGCTATGTTCTAGTTCAGGTGTTGGCAACCTGTGGCTCCAGAGGCACATGCAGTTCTTTGTGCCCTCTGCTGTGGCTCCCTGTTGGCTGAGCCTACCACTGACTGGCTCCCCCCCCTCACCCTCCCATCCCAGTCATTCCTTACCTAAGAAAGAAAGAGTGATGGCAGTGGATGGAGACTTCTTCCATATTCCAGAGTGGGAGCAAAGCGCCCCTCTGCTTGCTTCTTCTTCCAGCCTTTGTTGATGCTTTATGCATTACAGTCACTCGGGGAGATGTGTGGCTTGTTCTTCATCCGAGACACTGGCCTAGCCTGGCTGTGATTAATGCCGCTGTTCTCATCAGCTCCATGGCCTGCTTGCTGCTCTTGCAGCACCTTGCACAGCACATTTAAATTTAGCATGCTTCACAATGGGTGATACAGTAGTCTTTCCCCCTTCTGGAGCCCATTATGCTGCGGAGCATCGGTTAATATCTCACGGCACTGAGAAACTCATGCTTCTTGCCAAGTGACTGAGATGCATGCAGCACCAACAAGGGCCAGAAGAAGAGGCAAATACAGGGGTGCTTCGCTCCAACTCTGGAATATGGAGTGAGTCTCTGTCCACTACCATCACCCTTACCTTCTCAGGCTAGGTGAGGAGTGACTGGGAGGGGAGGGGGAGGGAGCAAGGCCGACCAGTGGTGGGTTCAGCCAACAGGGAGCTACAGCAGGGGGACAAAAGAATTTTATTTATCTGGGAACCTGAAATGACTCTTGATTTAAATCATATGGTAAAAAGCACCCAAAGAACAACATCAGCACAGACAAAAACAAAAACCAACCCTTGCCTGTTTTTGGAAATGGCTCAAGAGGAAACACACACATGAGAAAGAGAGAGAGAGAGAAAAATGAGAGAGAGGAGAAAGAGAGAGGAGAGAGAGAAGGGGGAGAGGGAGAAAGAGAAAGAAAGAAAGACACAGAAAAAGAGAGAGAGAGAGATGTGAGAGAGAGATGAGAGAGAAAAAGAGAAAGAGAGAGAAAGAGAGAGAAAGAGAAATATCTGTCACTCACAACATCACTCACTCCCACCCAGCCATACCTACCCAGGTTTTGTAGCTCCCAGTATTTTCTTTTCTGTAGGAAACCGGTTCAAAAGGCTCTTTGAGTGTTTAAGGTTGCAGACCCATGTTCTAGTTGAACTATCATACAATACACTATTGTCCTGATTTCTTCTCTTCGAATCTGTGGAACCAGAAGATATGCCCACTGAAGGTGATGAAATAACAGCAGATCACTTGGTCAACTATGAGGTGGTGTTTTCAGCTGATCAAGATAAATCTGTCTCATGGGATACTAACAACATTTATGAAAGTTTGAGAGCAAAGAAAATTGCTGAAGTTAAGAAGTGGAGGGAACAGGTAAGAGCCCTCTGTCATCACACAACAATTTCAGATATGCATTCTGTAGAGGAAGTATTTATTGAGTAACAGGTGGCAGTCAGGGTTAGGAGACTCTTTGCACAACCCCGTATTGTGCACTAGCTGTGGTCTTCCCTGGATTAGGATTCCCTGCACTCAGTCATTCAATCCTCAGTCACTTTGCGGCTGGACTATTGTAATGTACTCTGCATGCGGCTACCGGAACCATTGGAAGCTATAGTTGGTACAGAGTGTGGAAACGTGGGTAGTTTTGGGAATCCCAAGAATGGCCACTGTAACACCATTGCTTCCTGAACCACATTGGTTTCCAATCTGCTTCCTGATGTTGGGAAGGAAAGGAAATTAAAAAGAAAAAAGAAAATGAGACATTCAAAACAGATATTGCAATTTCTTCTCTGAAAATAGGATGAAATTTGTTTTAGAAAGCATGGAATTTCCCTCATAGGGTAAAGTCTGAAGTTTCTGGTAGAACCATCTTTTTCATGAGTGATAAAGAGTCTGTTTTGGCACAAAGCAACAACTGCTTCATCAGCAAAGGCTCTCACTGGATGCAAAATAGATTGAATATAAAGAATGTTTGCAGATATGAGTATACTCAGAAGAACCACTTGATGGCACCAAAGGCCTAAAAGTGATCAGTTAATTAGAATACCAGAACATAATTGCACTATACATGACTTGACATATTAATTTTTCATGGTGCAGAAGTCCTAAATGTCATTTCCAAGTCTAATAACATGTTACAGTCATATGGCTTGTATTATATATTCAGTCCATATGATCATTGAATTCACCAGCAAATTCTCTTAAAACAAAATGCATAAATCATAGAATCAAGACAGCTGGAAATAATCTTAGAGGTTATCTAGTTCAACCCTCCATTTGATGCACTATCTACTATAACAGTTCAGGAAGATGACTATCTAATCCTCCAATGAAAAAGTGCATACCTCTTCATGAGGCAAGTTATTCCACTGTTTTATAGCTATTTTAATCAGGAAAATCCTTCTTTCCAGTTAGAGCTAATATTTATAGATAAGACTAGTATCTTTGCACTGGTTATTATGGACAGCTGATCTCATGTATACTTGGTTAGAAGAAAGAGCAAATGCTTTCAAGTATTCTTATCTTAGGAATATACTTTGGATATATATTTATTTATTCTTTTTCTATGTTTGTCAAATCTACCAGAAACTCACACTGGTTTACAACTAGCAACTAAGATTTATAATCCAATCACTTAAGACATTGCAAGGAATAAATTAATTAAAATAAACTACACTTTAGCAACTACATTGGCAGTGCTTCCCAGGCCTGGGTAAATTACCTAAAATTATATAAAAGAGATTTTCTTTGGATAATGGCAACAAACCCATTTCCCAATTACAGGGATATTTAAATTGATTTAAAGGGTTTTGCCTACATAGGGTGGCAAGAACTTTCTGAGAGGCAGTTTGGGAAGGAAATATTTGGAAAGCATTAGGCGAAAAACAAACAAATAATACAGCAAAAATAACAGTAAGGAAAAGTAAGAATACCACTCTGTCAAAAGCTCTGTCTTTGTCATTTTCTAGAAAGACATTAGAGATCTTATTTGTAAGGCAATAGAAGACAGATTTATTTTTAATTGATTCCACTTTTGGAAGTACTTAGAAGTAATATTGAATGTGTGCAGGATTTCTAGCATGTCAGCCTTTATTCTTAATGCTTCATTGTTTATGATCTTACTGTTCTTTCAGGGACCATGTCAAAAAGAACTGTACAAAGCACTGGATAATTTGGCAAAAGCTCAGCAAACAATTGGAGGACCGTTATATAGATTCTATTTACCCAACTGTAATAAAAATGGATTTTATCATAGTAAACAGGTAATTTGGGGGATAAGGGATGGGAATGATATTTCCAAGCTAAAGAAGGATGATGTGGTTTATTACCTTTTTCATTGAATGAAACTTGCTCAGAAATCTTTACTGTGAAAATGATAGAAATCAAGCTTCTTCCTCCCACATGTTAATTTAGAAATGAAAATCTTGCCATCCTCAAGTGTCTTAAGTATGACAGCCCAACTGTCTTTTTTTTTGATAGAACAAAAACAGACTATTCAGAATTAGATATCATTCTGAGGACATTACATTTTTGAAGCAAAATGTCCGTAGGTCTCATAATGCACCAAAATCACGTTCAGTAACAGAACTCTTTGATCTGCAGCAAATCTCAATGATGATAAATACATTTATAATGATGACAAATGCAAGTAGACTATGGATAGCTATGCCTACTTATACTTTGTTAAGAAAAAATGAAGATGGAGGAAGTAGAAATTTTTTTCTGTTCTGAGGGAACAATTTCAGTTGCGTATTTTAAGAGAAAAGATCTGAATGAAGTAGAGAATCTCCCAAAAGGAGCACTGGTTTTCCACGAAGAAGGGACAAAGTTCATAGAATTGTAGACAATTCTGTGCACTTTTAAAGTAGCTTATTTATAGTATGATAATGCTAAGTTAATATATAGATCTGGCACAATTTTATACATATTACAGTGAACAATTAAAAATCATGATTATTCAGATAAATATCTTTAAATAGATTTGCTTGATAATTTCCCTTATTCCCCCCACATATGCACATGCACACATGCACATGCACACACCCACACACACTTTAAAAACCAGCATATATTTCTGAATAACTATGTATATGACCTAGTGAAAAATCTAGTGAAATATATATAAAATCCTTTCTTATTTTCCATCTTTTGGGAAAGTTTCAATTCAGCCAACAAATAACAGCAGAGCAAAGAATTGCCTTTTTTAAAGACCAAAGTCAACTGATTTTCAATGTCAGATTGGGAACAGTTGAATTAAGTACAATAGGGATGAAAAAGATTGAACTATATATAACAGGGGTTGCCAACCTTTTGGACCTCAGGGACCACCAAGCTCATAAATTTAAATCCTGGGGACCACTAACTGGTTCTGTGAACGTGGCCTAATTTGTGCATGTGGCTTGATGGTCATGTGACTGGCTGGGCATGTGTTAGGGATAACATTGTTTACTCTAACTGGTTTAGGTGAAATAATAACTATGAATCATAGTTAGTGTATGTTAAAGTGTCTGCAGCTTTAACTGTAAAATAGCAATTAAGGGAGTGGTTATGAAAACAATATAAAAGTAGCAAGTCTACAGCTTGCTCACACTGGCTTTGATGATCCATGATTACTGCTTGGAATCAAGACTGCATTGCTCGAACGGGAGAGACAACAAAGGACTGATTTGTAAGTGAACTGACATAGGATATTCTACATGGACTTTGCTAACTGAATATCCCTGAATGGACTGACTACATGATACATGACTATTGGACTGTTATTTGACTATGCCATGAACTTATAATGGAATAAACTATATTCTTGATAGCACAAGCGTATCTGTTATTTTTACTGTATGTTAATAAACATACAAGCTTAACTCACTCATTTATCTGTGTGCCTATCTGACTAACGCTGCACATTCTGTTTAGCTTGTCTACCTAACCCTGGTTGGGGAACCCAGGCTTAACACTGGTTATGGGCCCAGAGGCTGCAAAGTCAGTTTAACTAGGTTAAACAGATTTATGTTAAAAGTGAGAGTTTGTGTTGTTATACATTACAGTAAACAGACAGCTGTGTTTTATTAAGTATATTTTTATATCCATATAAGAAAACATGGCACAAGTCAATCTACAAAGTTTGTCCCTTATATCCAAGCTGGATGGAACAAACTATGTATCATGGTCTACAAAATGTAGTCTACTTCTACGAACAGAAGGTCTGTGGAACATAATTGAAAATCCACCAAACGTAGAAGAATGGGATCCAGAGGATGAGGAAGACAGACTAAAGATAGAAGAATTTATGCATAAAAATCAACAAGCCATTTGCATAATTGCGTTAACCTTAACTGATCAACAGCTTGTTTATATCCACGGAGAGAAAACGGCTTTTGGGTGTTGGCAGAAGCTGAAGAGGATTTATGTTCGAGATAATGTAGGTGCTCACATAAATCTAACACGGAAGCTTTTCAGGATGCATCTCCAAACAAATGGTGATATGCTGAGTCATTTAAAAACTATGCAAAGCATTTTTACAGAACTACATGAGAAAGAACTTATTTTCTCTGAACAACATCAAGTTTATATAATTCTATCTTCCCTTGATGAAAGTTATGATAACTACGTAACTTCACTTGAAATTTTGCCAAAGGAAAATTTAACTTTAACTGATATAACTGGCAGATTGATCGAAGAGGCCAGAAGAAGGCATGAAAGAGATGAATTAAGGAGGGAGCAACCTCAAAAAGAAGATAATGAATCTCCTACTGCATACGCAATTAAAAAGTGTTTTAATTGTGGAGGAAGAGGACATTTGGCAAGATTTTGTAAAAAGGCAAAGCGCCAGAACGCTGGCCAGAATACTAAAAATCATCAAAAAATAAATAAAAATTTAGAGTTAGCCATGTATACTAACGGAGCTGTAAAAAATAATTTATGGGTGGTTGACAGTGGAGCATCCCATTGTATAACAAATGATAACAAAAATTTTATTAAAATGTCCCAGAGTAAACAGCAGATATCGTTAGCCAATGGCTGGAAACTGAAAGCTAAAGGTCAAGGTATAGCATATTGTTCTTTTATAAAAGAGAATGTAAAAATGTTATATGTACCACAACTTAAGTTTAATTTAATTTCAGTTAGAATTTTGGTTAAACTAGGATATGTAGTTACATTTAGGGGAGATAACTGCATCATTGAAAAAGAAGATAAGAAAATTACTGCATCTTTAAGAGGTGAATTATATGTGTTAAATAATGATGGTTTAAAGGTGGCTAACACAATTTATGAAAATAAGAAACCTCATGACGAATGTATTCACTTGTTACATCGAAGGCTAGGGCATTTAAATTTTAAAATACTTAAGAAAACTGTTGAATTATCTAAGGGAATAAGTTTGAAATCTTGTAATAAGTATTTGCAATGTAATGCCTGTAATCAAAGTAAGAGCAGAGTTATACCAGCTAATAGAGTTGATGGATTTACTACTAAAGAGCCTTTAGAAGTAGTATTTGCTGATTTAATAGGTCCAAAAAAACCAAGTGTAGGAGGAGCTCGTCACATACTAAGTATAATGGACCACTATTCTAGATATGGCTTTGCTATTTAATGAAGAGCAAAACTGAAACATATCGAAATCTATTTAATTGGTTAAAATTTTCGGAAAGAAAAACTAAAAAGAAATTAGTAACTCTCATCACAGATAATGGTACAGAATTTACAAATAATAAATTCCAGAACAGACTGTTAGGTATTCAACATAAAATGTCTGCACCATATAGGCCACAACATAATGCCTTTATAGAGAGAAGAGGCCAAACATTACAATCAATGGCACGAACTATGATGTCTGATTCAGGATTACCTGACAATTTATGGGGAGAAGCAATAATGTGTGGTAATCATATATTAAATAATGTTGTTCATTCAACAACAGGTGAATTACCATTCACACTGTGGCATGGTACAAAACCTGATTTAAGTTACATGCACATATTTGGAGCACCAGCATGGGTGCATATCCCTACACAACTTAGACACAAAGGACAGCATAGAGCTAAAAGATTAATTTTTGTAGGATATACATCTAATCATAGATCTTATAGATTCTGGGAACCAGGTACATCTAGAGTTTACACCAGTGCTAGTGCAAAATTCCTAGAACATGTAGGATGGAATAGATTAGAGCAAGATTTAAATAATGAAGTAATTATTGAACCCTACAAAAGGCAGAAAGATCAGATTAGCTATAAAAAGAGTCCAATTAAAGAAGAAGTCCACGAAGAGCAAATAGGACCAGAACAAGAGGAAATAGTTGATCAGGAAGAGTTACATAATCAAGAACAATTAATAAATGAAAATCAGGTGGGGAGAGTTCCCTGGGGCCTTGTGGGTGGCGCAGCCTTGTGTTCCCATGCAGCCTGGATTAATTGCTTGGGGGGGGGGCAAGAAATCCACAATTCTCTGTGGATCACCAACATTTTCTCACAGACCACCATGGGCCGTCGCCCACCGGTTGGCGACTGCTGATATATAATATAAAAATGACAGTAATTTTTGCCTGACTAGGAACTGGATGAAAATTGTTCTCTAATATTTAAATAAAATTTTCTCTACTGGGGAAAAAAAATCATATTTACTTATTTTAATATGCTTTTTAAAATTCTCTTAGTGTGAAACTTCACTGGATGGAAATCCTGCAAGTTGTTGGTGTGTGTATCCAAAGAATGGGAAGAGGATTCCTGAGTCTCCTGAAATGATGGCCAATCCTGAATGTGAACAATTTATTAGCTCACAAAAATAATGCAAAAAAATATTGCACAAACATGTATCTTATTTTTGCAATCTGAATGCTTGAATTTCTAGGGTCAGGATCTGTTAACCTTGGTAACAGAACTTTAAGTCTGTGGTTAGACAACAGTCTGCTTTAAGGATGCTTTCTGTGAAATTCCAGTGATCCCAACTGGATTGACTCCATTCTAATATACTATCAGATTCCTTGCTATACAGTTAATTCAAGAAACAAGAATCCAGCAATTCTGATTAAAAATATTTATTAGAAGGAGGGTTAAATTTATGACAGAAGAATTTTAGCAAGAAAGGGGGCTTTCAGATAAGAAACCGACGTTTAATATAGATCAGTGTTTCTCAATTTTAGCATCTTTAAGATATGTGAAGGGCTGGAAGTATGTTTCTTTTTTTTTATAAAAATAGGGTATTCTGCATCCTGCATAGTTTTGGTAAATTGCTAGTCTTTTTGTGAGTGGACAGAATAGTGGTCTCAAGATATTATAGCACTGTGGTCAGCATTCCTGGTGGGGTGGGGATTCTAACATTGTATATTATTGTATTCCTAAAAGTTAAGCAGTAGAAGTACCGTTAAGATAATAAAGAGGAAGATATTATGGACTACATAATATGAAGTTCAAAAGATTATTAAATTATTTATTCAACTTGCATTTTTATTTTATTTGTATATTAATTTATGCATCTGTGTACTTCAACATTTCAAACCTTGTATGAAAACATTTTAATATTTTCTCCAAGAATAGGCAGTTTTCTGTTTTTAAAGAATACAATATAACATGAACATCATTTGCAAATATAATGTATAAGGATGACACAGTTCAAGCATTTATTTAAAAGAATGTGTGTATATGTATTATGTTGTTGCTTTACTCCATATTGCTTCTCATTTCATCATCAAGGAGTTCTCACTCTGAATAATGTTATTAAGAAGATGTTCTTCAGAAATATCAAAGGCACCTTAAAAGGAAGTTGTTTCTGTGATTTTAATCAATCCAGTTCCTTTATAAACAAGTTTAAACAAACTAAAATTAAGAAATTGTAATATATGTTTGATGATGTAAGTATTCATAAATCAGCTTTATCATGTTATTTAAACATTTATTAAACATTTTTCTTTGAACCCTATCCATTTTTTGTTCAGTTTCTTGGTTGATCCTGATTGAAAGTTTGTCCTTCAGAACTTTTTGTTATATATTATTATTTTCAAAGAAGTAGCTAGAAAAATTTGGTCAACTGCACATTTTAAGATGCATGGCGTTAGTGTCTCTGGCAAGGGTGCCTATGCCAAATTTCCTTATATCTCTGCTAGAAAATGCCTAAATCTTGCATTTTTAGAGCAACAGACAGAAGAAATCTTGCAACTGTATGCTACTTTTTCTCAACTCTAATATAGTATAATTGAAATGAAAATGCTCCCTTACTTGACTATGCACTTCATGTTTGTTGCTTCCAAAGCTTATGCAAATGGAATGAATTCAGCAGCATTAATAACATTTTCTTGATTCCCAGTGCAGGAATAAGTGTTTTTCTTTTTTATCCCAGAAACCTCTGGTTGCACACAAGTAGAAATAGGGTGGCAAACAAAATGTATCCTTGGTCTGCTACAGTGAGACTAGCCTGATAACAACAGGAGATTTTGATCCACTTGGCAGAAGGGTGCAAATAACATATACACCTGGACAGTTAAAAACATAGAATAATATGGTTGGAAAGGACCTTCTAGTCCAGTGGTTCCCAAACTTTTTAAGTCCACCGTCCCCTTGGTGCTACAAACTCATCCTCGGTGCCCCCCACCTAGGGGTGGGATTCAAATTTCTGTAGGTGTGGCCTAATTTGAGGGTGTGGCTGGTCATGTGATTGGGTGGGCATGGCTTGCTGGTCATGTGACTGGGTGGGCATGGCCAGGTGACTGGCAAACCAAATACAAGTGATCTTCACTTAATGGCCCGTTGTTTAGCAAGTGTTCTAATTTATGACTGGCCTCCCCAGAGCTTCTTGACTTGTTTTTGGAGTTTTAACAGCTTTAGATCAGGGGTCTAAATCCCACCCCTGTCTGTGTGTGAGTGAGAGAGGTTGGATCAGATCGCTTTCTCTCTCTTTCCCACCAATGCCAGAAAGCCACCATCAGTAAAAATTCATATTAGTGGTCTCTGGGATTTAAAATTATGAGTTTGGTGGTCCCTGAGGTCCAAAGGTTTGGCGACCCCAATCTAAAGGGGTGAGTCTGAGAGAGGGAAAGAGAGAGAGAAAAGAGAGAGAGAAAAGAGAGAAAAAGAAGAAGAAAAGAAAGAAAAAGAGACAAGAAAGGGGATGGAAGGAAGGGACAGAAAGAAAAACAAATAAGGAGGGAGGGAGGGAGGAGAAAGATAATAAGATATCTATTTTTTTCCAATCACCTGCTCCAGCAGTGTTAGAAGGGAGTGTGTGTGTGTGTGTGTGTGTGTGTGTGTTCTTGTAATTTATAGTACATTTTGGTTTTGCCTTCAGAATTGGCACTGTAATACATTGGGGAAAAGTAAGTTTTAGGGTGAAGGTCTGGTCCAATGGATCCTGTTTAAAGCCTCAATAAAATGTGAGAGCTTCCTGATAGTCTTGGCCATGTTTCGTCTACAAAACTTTTAATAGAAGCCATTGAAGCCAGGTTTCAATGGGCTGGCAGAGATGTTTCAATGTGGAAAAAGGCCTCAGTCTAAACTAGGCCTCATTCAATCTGATGCATCAGGTCTCTCTCTCTCTTTCTCTCTTTCTTTCTCTCTCTCTCTCTCTCTC
>BLBF01000044.1:22201811-22260752 GCA_015471245.1 Laticauda colubrina | reverse complement strand
AGGAAGGAAGGAAGGAAGGAAGGAAGGAAGGAAGGAAGGAAGGAAGGGGAAACTAAATTCAGAGTCACTTTACACATTTAATTAATTTAATTAATTAAGAAATAAATATTTCAGGATCCTCTTTATCTCAAAAGATTCCAGACATCTTGTTGGTATTCTCAGAAGACAAACTAAATTGGAATAGTAGAGAGCATGCAAGTTACAAGGTAGCAGAAAAGTGACTATATATACAAATGTGAGTGATTGGAGATGGGAGTGGAATATATGATTGGCCTGATTATGCAAACAAGACCAATCTCTTCTGTCTAAAATTAGCAATCACATCTATTCATGTGTCATCAATAATTTGTGTAAAGTTTGTGGAATTCCAGATAAGATTCTCAAACATACATATTGCCTTGTCAATATGATCTGGAACTTCCTTTCTTACAGGGGTTCTCTAAGATTATTTGCAGAATACTTTGTGTAGACTATGCCATGAAAAATTATATAGTATTACTATACTATGACAGTACAAAGTGGAGTTGTGTGGAATTTTCCTGCATGATTCTGCAATGTTCTTTATATATTTATTGATCCATGAATCACATCTTAAATACATATCCTGTGTGTTGTCCAATGATAGGCAAATCTCTTAATTTTATTACCTTTCAGTTTCTATTTCCACAAATATCACACAATCATTTTTTCTTATTTTCACAAATATTAAAGTCAGATTGTCTATGCAATAAACTTTTCCAAATGTTTGTAATAACATCTACAAGTATTTTGAAGCACATTTCTGAAATATTTTTTTTGATTTGGACTTGTGTATTCAAATTATTTTCTTTGCTACATTTTAAAGAATATATTCATTATTTGATACACTTTTTTTCCACAGTATTCTTTTTATATTGTTGTTAAATACACTCTGAATTCTGAATGACCCAGTTTCTATTCTTGCCTTGATTTGAAAAGATTAAATTAGATAAATCTGCATTCAAATGTAAATGAAACTCATCAGTCCCATAATTAAAAAAATGAAATTATTTGGATCAGAACCATTAGGTACATGGACACAGTGTGGATTCCGAAATGTGATGAGATACCTCACAGCAGGATTATGAGACTCATTTTCTTTAAAAAAAAAAAAAAAGGTGTTTTATGCTGTATTTACCTGTGGCGTGAAGATATAAAAAATTAGAATTTATGAGAAATATCCAACTCATTTGATCTATAGGAAGTCAACAACATACCACTCTACTTTCATATTTTATTCCTCTTACCTGTTTTGTTTTGTTTATTATTACTATTTTTGTAAAGAAGCGCCATATGAAAAGAGATACAATTTACTGCCTGCCAAGGCCACATGAATCCTGCTTCAGAAAACAAAAGAAAAGAAAACAGAAGCCTAACAAGAGAAAAATATGGTTTGAGAAAAATATGAGAGAAAAAACAAGAAACAAGAAACCTACCCAAAATTACCATGGGCTTGGATTGCTATACGAAGATGTATCCCTATTTACTTAAAAAGAAGTAGGCCACAATGAACTCCCATTACAAAAGAAAGACTAGTCATTAAAAAAAAAACCTTTGTAAAATACCGTATATACTCGCATATAAGCCGATCTCGCATATAAGCTGACCCTTAAAAAACTGCCCCAAAATGAGGAATTTTGCAAAAACTCGCATATAAGCCGACCCCCAAATACCATGGTGTGTTGTTTGGGCTAATAACAAAAGAGTATCAATATGCAATGCACTGATGAAGGTTCATTATCAAAGCATTTGTGTAGGAAACAATATTAAGTTAATTACCCGGTATGTAAAGAATCTGATGTTATACAATGGTAATATATGCACTTATCATAGCAAAAGCTTGCAGAAGAGCATAAATGAGAATAAAAACCATTATTGTCGTGTCTTACTTTTATTTATTTTCACAAATTAAACAATGTCTCAGAATCCTTCGAATTCATCCTCACCACCACCCTCGTCCTCAGATTCCCCAAAGAGATGTTTCCAGTCCTCCAATGTATATTTGACATTATCTTCATCCCACATTTCTTCATCTTGATCTTCATTTTCATTTTCTGCCACTTCATCACTGTCTTCATTTTCAGTTTCATTGCTATCCTCCTGCCATACAACATCATCTTCAGTGCCATCTATTTTGTTGCTAATGCAACATTTTAAAAAGGATTTCTGTACCATTTCTTGTAAAATCATATCCCATGCAGTCTTCACCCAAGACACAACTGTGGGCAAAGGAGGGCGTTTGAAGTTTCCTTTGGCTGTTAGTTCAGCCTTGCCATCTGCCATCCACTGTGTCCACAGGTTTCGCATGTGTGTCTTGAAGGGTCTGTTCAGGCTGACATCTAGGGGTTGTAGCATTCCAGTCAACCCTCCTGGTATGACTGCCTGAATGGTGTTTGACCCCTTTAGACTCCTTTTTACCTTTTCGGTTAGGTGAGCTCTGAATTGGTCCCAGACTAGCATGGAGTATTTCTTGAGAAGACCTCCATTTCTGCGCACTCACACTTGATTCATCCATTTGATTAAGCCTTCTTCATCCATCCATCCTTTGGGATGCTGATGGATAAGCACACCACTGGGAAATTTGTCTTTTGGAGGGGTTTTTCGTTTGAAGATTACCATCGGGGGTAGCTTCACCCCATCTACAGTGCAACTCAGCACCACTGTAAAATGGGTTTTTTGGTGCCCCGTTGTCTTAATAAGAACTGTTTTTTCACCCTTTTGGTTCAATGTTTTAGTGCTTGGCATGTCAAAGCACATAGGGGTCTCATCCATATTACCAATCCTGCTGAGAGGAAAATCACCAGTCTTTCGCTTATTTATCACGAAATGTTGGAAGTTCATCACCTTTTCCTCAAATTCTGATGGTAGCTTTTGGGCTATTTTTGTTCTTTGTCTTAGTGATATCCCATTTCTCTTCAAAAACCTTGTACACCAGCCCTGGGAAGCAGTGAAGGTTGAGGTACCTTGGTATTTTCCAGATTTGGCCATCTGCAATGCTTGTAAGCGTACAGCCAATCTAGACACTCTGTAGCCATTCTGCCTTTGAGCCTCAAACCACTCAAGAATGTGCTTTTCCATTTCAGGGAACTGCCCAGCTTTGGGCCCTCTTTTTGTACGTTTTGAACTGGGAGTGCAATCCAATGTACTATCCTTTCTCCATCTTCTAATATTGCTCTCATCCACTCCAAAGGTTCTTTCTGCTTCAAGGTTGCTTGTTTCCTCTGCAGCCTTCACTACTTTTAGTTTAAAAGAAGCAGCATAAGATATTCTTTTTCTTTTAACATCAGACATGGCTATATTTTAATGAATTTTACTGCGGAACTTTACTAAATGCAGAGAAACTGGACACAAAGTTGCATTGTGATGATCATAAACACGACATCGGTCATGTGAATAACTAACCAATCAGAGCGTGTTATATCCGGTGGGAGAAAAAGCAAAATGGAGGCACCCAGAGTAAAAAGAAATGTGCTGTATGTATATATCGCTGTATGGTAATATCGATATTGCGTGATCTGAGAAGTGGTGTCATATCGTCATGTCATTTGTGTCAGAAATCAGATTTATGCGCGTATAAGCTGACCCCCAAATTTGAAAAAAAAAAAGCGTTCTAAAGTCGGCTTATATGCGAGTATATACGGTACTTCAAACATTTAGGTTGATGCATACAACTTTGATCCAACTTTTTCTGCTGCCTTCAAAGTTTAATTGGAGTTCAGATGTTCTGGAAGATTTATACAATTTGCAACAGTAGTGAATATCTGTAATTTGGATGTAGGATGAAGGTTTGTTCTCCGAGCTTGTAGGCTGGTTTCTGATTATTTTGTTATCAGGCTAATAACGTCTCCTAATTTTCGCTGAAGATGTTACCTAGCCTGGTAATGAAACATTCAGAAATCAGTCCACAAGTTCAGAGAATGAATTTACACAATTTACACAATTCTTTCCAGCAGCAAGTGATAGGATAAAAGAACATCAGTAATGGTTTAGCACAGGAAGGTTACATTTTCTACCTCCTTTCATAGAATTCTGTCCAAGGCTCATAGGATACTTGCTTTAGGCATTCTGAATGATTCATTAAGTCCAGTTTTTTTTTATCAGCAGCCAAGATAACTTTCAAATGCTCCATTTTCAAAATAGTTCTCCATATAAATTATTTTTCAATAAAAAAGCTTCTGCTACATTGCTCAGCACATATCATTCTTTAAATATAATTTAAATAGTTAATGCAGAAATCTGTATGGAGTTATCATTTTTTTTAATGCAAGCAAAGATACCAAACATGATTTCCCAAAAGATTTATAAAACCATTACTTAATGAAAGATTACGTTGTGCTGTTTATATAGAATTTAGCCATAAATTCAGACTGTACTAAAACTAATTAATTCTGTGTTTTAACCATGCACTGAACTTTCCTTCTCCTTGGGCACAAATAGCTAATGTGTTCTAGCTGTGCATACCAGAGAAATGGAAGGCGAGTTCCAGAGACTATTGCATTGTATGTGGATGAAAAAAGTAGTTTTCTTGAAGAACTGAGATATAATAGATCCATCTACTGAGAGTATTAGAAGTAGTAATTTATATAGCTATGTATTTATTGCTCTCCTCAATATAAATTCCAAACAGATCAGGCTCATATGTTGAATTCCTATTTTGAGTTACTTAGCAGATTTATAAGGCTTACATTCACCAAAAATTCTCTTTCCTTCCTCTCCTACATTTGAACAGCAGCCACATCAGCAAATCAATAAACTGAGTTTGTTGCTTGCTTGGAATATTAAAACAGTGTTTCGTACTTCATCATAAGGTACTACATCTTATGTTTTCATTATCTAATTCCTATTTCACTCTGCTCCATGTTAAATGAAGTGGAACTTTGAAAAGATTCATGCATTTCTAATATGGAACATTAAGCAAATTTGTGGTATATGCTATTTATATATTTTCCAGAATTATCTAAAAGGATTATCAGTAATTGGATATAATTTTGAATATTTTGTGCTTTCATGGGAAATTTCAGAATTACATTCTAAAACACAGGTATCAAATTTGATTGCATCGCATGATGTATTGTGATGATTTTTTGCTTTTTCAGAGCTGGGATGGGTGTGGCCTGTGCGTGATGCATCCAGCCTGGTGCTGCCAGTTTGACACTCCTGTTCTAAAACATTAATTCCTTCTTCACTAAGAGCACCAATCAAGTCCAGAAAAACAGCAGTAAATTTTTTATATAATATTCAGTTTTCTGCATGCCAAAAATAATTGATTCCACATATTTTACTGAATTGTCCCCCATGCTAATTATGGCTAGCAACTAGAACTTACATTTTTGATAGAATGTAAAACTATTATTCTAAACTGATAGTGAGTCTAATCCCGGTTATATTGTTAAAGAATTTGGAATAAGTTCCAAAATATTTCAATTTGATTTAATTTAATTGGATATTTGCATTTAATTAGATAAATAGTCCAATTTAATTTAACTGTAATTCAAAGTAAATTGAAAATTAAACAATTCAATTCCTGATTATTTTTATTGCTAAATGGATTAACTGCTGTCTCATACAGTAATCTCATTAATATACAAGTCAAAACCAGAAATATTGTCACAAGATTTTATAGTTTCTATGAATTTTAAGAGAGAGCTTTGACAGTGTTTGCTTAGTATTTCTTTTAAAAACTAACTAAAGACTAATAAATACAGATAAACACATAATCCTTTCCCAGGTAAATTTTTAGTATCTTACACGAAATTGTTTTTATTTTCATTCATTTATTTAGGATATGATATCAAGAATTTTGGATCCATTTAATATGCATACTGGAAACAAGGAACAAATATGAAAATGTTTAAAAAGGCTGTTCAGAGTTCTGCTTAAACAAAGACAACAGAATATTGTGCAACCTTAAAAATTGACAAATTTATTATAGCATAAACTTTTGTAGATCAGATGTCACTTTGAAAGGCATTTTCATGTCCTATAATTCTATGAACTAAACTCTATTTAAGGATCTAGTAACGTATTTGGTATGTATTTGTTATAATCAAATCCTTGTCTCCTTATCTACTATTTCTAATTTTACCTGATGGTTACTCAATTGATTTAATCAATATTTGGAAACCGATTCAGACTAGTCTCAAGAAATGTAATTTTGAGATAGCAGTTTCTCAATATCTCAGGGGCTGCCACAAAGAGGTCAACCTACTTTCCAAAGCACCAGAAGGCAAGACAAGAAACAATGGAAGGAAAGAAATCAAGGTGAGAAACAACCTAGAACTATGGAGATATTTCATAATCGTGGGAACAATTAACTAGTGGAATGCTTGCATTCAGAAGTTGTGGGTGCTCCATCACTGGAGGCTTTTAAGAGGAAACTGGACAGCCATTTATCTGGAATGGTTTGCAGCGGGGTGTCAAACGTGTGATGACATGTTGTCACATGACATATTGCAACTTTCCTTTCACTAAAATGAGAGTGGGCGTGGCCAGCATGTGATACATTCGGCCTATGGCTGCAAGTTTGATACCTCTGGTAGGGTTTTCTGCTTGAGCAGGTGGGTTGGACTAGAAGACCCTCAAGGTCTCTTCCAAATCTGTTAGTCTGTTATTCTGTTATTCAGTATTGGACAATGATTCATGAGTAATGCTAATTAAAATGTAATGAGCATTGCACTTTTAACTACTGAAAAGTACTGCTTTTTTCTGTATCTAGAATTTTAAAAATATTGATTGAATCACAAACAGTGGATGATCCACTTTTAAATTGTCTGATTAACATGGATTAACCTTGGTAAGTCTCTGGGAAAGAGAATTTAGAAGCATACACTATAATGATTGGGTAACATTTGATGTTGATGTTACATTTAAATAGTTTATTAAAAAATTATATTAAATACAGACTAACAGAATAGTCATAATACAGTATTTTTTACAATATTTTACAAGAAAAATAACCAAATAGAAACATGTGTCTTTTAAAAGTTCTTTGAGTTTTCTCTTTTAATAAAACATGTTTAACCCGTGAAATCAAATTTTTGTAAGACCTGTATAAAAACAAAACAGCTTAGTTTAAAACCTTGAGTTTGATTCAGCCCAAGATAAGCACTATTAATAGCAAAATCCTACACATTTATCAACTATAAGTTCCCAATGAATTTAATGGGGCTCTTTCTTAAGCTTAAAGATTGAAACTTAAGTTTCTTTTATTTCAATGGAAGATGTTTAAACATATAATCAAAAGTGCTTAGCTTGGGTTGTGTCATACCTGTATCTTCACAATAATTAAGTCTACAAATTCTTCAAAATAAAAACATAATTATCTTTCGGGATCAAATTGGTCACAGGACATTATTTAAAAAACAAAAAACAAAGTGAGTGGATGCTCCCTGAATCCATCCTGGAGTGCCTTTTTTTCTCTTTTCTTATTCATGCTGGGGATCAATAGTGCAGATTTATCTGGGATTTCAGAGCTCCCTATATAAATCTATGGAAAGCAGAAAGTGAACCAGTGGCAGGATGCAGCTGCAGAATCCAGAGTTATTGACTCTCCCCAATATAGACAGAGGCCCAAACTCAGAATCCCAAGTCCAATGCATTCCACACTGTAGCCCAGTCACTCCAAGGCCTCTGGCTGGTAAAGATGCCATATATAGACTCCATGGAAGTTGATCGCCTCTTCTTATTTGTTTTCTAAATTGTAACAATGGACTTCCCCTTTTCCTTTCCCATCATATCCAGGGAGTGGCTGCCCATATTTATCCACACACCAACAATAGCCTCTCTTCCGGCCTCTGGATGGACGACACTATAAAACAGAGAAGAAAAGAGTTACATTTTATTGATATAAAACAAAACAAAACAAAATCTAAATATGTTTAATATTTTTAGGCTAGGCCCTAACTAAAGATACTGGTATTTTCCTCAAGGGAAATCACAGCAGATATTAATTGCATTATTTGAATAATTATTTTTATTAAACATTTCAAATTGATATTAAAACTATCCCAAGCACTTGAAGAAAGAAGGATATATCTCTTCGTGATTTGGGTAAAATGAATTACCCAAAATTTATCTGACAAATATCAGCTTTTTCTAGTTCAAACTGAACCAGAACCACAAGAAAAACTGCAAAGCCTACCCATACCTGCTGGTATCAGAAAAATATTTATGTGCCTGATGTTATAATTACATTAATTTTAAAATAATCTGTTCATTCTTAAAAATTTCTAGCAAAATTTATTTGAAAAACCAGTTGTACAAACTACTGGATAATGGGGTCTTAACACAATTTTTCTCAAAACAACACAAAACCAAACCAAAATCTGGTACTTTAAAATCTGGTACTTTAAAATATTATCCAGATAATATTGTACATATTAATATATATGAAGATAATTTAACTAAGATTATATTGATGAACTTGTCTTATTTAACATAAGAACTTCCTAGTGCTGATGATGATAAGCAGTATGTTTAAACTCATGTACTGGATCCAATGAATCCAATACAAAATTTATCAATTTTGAGAAGTGTTATTATCATATTTTCAAAGAATTAGAGCAAACATTTATCTTGTCATGAGAATAAATGGTATTTTGATGAATTCAAAGAATTTGAGAAAAAAAAAACATTATCTATCCAAATTGCTATTAAAGCCCATGTCACACTGGCCAATGGATGCAAAAAGGACACCGCGGATGAGCAAAATGTTCCATCCATTGTTATCCACTCTCAAAAGGGGCAAAAATTTGCATAACCGGAGCGGATAACACGGACGCGGGGAGGACGCAGGGCAGATGCAAAGCGGATGCGGAACGGAAGCCCAGCGGATGGAAGCGGATGGGAATGAGTGGCACATCCGCAGGGCTTCCGGGCGGCCTCAGCAAAGCGGATGCGGAATGGAAAGAGCGGAAGCAGAGCGGACGCCGAACGAATGAAGCGGATGCAGAGCGGAAGCCTAGCGGATGCACAGCGGAAGCCTAATGGATGCCTGGCATTAATTGCACATGTGGGGAGGATGCATTGCATCAGCCCCGCAGATATAACGGAAGCAGCTCGGAAACAGGACGCCATTCAGAGGAAAGACCTGCTGCTGGACACATCGACTGCCCTGCCTGCCCTGCCTGCATGTCTGCCTGCCAGCCTTGCTACCAGCCTTGCTGCCAGCCTCCCTGCCAGCCTGCCTGCAAGCCTTGCTGCCAGCCTTGCTGCCTGCCTTCCTGCGAGCCTTGGTTCATGTCTGCCTGCCAGCCTTCCTGCCAGCCTTGGTTCATGTCTGCCTGCCAGCCTTGGTGCCTGCCTGCCTGCAAGCCTTGGTGCCAGCCTCCCTGCCAGCCTTGGTTCCTGCCAGCCTCCCTGCCAGCCAGCAACCCCACAACCATGCGGAAGAACAGCAAGCCTCAGCCATCTGCTGGCAGCCCTGGCAAGAGGGACAGGGCTACCATCCCGCCCCCTGGCCCACACTCTGGTTCTGCTGGGGCTTCTGTAGCACGGGCTCGCTCTTCTGGGGCTGGCGCTTCTGCTGCGTCTGCTTCTGGAGGAGCTGATGACAAGCACTCCAGCACCAGCCATCTCCACAGCACCTGGACACTTCACCCATGAGACTGAGCGACCAAGAGGAGTGCCAGAGACTCATTTTTGTTTTATAGCTTCTTGTTAATAAAGTCTATTTTTGATTCATACACTTGCTTCGTTTCTTTTTTTTAATAAAGTCTTGGTGGAAACTTTTAGAAATGGTTTAAGCCTTTGCATGCTTGTGGGATGGGTAAGGATAGCTTTGGGATGGGTAATAGCTGTGGGATGGGTTAGGATAGCTTTGGGATAGATAAACCCCCAGTGCAAGCATTGTGGGACTGTATGGTCCACCCTCCCAGGTGCCACACCTATGGCCCTTTATTATCAATAATAATGTAATAATTATCCACACGTCAACATAAACACAACTCTTTATTAAACGCCCTGTTCATTGTAGGCCAACCAAACATACATGGCCCAATCTCATCTGTGTGATGAGACAGGCTGAAGGAAGCATCCATTAAGCATCTACCATCCTGTCTTGCCACTCCACTGCTCCAGCTGGGGAGTTGCACCATTGCCTCAGGAGGTTGCGCTGCTTCTTCGCTTCATTTGAGGCTCTGTTGGGGCCTTGCACATCCTCAGTGTCGATCAGGTTTTGCCCTTGCCTCCATTCCCCAGGCTCCATGTCCCCATTGGCTTGTTGGAGGTCCAAGAGCCTGTTCTGCAAGACTGGGTAGCGGGTGCGCATGAGATTGTGCAGGATGCAGCAAGCTTCCATGATCCTCCTCACGGTCTCTGGGCAATGCTGCATGGTGGTGAGAAGTACCTGGAACCTGTTGGCCAGGATGCCAAAGGCGTTCTCCACCACTCACCTTGCCCTGGACAGCCTGTAGTTGAAGATCCTCTCTTCACGGGTGAGGAGTCCAGAAGTGTAGGGCTTCGTGAGGTAGGTTGTGAGGGAGAAGTTGTCATCCCCCACGATGAAGTAGGGCACATCTTGTGTATCGTTGGGCAGGGGTTTTGGATCTGGGAAGCCCACGATGAGGTTGCGTTCCAGCCCCTCCTTGAGGTGACTGGCGTTGTATACCTGGCATCTGAAGATGAGCCGTTGCCTGAAGCATCGATGTACATGAACTTGTAGTCAGCATCGACCATGGCAAAGAGGATGATGCTGAAGAAGCCCTTGGAGTTGAAATAAGTGGACCCCGACTTGGCTGGAGATTTGCAGGCCACGTACTTGCCATCTATGGCTCCAATGATGTGGGGGAAGTTCCAGTTCTGATACCACTGCTCTGCAACTTTCTTCCATCCTTCTTCAGTGGAGGGGTACTGGAGGAGCTCCTCCTTGTATTGTTCGATGATGGCCTGCACCACTTCTCTGACCACAATGCTGATGGTGTTGGATGGCACCCTCCAGCCGTTCTGCATGCTCCTGTAGGAGGTCCCTGAGGCCAGGTGGCGCAGAGTGAGTGCCACGTTGAGCCCAGGTTCCAGGCTGGGCCAGAAGCTGGTGTTTGCCTTGGTCAACCTGGGTGTCAGGTGCTGCACAACTTCATCAAACATGGCTGGAGGCATCCTCATGAAGTTCTGGAACGCCCGAGTGTTTTCGCTCCTGAGCTCCACCATCAGCTTGTTGTACAGTCCGTCCTCTGTTCTACTGGTGAACCATCTTCGGACCCAGACTCTTTTTGGGTGGCTCCTTTTCTTCTCGCAGTAGTGTTCACAGAGCCTGCAGATGGCTTTGTACTGTTGCAGAACGATGGTGGCTGCCGAGAGGACTTTGTTAAAATCCACGGTGGACATGACTGGATGCTGTGGAAGAGGAAGAGGCAGATGAAGGCTGCAGAGGTCTGCACCGCTGGGCTGCTGTTCTGAAAGTGCGATGCAGACGAGTTGCTCCCCCTTTTTATAGGCAGTATAGGTTTTCCGCTAGGCATCCTCTAGGCATCCTGTAAACATCCTTAATATCCGAGATAGGTCCCCTCTTCGAATGTTTTTTCCGCTTTAAACGCTTTGTTTCCATTCTGCATCCGCTAGGCATCCGTTCTGCATCCATTCTGTCTCCGATCCGCTTCCTCCCTGCGTCCGTTTACCGCTGGAGCGGATGGAGTTGCGCGGATGCATAGCGGACACCTAGCGGATATAGCGGATGAGTAACGGATGCGTAGCGGATGCAGAACGGACGAACTGGATACATTTTCCACGCAAAAGTTTTAGGCAGCCCAAAACGTTTGGAGTGGATGAAACGTCCATAAACGGATGCTGAACGGATAGAGAGGAAGCAAAATGGAGGCAGTGAGTACAGAATGGATACATCGCGTTAACCAACGGATGGCAAGGTTTTTTGTCTGTTTTACATCCTCTTTGCATCCGTTGGTTCAGTGTGACATGGGCTTAAGGTTCTAGTTATCAAAACAAAAGTATTTTTAATGGCAGATTGAAGAGCTTCTTTGAAGTGTCAGTCCACAGTAAGTTATTTTTGCGATCCAAGTAGGTTTCCTACATCGTAAAGAATTCTCTGGCTGCAAGGAGAATCCAAGAAATCAAGTAACAGGTTCTTCAGATACCTGGTGCTTGCAAGATAGTTGCAAAACGAAGATTTGGAGCTGGGAAGCAGGGGTTCAACAGCTCCATGCTTTTTTTTTTTTTTTTTTTTTAAATAAGGGATTAAAACTTGTATTTTGAAGAACTTATGTTTATAATATTTCAAGCTGTTTTTTTTTCCTTTTAGCTTCCCATTGGTACATTGCTTTGTATTTACTTAATTCTATGTCAGTTGGTTTAGATCAATGAATGTAATTGGAAGAGCTTTCTGATGGTTCCTCTTTCTTTTACTAAGAAATCATAATTATAATTATCTGCCACTAGAATGTGTTACTCAATATGATGAAAGAAAAGAACTAGACTATATTCTCAGAAATTGAACTTTTATTTTTAAAAATCATTACAAACCTTAGAAGTCAAGTTTGAGAAAACTGAAAAATTTTTGGATAATAAATTGCATATCATCTGTGTGGAAGATACATCCTAACTCTACCCTATTTAAGCCCATGTCCCACTGCACCAACGGATGCAAAGAGGATGTAAAACGGACAAAAAAGCTTGCCATCCGTTGGAAAACGCAATGCATCCGTTGTGTACTCATTGCATATGTGTTTCATATGCTCTATCCGTCGAGCATCCAATACTGAGATTTCATCCGTGCAAGAAGTTTTGAGCTGCACAAAACTTTTTGAGCAGATGAAATTTCCGCCACGTACGATGTACATCCGCGGCATATACGGGCAACAAATGTTCTATGTCTGTTATCATCCATTAAATGTCCGCTGTATCCTCTTGGCATCCTCTGGCCATTCCCTCAATTCACATCCGCTCCAGGTGAAAACGGAAAGAGGGAGGAAACGAAAGGTGCACGGAACGTCCACATAGCGTTAGTAGCACGGAAATAGAAAGGATGTAAGCAGATGCATCTCATATATAAAGCATTAAAATGGACAAAACATTTGTATATGGGATGTATCTCGGATATTTAGGATGTCTGCACTATGTCTAGAGTATGTAGAAGGACACCTAGTGAAAAACTGATATTTCCTATAAAAAGGGGAAGGAAATCACCTGGATCTCAGTATGAGTCCAGCAGCCGTGGTGTACAGACCTCTTCACCCTTGGTCTTGCTCTTCCACATCATCCATTGTTCTCTACCATGGATCATCACACAGTCCTTATGGTAGCTGCGATCATTCAACACCAGAACAAAGCCCTGTGTTCAGACTGTTTCACCTTTTCTGCACAAGGAGAAGAAGGAGACGTTCAAGAGCTGTATGGGTCCGAGGATGGATCAGGAGAAGAATGGAGTTTGGACTGTATGACAAGCTAATGATGGAGCTGAGGAATGAAGACACTCGTGCATTCCAGCACTTCATGAGGATGCCATCAACCATGTTTGACAAATTGTAGAGCGTCTGAGACCCAGGTTGACCAAGCCAAGCACCAACTTCCATTCCAACCTGGACCCTGGACTGACTCTGCGGCACCTGGCCTCTGGAACCACATACAGAAACATGCAGTATTCCTGGAGGGTGCCACACAACACCATCAGCAAAGTGGTCAGAGAAGTGGTGCAGGCCATCATCGAAGAATACGTGGAGGAGCTCCTCTAGTGTCCCACCACTGAACAAGGCTGGAGGAAACTTGCAGAACCGTGGTATCAGAGGTGGAACTTTCCCCACACCGTTGGAGCAATAGATGGGAAGCACGTGGCCTGCAAAGCTCCAGCCAACTCAGGGTCCAATTATAACAACTCCAAGGGCTCCTTCAGTATTATCCTCTTTGCCATGGTTGATGCTGACTACAAGTTCATGTACATCGATACTTCAGGCAACGACTCATCTTCAGATGCCCAGGTGACCGCAAGGAGGGGCTGGAACGCAACCTCATCGTGGGCTTCCCAGATCCAGAACCCCTGCCCAACGACACGCAAGATGTGCCCTACTTCATCGGGGGGGATGATGCCTTCTCCCTCAGAACCTACCTCATGAAGCCCTACACTTCAAGATACCTCACCCATGAAGAGAGGATCTTCAACTACAGGCTGTCCAGGGCAAGGTGGGTGGTGGAGAATGCCTTTGGCATCCTGGCCAACAGGTTCCAGGTACTTCTCACCACCATGCAGCATCACCCAGAGACTGTGAGGAGCATCATGGAAGCTTGCTGCATCCTGCACAATCTCATGCACACCCGCTACCCAGTGTTGCAGAACAGGCTTATGGACTGTCAACAAGGAAATGGGGACATGGAGCCTGATAAATGGAGGCAAGGACGAAAACTCATAGACACTATGGATGTACAAGGCCCCAACAGAGCTTCACGTGAAGGGAAGAAGCAGTGCAACCTCCTGAAACACTGGTGCAACTCCCCAGCTGGAGCAGTGGAGTGGCAAGACAGGATGATAGATGGTTAATGGATGCTTCCTTGAGCCTGTCTCATAACATCGATGACATTGTGCCATGTATGTTGAGTGGCCCTACAATGAATAGGGCATTAATTAAGAGCTTTGTTTATTTTGAAATGTGTTGATCAATGAATAAATTGTTATCGATAAAAAAGGGCCATATGTGTGGCAGCTGGGAGGGTGGACCATACCGTCCCACGATACTTGCACTGGAGGTTTATCTATCCCACAATTATCCTTACCTATCCCACAACTATCCTTACCCATCCCACAAGCATGCAAAGGCTTAACCATTTTTTCAAAGTTTTCACCAACACGTTTAAGTAAAAAAAATGAACCAAGTATGTGAAGCAAAGATAACCTTTATAAATAATTGTTTTAAGTAAACTGTATGACTTTATTAAAAAAGCAAAATGAACCAAGTAAAGTGTCTTAAGCAAAGATAAAGTGAGCAGGTAACAACTCAGTCTCTGGCACTATTCTCAGTCACTCTGAGGCATGTCCATGGTCTCAGCTGTTGAGCGGCCAGGGAGTGTGGAGGTGGCTGTGGCTGGACTGCTGGTCTGAGGCACCATTGGGGTGCTTGGCCCCGAGAGTACAACAGGGGATGGTGTATTTAGGAAGCTCTCAGAGAGCTGACTCAGTCCCGTGAGGTTGAGAGGCCCTTCATCAAGTACCTGGGATGTCAGGCACAAGACTGATGACAGATTGTCCGTTGAGGGGTTTGGCTGTGGGGTGGAGGAAGGAGGAGTGTAGTGGGGATGTCTGGTCCGCAGCTGGGTGAGGTGTGGTGCCTGTGGCATGCGATGAACCTGGGCCTGGACTGGGAAGGGCTGTTTCTGCTGTGGGAAGACCTGGTAGTTGTAGCCTTGGTAGGTGAGGGGCTGTTGAAAGCCATGGAAAGGTGGTGACATCACCTGGGGTGGAAGAGCAGACCTGGACTGGGTCAGAGCAGGTTCATCTGGGCCTTGAGGGTTGTGCAGAAGTGCTGTGATCTTTTGCTTCATCACCTGGTATTGGGCCTCAGGCAGGTCCATGAGGGTCTGGCTTACGTAGGTGATGAGGGGCTTCTGGTCCGAGGATGGTATGTCGCTGTGGACCAGCTGAGAGAGAAGTTCTGTGCTGGTCTTGATTGTGTCCCTGATCTCCAACAGGTCAGTGTGGCTCTGGCCCTCCAGTCTGCCTCTCTGCCTGCATCCTGTGGAGCTGGGGGTGGGGGTAGGGATGGATTGGTCTCTGGTGGCTGCCGCTTCTTGCTCCATTTGTGACAGGGGATCCTCCAAGTCCTCTAGCATGGGGAGTGCAGCTATCAGGGGGGTCTCTGCCGTGGAGCCCTCCGAAGACACCTGCCTGGACAGGGAAGCTGTCTCCTGGCTGGAAGAGGACTGGCTGTCTGTGGGCTGCCTGAGGGAGAGGGGTGTCAGAGGGGCTGCTCCTCAGTGGCGGACCTCACCCTCCAGGAAGCTGCACTTGGCCATGACATAAATCTTCCGGTCAATGAGCTTGACAGTGGCCTGCCCTGATTTTTTGAGGTGTAGCTTGCCATACCAGGTGTGCATGTGCTTCCACCATCCCAGGAATACATTTGCAGTGTAGCCCATGCTCTCTAACTTGTCTCTCCAAGCTGCCTGCTTCTTCTTGGTGTTGTGATAGAGTCTGTGGCCCTTTCTCCACAGGTACTCATTCTCCCTCAGCCATTCCAGCACCTCCTCCTCATACTCCTCGGAAACGGTGTACTGTTTCCTCTCTCCCTTCTCCTTCCCTTGTCTCTTCCTCCCTCTGCCAGGGGCTTCAGCAGCAGGGCCTTCAGAGGCTTGAGCAACAGGGCTTTGAGGGGCTTGTGGCTGGTCCACCACAGCAGCAGCAGTAGCAGTAGCAGCAGTACCAGCAGGAGAAGCACCAGCAGCACCAGCAGCAGGAGAAGCACCAGCAGCACTAGCAGCTTCAGAGTCAGTGTCAGGGGGTGGGATGGTGGTTCTGTCCTTCTTGCCAGGGCTGGCAGGAGTAGGCACATGCTTTCTCTTCTTCCCTGACTGACAAACCATGGCGTTATTCGAAGATGTCTGTGGCAGCATGTCTTTCCTCTGAATGCTGACTGCTTGCGAGCTGCATCCTTTTTTATCCGCGGAGCTGACTCAATTCATACTCCCCACATGTGCAGTGAACGCTTTGCATCCGCTATGCATCCCCTATGCATCCGCTTTGCTTCCTATAGGCGTCTGTGATGCATCCGCTTCATCCGCTATGCACCTGCCCCTTCCGCTATGCGTCCACTTCACAATTCTCCCCCGAAAGCCCTTCGGATGTGTCATCCGCTTCCATCCGCTTCCATCCACTAGGCTTTCTACGAACATCCATTTAATATCCCTGCTATGTACTACCCCCGTCCGTTCCTTTCCGTTCTTTTCCGTTCTGTTTATGCAAATTTGGACCACTTTTTGGAGCGGATAACAATGGATGGAGACCCCCCAAAATTTTGCTTGTCTGCTGTGTCCTTTTTGCATACGTTTTGCATCCGTCGGCCAGTTGGACCTAGCCTTTATATATTGGTCCTTTTTATCTGGTGGGGGATTTTTTTTGTTAATTTTAATCTTTTAATTTTTAATCCTTATGTTTTTAACAAACTAATTAATTTATATTGTTTTATGATGTAAACACCCAGTCGCTCCACAATGGGTGGCGTATAAATTAAATAAACACAAACAAATAATAAAATGAAAATTAAAAATGAAGAAGGACAATCAATAAATACAGATTTAGTTTAAGTGATTTTCTGGTCTATTGAAAGAAAAATACAGGAACAAGTTTTTTGTAATCATTTTGATTTAAGATTAAAAGCTGAAAACCTAACTACCTTGAAAGAAATCTCTATATGAAATTTAAGAAAAAGAAAAGAACATTTTGTTTTACTAGATGTACACTAAGCAGTGTTTTCACTAGATCAAATGAGAATATATGACTTTGAACTTTCAGAGGTTGAAGTTTGCACTATATCTCATTCAAAGGAATTGACTTCTATACCACAAATGTACAAGATTTTGATCAAGGTTTAATAGAACCTAAACAGTAGGGACTACATGATGAGCAGCAACTACATGATGAGCAACAACTGGAGACTGTGAATGAAGGCCAGGAGGAAATAGAAAAGTAGGAGACATATTGGAAAGAAAAGATGTACAATTGAAGTGGCATGCCTATTTAAGTGGCATGCCTATTAACTATTTATGTTATATGAAGATTTTAATAATTGAATTTTTTTTGGATGTACTGTTCTGAAGATTGGTGGGATTGGTGGGATTCTGAAGTGGTGGGATTCAAATATTTTTACTACTGGTTCTGTGAGTGTGGCTTGGTGGGTGTGGCTTGGTGGGCGTGGCAGAGGAAGAATACTAAAAAAAAAACCCATTCTCTCCCCACTCCAGGGAGATTACTGCAAAATCCTCCCTCCCCACCCCAATAACCTGCTTTCCAGCCCTGTTCTGCTGTGCAGGGCAACCAAAAAAAAAAGGCCCAGCTGACCAGCTGGGACTCGAGAGGCAGAGAAGAGGATGGGGCCAGAGGTGGTATTCCAAACTACTCAAAATTTCCACTACTGGTTCTCCAAACTACTCAAAATTTCTGCTACCGGTTTTCCAGAACGGGTCAAAACCTGCTGAACACCACCTCTGGGGTACAATAAGATGGTGCCCAAATTTTTTTCAATTGGATGATGCTGAATAAATGATTTTGACTGAAAGAAATTTTGATTTAAAAAATAACAAGAAAATAATGTACAAGAAAATGTTATTTGTTTAGAATGTATATATACTTGTCAGATAATTTAGAAAATATATTTTAATAAGAGACATATGTATTAGTAACAGTTATTTTATAGTTAAGATGTAGGTATATTTGAATTGATAGTTTGTCAAAATTAATCAAATAAGAATGGGGCATGGTACTAACTCTGATTATTGGTAAATGTGAGTTTAAGGACTAAGGCATTTTAAAAACAATTTCAATACAATACAATGAGTACAGATTAATGTGTAATTGAGATTAGGAAACTTGTTATAATGGATGAATATGATGGAGGAAATGTGGAGATTTTCTTTTTTTCATGATTATATTAATCATTAGTCATTAATGTAACTAATGAAAAATTAGGGACAAAAGATTTGGAAAAATGAATTAATGGAGATCTTAAAATACTTTGATTATTTAGCATTTTCCTTTGGTTTATTTTTAAACTAAAAGATTATTTTTATATTTTTTTATAAATGATGAATATTTTTGTACCAATGTTTAAATGACCACATTCATTTAAGATTGCAGAAATATTGTATATTATTAAATATAGTTATTAGAGTTAGAAATCGACTATGTTATGTTTAATTTAGAGAAAGAGAATGCCTAATTATTCATTTTTATCTGTACTGAGAAAAGTCAGAAATCTTTTTTTTTTGCTTATCACTTGCCTTCTTTCTCCTCCTTTTTATTTTTTAACCTTTTGCCCTTTTCAAAATGGTTCAAAAATAATTATTCATCATTCACAAAAATTATAAAAAATAATCTCTTAAGTTTAAAAACAAACCTTTCCCCTTCTTCTTGTTATTTTTTAAAATTTAATAAAGTTTTTTAAAGAAAACTATTCTTATTCACCCCAAAAAAATTCTAAACCATGTGAAATAACACTACACACCACAGCTGTCTTACCATTACAGAGTCCCATCACCCTTTTAATGATATATGGGAATCTCATGGAAATCATGCAATTTATTTGGGAAAGAAAGGCAGTTGCCTCTTGATAGGAACACATGCCTGCGCAAGCATCTTTGGTTACATTGACAACTCCACTTGCATCTGTTTGTCACAGGAATTTCAGACTTGTAGTTGACATTTATATAATAGATATATAATCTCTTGCAACAGAGTTATCACTTGAACAACTGCTAGGTATACTGGAAATCTGTATAAGCCCTCTGCATGCAGTTGTCAATAGATGATATTCAGTGAAATCAAATTCCTTTAATATAATTTAGGCAATGGTTATGACTCAGAAAAAACAATAAATGGCAATGGCATTTTTAAAATTACCTTATTCATGTTAAATATTACAAATTAAGATTACCTATATCTTTCTCTACAGAAATGAAAACTGTCTGTTCAACAGATTGTCAAGTTGTATTCCAAATTAACCATCTCATTAAAACAGCTCACCAATGATGTTTTAACTATAGTTAATTATATAATGCTCAATATAAACTATTGAGATTTTTGCAAAGTCATCTTAACTTACAATTTTCATCTAATTATGTACTGGAGAAATTCTTGAAAAAATCAGAAAGTTAGCTTGAAAAATCTATCCTTTAAAAAGAGGTTATTTTAAAAAGAATTACATAAAAGCGAAGTTTAATAATTGTAAAAGAGTAGGTCTACAATAAATATCTGCTATATTGGAAAGCATTGACACTGATTCAAAAACCTATACATAACTATCATGCATACATACTCTTATAGAATCAAAATTATCCAGAATACCAGAATATATTTATGAGTGACATGGTAAAATAATGTTAACATTAAAAAAGTTTAAAGATTCTCCAACATACCATAGTGAGCTTTTTGATGTCCCATTCTTCACTGATAATGGACCAACTTGGCTATTATTAATACTAGCAGATAAAATATAAATAAGTTTTGCTGTCATGTAACAGCTTACTACTGCTAGATCAGTTGACAGGAAGAAAATAGATAGGAATACTACTCTGCTTCTTCTTCTCATTGGGATACAATTCACTTAGGGAACTTGAATGTCTATTAGAAATTAATACGGAAACCATTTCTTCTCTCCCCAAAAATAAAGGTGAAAGTCTTTCTTTACCTTATTTCTAATATATGTCTACTGTGGCTGAAAACAGTCAGTTTTTAAACACAGAAATTCAATAAACTTGCTGAAGAAACCTCTAAAGCAAAACTAAAATTGATGATGAAATATGAAGAGGAGATCTTTTCTAGAACCATAAATTTGGTTGCAAAATTTAAAATAGTTTCCTCAGGGGTAGGATGTGAAATTTAAAAAAAAAATAGAATAAAAATGTTAAAATGTTGCTGTAATGACTTTATGTCACATTTTTATTAAAACAGATTATGGAACAAAGGAGGGCAGTGCAAGAAATACAGTATGTTGTCATAATATCTATCACTGTGAAGGTACGCGTTCCCAATGTTTTGGACTGCTATAGGAAGTGTTGCTGTTGAAATAGAAATGAACGTTTCAAATTAGCTATTTCTTCTTAAAATATATCTGCAATCTCACTGCTAGGTTATCTTACCATAATGATAGGGTAATGGTAACTTAACAGTAAGGTTGCAGAAAGATTTTACCTTACTGGTAAGGTTGTCATCCCACACAGCAATTGCCCTATAACAAAAATAAATGCCTAGTTAAATAGGAAAATATACGGACAATTTTTCCTGTTGTAAATGAAGGGCAGGGAGATTGAGAACACACAAATTAATGGATTCTGAACGAGATATTTTAGAAAAATCAAAATGAAAGATTTAGAGAAAACTAAAGAAAACAAAGCACAATCTACCCTAAAACAATGTCTTGCACACAGCACTCTTCAAAAGATCTGTTAACTTTATTCATATTACTGTATGGCATTTCATAAACAAAGAATAAAATAAGCAGGAAAAGTCAGCTGGAATATGTAGAAAACAGAAAATTCCCATTAAGGCAAATATATGAAACAACTCAATTCAAGAAAAAAATGAGAACTTGAGAACAAATGCCAAATTACCAACCAATCCCTAAGGTCTTTGCTTAAATTGATTCAAAATAATTACAAATAAGATAATCATACTAACAACTTATTTAAAAAACAGTGTTACTTCTGTTAAACCTGTTAAACTGTTAAACCAGTACTAAAATGCCTTCTTTTTAGCAGGATTTTTCAACATACTTGCAAAAATAAATAAACAATCCAGTCCAGAAGCAAGGGACTTTTTTTTCAGCCCAAAGTCTCAATTTCCCCTTGTGGTTACCTCCTAAGGGCAAGTCAGTATCATGCATTCAGAACTTCAGCCTCAGCTATTTACTTAATGTCTTAAGCCCATGTCACACTGAACCAACGGATGCAAAGAGGATGTAAAACAGACAAAAAAGCTTCCCATCCGTTGGAAAACGCGATGCATCCGTTTTGTACTCACTGAGTATGTCTTTCATAGGCTCTATCCGCAAAACATCCGTCTACTGCTATTTCATCCGCTCAAAAAGTTTTGAGCTGCACAAAACCTTTTGAGCGGATGAACTTTCCGCCGCGTATGATCTACATCTGCAACACATACGGCCAACAAACGTTCTACATCCATTGTCATCTGTTACACATCCGATATATCCTCTCGGCATCCTCTGGACATCCACGCAACTCACATCCACTCCAGCTGAAAACGGAAAGAGGGAGGAAGCGAAAGGTACGCGGAACGTCCACACAGCGTTAGTAGCATGGAAATAGAAAGGATGTAAGCGGATGCATCTCTTATATAAAGCATTAAAACGGACAAAATGTTCGAAAATGGGACATATCTTGGATATTTAGGATGTCTGGAGGATGTCTAGAATATGTGGAAGGACACCTAGCGGAAAACCAACATTTCCTATAAAAAGGTGGAGGGAATCACCTGGATCTCACTATCAGTCCAGCAGCCCTGGTGTGCAGACATCTTCAGCCTTGCTCTTGCTCTTCCACATCATCCATTGATCTCCACCATGGATCATCGCACACTCCTTTTGGTAGCCGCCATCATTCAACACCAGAACCAAGCCCTCTTCAGACTGTTTCACCTTTTTTACGCAAAGAACGTCCAAGAACTGTGTGGGTCCAACAATGGATCGGGAGAAGAGTGGAGTTTGGACTGTATGACAAGCTGATGGTGGAGCTGAGGAATGAAGACACTTGTGCATTCCAGAACTTCATGAGGATGCCACCAGCCATGTTTGACGAAGTTGTGGAGCGTCCGAGACCCAGGTTGACCAAGGCAAACACCAACTTCCGTCCCAGCCTGGACCCTGGACTGAAGGTGGCACTGATTCTGCGCCACCTGGCCTCTGGGACCATGTACAGAAACATGCAGTATTCCTGGAGGGTGCCACACAACACCATCAGCATTGTGGTCAGAGAAGTGGTGCAGGCCATCATCGAAGAATATGTGGAGGAGCTCCTCCAGTGTCCCACCACTGAAAAAGGCTGGAGGAAAGTTGCAGAACAGTGGTATCAGAGGTGGACCTTTCCCCACACCGTTGGAGCCATAGATGGGAAGCACATGGCCTGCAAAGCTCCACCCAATTAAGGGTCCAATTATTTCAACTACAAGGGCTTCTTCAGCATCATCCTTTGCCATGGTTGATGCTGACTATGAGTTCATGTACATTGATGCTTCAGGCAACGGGTCAACTTCAGATGCCCAGATATACAACGCCAGTGACCTCAAGGGTGGGCTGGAATGCAACCTCATCATGGGCTTCCCAGATCCAGACCCCCTACCCAATGACACACAAGATGTGCCCTACTTTATCATGGGTGATGACGCCTTCTCCCTCAGAATCTACCTCATGAAGCCCTACACTTCCAGATACCTCTCCCGTGAAGAGAGGATCTTCAACTACAGGCTGTCCAGGGCAAGATGGGTGGAGGAGAATGCCTTTGGTATCCTGGCCAACAGGTTCCAGGTACTTCTCACCACCATGCAGCATCGCCCACAGACCGTGAGGAGGATCGTGGAAGCTTGCTGCATCCTGAACAATCTCATGCGCACCCGCTACCCAGTGTTGCAGAACAGGCTTGTGTACCGTCAACGAGGCAATGGGGACATGGAGCCTGGTGAATGGAGGCAAGGACTAAACCTGATAGACACTGTGGATGTGCAAGGCCCCAACAGAGCTTCACGTGAAGGGAAGCAGCAGCTCAACCTCCTGAAACACTGGTGCAACTCCCCAGCTGGAGCAGTGGAGTGGAAAGACAGGATGGTAGATGCTTAATGGATGCTTCCTTCAGCCTCTCTCATCACACTGATGAGATTGTGCCATGTACGTTGAGTGGCCTTACAATTAATAGGGCATTAATAAAGAGTTTTGTTTATGTTGAAATGTGTGGATCAATGATTAAATTGTTATTGATAATAAAGGGCCATATGTGTGGCAGCTGGGAGGGTGGATCATACAGTCCCACTATGCTTGCACTGGAGGTTTATCTATCCCACAACTATCCTTGCTCATTCCACAGCTATCCTTACCTATCCCACAGCTATCCTTACCCATCTCACAAGAATGCAAAGGCTTAACCCTTTTTTCAAAGTTTTCCCCAACACTTTATTAAGTAAAAAAAAATGAAGTGTGTGAAGCAAAGATAACGTTTATTAATAACAAATTGTATGACTTTATTAAAAAGCAAAATGACCCAAGTAAAGTGTCTTTAAGCAAAGATAAGGTGAACAGGTAACAACTCAGTCTCTGGCACTCTTTTCAGTCACTCTGAGGCATGCCCATGATCTCAGATGTAAAGGGGCCAGGGACTTTGGAGGTGGCTATTGCTGGAGTGGTCTGAGACGCTATTGGGGTGCCTGGCCCCGAGAGTACAACAGGAGATGGTGTGTGCAGGAAGCTCTCAGAGAGCTGACTCAGTCCCGTGAGGTTGAGAGGCACTTCCTCAAGGACCTGGGATGTGAGGCCCAAGACTGATGACAGATGTTCTGAGGAAGCGCTTGGCTGTGGGGTGGAGGAAGGAGGAGTGTAGTGGGGCTGTCTGGTCTGCATCTGGGTCAGGTGAGGCATCTGTGGTGTCTGTGGCATTCGAGGAACCTGGGTGTGGATTGGGAAGGGCTGTCTCTGCTGTGGGAAGTCCTGGTAGTGGTAGGCTTGGTAGGCGAGGGGCTGCTGAAATCCATGGAAGGGCTGTGACATCGCCTGGGGTGGAGGAGCAGACCTGGAGTGGGTAGGAGCAGGTTCAGCTGGGCCTGGAGAGTTGTGCAGAAGAGCTGTGATCCTCTCCTTCATCGCCTGGTACTGGGCCTCGGGCATGTCTATGAGGGTCTGGCTCACGTACGTGATGAAGGGCTTGCAGTTGGAGGATGGTATGTCAAAGTGGACCAGCTGGGAGAGGAGATCTGTGCTGGCTTTTATTGTGTCCCTGATCTCCAAGAGGACAGTGTGGCTCTGTCCCTCTGGTCTGCCTCTCTGTCTGCTTTCTGTAGAGGTGGAGCTGGGTGTGGGTTGGTCTCTGGTGGCTGCCTCTTCTTGCTCCATCTGAGACAGGGGATCCTCCATGTCCTCTGGCATGGGGACTGCAGCTGTGTGTGGGGGTTCTGTCATGGGGCCCTCCAAAGACACCTGCCTGGACACGGTAGCTGTCTCCTGGTTGGAAGAGGAGTGGCTCTCTATGGGCTGTCTGAGGGAGAGGGTTGACAGAGGGGCTGCTCCTCGGTGGCGGATCTCACCCTCCAGGAAGCGGCACCTGGCCATGACATAGGTCTCCCGGTCAGTTAGCTTGACAGCGGCCTGCCCGGATCACTTCAGGTGCAGCTTGCCATACCAGGTGTGCTTATGCTTCCACCACCCCAGGAGGACATCTGAAGTGTAGCCCAGGCTCTCCACCTTCTCTCTCCATGCTGCCTGCTTCCGCTTGGTGTCGCAATAGAGCCTGTGGCCCTTCCTCCTCAGGTACTCGTTCTCCCTCAGCCATTCCAGCACTTCCTCCTCATGGTCCTCGGAAAGGGAGTACTGTTTCCTCTCCCCCTTCTCCTTGCCTTGCCTCTTCCTCCCTCTGGCAGGGCCTTCAGGGCCTTCAGCAGCAGGGCTTTGTGGGCCTTGGGGCTGGTCCACCACAACACAGCAGCAGAAGAAGCAGCAGCAGCAGCAGGAGAAGCACCACCAGCAGGAGAAGCACCACCACCACCACCAGCAGCAGCAGAAGCACCAGCAGCACCAGCAGCAGCACCAGCAGCAGGAGAAGCACCAGCAGCAGCAACACCAGGAGCACCAGCAGCAGCAGAAGCAGCAGCACCAGCAGCTTCAGAGTCAGCGCCAGGGGGTGGGATGGCAGTTCTGTCCTTCTTGCCAGGGCTGGCAGGAGGACGCACAGGCTTCCTCCTCTTCCCCACGGTGTTCTCTCAAGATGTCTCTGGCAGCAGGTCTTTCCTCTGAATGGTGAATTGCTTGTGAGCTGCATCCTTTTATATCCGCGGAGCTTATGCAATTCATCCTTTGCATCCGCTAGGCATCCACTATGCATCCTATAGGCATCCGTGATGCATCTGCGTCATCCGCTATGCATCTGTTCCTTCCACTATGCATCCACTTCGCTGTTCTCCCCCGGAAGCCCTGCAGATGTGTCATCCGCTTCCATCCGCTAGGCTTCCTATAAACGTCTGCTTTACATCCCTGCTACATCCTCCCCACGTCCGTTCCTTTCCGTTGTTGTCTGCTCTGTTTATGCAAATTTGGGACACTTTTGAGAGCGGATAACAACGGATGGAAAATTTGCTCATCCGCTGTGTCCTTTTTACATACGTTTTGCATCCGTCGGCCAGTGTGACCTAGCCTTTATCTAAGATACAGCTTTGTGTAGATCAAACTTCCTGCTCCTTTAATATATTATAAACTATCCACTTACGACCTTTAGTTCAGATTTTATAAATCTTTCATCTGACTCAAGCCTTGTATCTTCAATTTCGTCAAACTAATATTTTTCCATATTAATTTATTTTCTCAAATATATTCATCAATCCCATGTTCTTTGTTATAATTTCAACTTCTCCTCTTCAACTTTTTTTCTTTCTAGGAGATACATGGTACTTTAGCTTTGAAATCTTAATTTTACTCAAAATCTTTTGCCCCATTTAGGAAACATATCCATATAGTAATCAGAGAAAAAAGGAAATTATTTTGCTCTGTCTTTTTGAAATAAATCAATGCCAAAAGAAATAAAATGGTAAAGGCCCTGTCACACTGCCCAATGGATGCAAAACGTTGGTAAAAAGGACACAACGGACGAGCAAAATGTTCCATCCGTTGTTATCCACTCTCAAAAGGGGCTAAAATTTGCATAACCAGAGTGGATAACAGGGAAAGGAACGGACCGGGGAGGACGCAGAGCGGATGGAAAGCGGATGCGGAACGGAAGCCCAGCGGATGGAAGCAGATGGGAAAGGATGGCACATCCGCTAGGCTTCCGGGGGGCCTCAGCAAAGCGGACATGGAACGGATACAGCGGATGAAGCGGATGCAGAGCAGAAGCCTAGCGGATGAAGCGGATGCACAGCGGCAGCCTAGCAGATGCACAGCGGAAGCCGAATGGATGCCAAGCGTTAATTGCGCATGCGGGGGGGATGCATTGCGTAAGCCCCGTGGATATAAAGGGAAGCAGCTCCCAAGCAGGTCACCATTTGGAGGAAAGACCTGCTGCCGGAAACATCGAGTCCTTGCCTGCCCTGCCTGCATGCCTGCCTGCAAGCCTTGCTGCCAGCCTTCCTCCAAGCCTCCTGGCCAGCTTCCCTGCCAGCCTTGCTACCAGCCTGCCTTCCAGCCTCCCTGCCAGCCAGTCTGCCTGTCAGCCTTGGTGCCTGCCTGCCTGCCTGCAAGCCTTGGTGCCAGGCTTCCTGCCAGCCTTGGTGCCAGGCTTCCCGCCAGCCTCCCTGCCAGCCAGCTACCCCACAACCATGGGGAAGAAGCGAAAGCCTCAGCAACCTGACGCCATCCCTGGCAAGAGGGACAGGGCCACCCTCCCGCCCCGTGTCCCTGACTCTGCTTCTGCTGGGGCTTCTGCTGCTTGGGCTCGCTCTTCTGGTGCTGGAGCTTCTGCTGGCGCTGCTCCTGGCGGTGGTGTTTCTGCTCGTGCTTACTCTGCTGAAGCTGCTCCTGGCGGTGGTGCTTCTGCTGGTGCTCACTCTGCTGAAGCTGCTCCTGGCGGTGGTGCTTCTGCTGGTGCTTACTCTGAAGATGCACCTCATCCTGCTGGCCCTGCTGGTCCTGCTGGTGCTCCTGGACTTGCTCGTCCTGCTCGTGCTCCTGGTCTTGCTCGTCCTGCTGGACCTGCTCAAGCTCCTGGTCCTGCTCGTGCTCCTGGTCTTGCTGGCACTGCTGGTGCTTACTCTGCTGCTGCTGATCCTGGTGATGCTGGTGGTGGTGCTGATCCTGCTGCTGATGATGATGATTATGATCCTGCTGGTGATGATGATGATGATGTTGATCCTGCTGGTGCTGGTGGTGTGCAGGAGCAGCCACTACTACCTGGGAGCCCCTCTGATGAGGGTCCATCTGGTCCTGCCAAAGGGAGGAAGAGGCGTATGCGACAACGGGAGAGGAGGCAATACTCCATTGAGGAGGAACACGAGGATGAGGTGCTGGAGTGGCTGAGAGAGAATGACTATCTGTGGCGGAAGGGACACCGGCTGTACATGGACACCAAGCGGAAGCATGCTGCTTGGAGAGAGAAGGCGGTGAGTATGGGCTACACTTCGGAGGTGCTCCTTGGCTGGTGGAAGCACATGCACACCTGGTACGGGAAGCTGCACCTCAAGAAATCTGGCCAGGCCACGGTCAAGCTGACGGACAGACCTACGTCATGGCCAGGTGCAGCTTCCTGGAGGGTGAGATCTGCCACCAAGGAGAAGCCCCTCTGTCTACCCTCTCTCTCCGGCAGCCTGCTGAGAGCCAGTCCTCTTCCGGTCGAGTCAGTTCCTGTCTCCAGGCCGGTTTCTGTGGAGCGTGCCACGGAGGATAACCCACGGAAAGGTGTTGTAACCGTGGTGGAGCGCGTGGAGGACTCCCTGGTGCGGTGGGAGAAAGGAGATGGCGCGTCCACCACAGCCGTACCCACATCCACCCACAGTTCCACCTCCACAGAAAGGCAGAGAACCAGACAGCAGGAGGGGCAGAGCCACACTGTCCTGCTGGAGATCGGGACACCATCCGGAGCAGCATAGATCTCCTCTCTCAGCTGGTCCACACTGACTCCTCATCCTCCAACCGCAAGCTCTTCCTCACCTATGTCAACCAGACCCTCATGGACATGGTGGAACCCCAGTACCAGGTGGTGAAGGACGGATCACCGAGCTGCTTCACAACCCTCCAGATCCAGAGGAACCTGCTCCCACGCAGTCCAGGTCTGCTCCTCCACCCCAGGTGATGCCCCTCCCATTCCAAGGCTTCCCCCAGCCCCTCACCTACCAGGGATATGGCTACCAGGAGGTCCAGCAGCACAGGCAGCAGCCCTTCCCAGTCCAGGCACAGAGTCATCAGACGACACCGTAGCCACCGGTTCCACTGATGTCACCGATGCCACTCACAACACTGATGTCACCAACGGCAACGATGCCACCCATGACACTGATGTCACTCACGCCACCGATGCCACCAACGCCAGTCCTCACCCAGCTGCAGACCAGACAGCCCCACTACACTGCTCCTTCCTCCACCCCACAGCCAAGCCCGGCCTCAGTACATCTGTCCTCGGTACTGGCACCCCATGGCATGGAGGAAGGGGCTCTCAACATCACGGGGCTGAGCCAGCTGTCTGAGAGCTTTCTCAACACACCGTCCCGTTGTCCTCTCGGGGCCAGGCACCCCAGTGGGGCTTCAGACCAGCACTCCAGCACCAACGACCTCCACAGCACCTGGACCCTTCACCCCTGAGACTGGGCACACCTCTGAGGGACCAAGATGAGTGCCAGAGACTGGCTGGCTGGCTACCTGTGGACTTTATTTGGACACTTGACTTGGGTCATTTTTCTTTTACAGCTTGTTGTTCAATAAAGTTTATCTTTGATTCACACACTTGCTTCATTTCTTTTTTTTCATAAAGTCTTGGTGGAAACTTTTAGAATTGGTTTAAGCCTTTGCATGCTTGTGGGATGGGTAAAGATAGCAGTGGGGTGGGCAGGGATACCTGTGGGATGGGTGATAGCTGTGGAATGGGTCATAGCTGTGGGATGGGCAGGGATATCTTTGGGATGGGTAATAGCTGTGGGATAGATAAACCTCCAGTGCAAGCCTAGTGGGACTGTATGGTCCACCCTCCCAGGTGCCACACCTATGGCCCTTTATTTTCCATAATAATGTAATAATCATCCACACATGTCAACATAAACACAACTCTTTATTAAATGCACTGATCATTGTAGGGCCATTCAACATACATGGCCCAATCTCATCCGTGTGATGAGACAGGCTGAAGGAAGCATCCATTAAGCATCTATCATCCTGTCTTGCCACTCCACCGCTCCAGCTGGGGAGTTGCACCAGTGTTTCAGGAGGTTGCGCTGCTTCTTCCCTTCAGGTGAGTCTCTGTTGGGGCCTTGCACATCCTCAGTGTCTATCAGGTTTTTCCCTTGCCTCCATGTCCCCAGGCTCCATGTCCCCATTGCCTTGTTGGAGGTCCACAAGCCTGTTCTGCAAAACTGGGTAGCGGGTGCGCATGAGATTGTGTAGGATGCAGCAAGCTTCCACGATCCTCCTCACGGTTTGTGGGCAATGCTGCATGGTGGTGAGAAGTACCTGGAACCTGTTGGCCAGGATGCCAAAGGCGTTCTCCACCACCCGCCTTGCCCTGGACAGCCTGTAGTTGAAGATCCTCTCTTCACGGGTGAGGAGTCTGGAGGTGTAGGGCTTCATGAGGGAGGTTCTGAGGGAGAAGGCATCATCCCCCATGATGAAGTAGGGCACATCTTGCGTGTCGTTGGGCAGGGGGTCTGGATCTGGGAAGCCCACAATGAGGTTGCGTTCCAGCCCCTCCTTGAGGTCACTGGTGTTGTATACCTGGGCATCTGAAGATGAGCCGCTGCCTGAAGCATCGATGTACATGAACTTGTAGTCAGCATCGACCATGGCGAAGAGGACGATGCTGAAGAAAACCTTGTAGTTGAAATAAGTGGACCTCAACTTGGTTGGCACTTTGCAGGCCACGTGCTGCCATCTATGGCTCCAAGTGTGTGTGGGAAGTTCCACCTCTGATACCACTGTTCTGCAACTTTCTTCCATCCTTCTTCAGTGGAGGGGCACTGGAGGAGCTCCTCCAGGTATTCTTCGATGATGGCCTGCACCACTTCTCTGACCACAATGCTGATGGTGTTGTGTGGCACCCTCCAGCCGTACTGCATGCTCCTGTAGATGGTCCCTGAGGTCAGGTGGCGCAGAGTCAGTGCCCAGGTTCCAGGCTGGGCCGGAAGTTGGTGTTTGCCTTGGTCAACCTGGGTGTCAGCCGCTGCACAACTTCGTCAAATATGGCTGGAGGCATCCTCATGAAGTTCTGGAATGCCCCAGTGTATTCGTTCCTGAGCTCCACCATCAGCTTGTTGTACAGTCCGTACTCTGCTCTTCTCCCGATCCATCTACGGACCCAGATGCTTCTTGGCCACCTCTTTTTCTTCCCGTAGTAGAGTTCACAGAGCCTGTAGATGGCTTTGCACTGTTGCAGAATGATGGTGGCTTCCAGAAGGACTTTGTTACGATCCACAGTGGACATGACTGGATGCTGTGGAAGAGCAAGAGTCAGATGAAGGCTGCAGAGGTCTGCACAGCTGGTCTGCTGGTCTGAAAGTGAGATACAGTTGAGTTGCTCCCCTTTTTATAGGCAGTATAGGTTTTCCCCTAGGTGTCCCTTTGCATCCTCTAGGCATCCTCTAGACATCCTTAATATCTGAGATAGGTCCCCTCTGCAAATGTTTTTTCTGTTTTAAATGCTTTGTTTCTGTGCTGCATCTGCTAGGCATCCGTTCTGCATCCGTTCTGCTTCCTCCCTGCATCCGAGCGGATGCGAGTTTCGCGGATGCGGAACGGATGCCTAGCGGATATTATGGATGCAGAATGGATGCAGAATGGATGCCTACCGGATGCCTAGCGGATGCAGAACGGACGCATTGGATACCTTTTCCCCTCAAACGTTTTGAGCAGTTCAAAACTTTCTGAGCAGATGAAACGTCAATAAACGTTTGCTGGATGCTGGACAGATAGAGAGGAAGCAAAATGGATGCAGTGAGTACATAACGGATACATCGCGTTAACCAATGGATGGCAAGCTTTTTTGTCTATTTTACATCCTCTTTCCATCCGTTGGTGCAGTGTGACAGGGGCTTAAGTGAAGCTTCAATAGGACAGAAACAATAAAATAGTCAAGCTAAGAGAAAAATACTTGATTTACACAGCTCCTTCTTTCCCATTTCCTTGCTATCGCCAAGAAAACTATAAAGGTCAATGTAGCCATCAGGATTTGAGCTCAACTAAGATGCAAATTTATATTTTACATGTTTATCCCAAAAATCTAAATGTACACTGGGTCAATGGTTACTAATGCTTTATCATTCTCAATTCTCACAAGTCAATTATTGGTATTCAATTATTCAAAGTCCTTTTCCCCATCAAATTTTCTTCTGTTACTTTCAATCTTTTCTAAATATTGGATTCGGATTTGTATAAATTTAAAAGTCATTTTAATGCAGTCACTCATTATTTCATTATTTCTTGGATTCAATATAAATTCCTAGTCCTAGCTGCAATTAATCTACTTTTCTAGTTTGTGTGTTTTAGCTACAAACTGTCAACTGAAACAGGGCTCATATGATCTAATGTATAAAATAACCTTATAATTTATAAATTCCTTCTTAAATTTTTTAAAAAAACTTTATTAAATACAAAAAAATAAAATATACAATTACAAAGGTAAAAAATACAAAATTGTACAAATAAACATCATGACAAATTCTACAGTGCAACCAATCATGTTTCCCTTTACTACAGTGTGATAATGATTTACATATTCCATCTGGTTTATTGACAGTTACTTTCTATCCTTTGTAAAATATCTATGTTAATAATATATATTACATATTAATTTATTCTTACTCCTGGATTACAACTATATAATTTTATAAATAAATCATATATTTAGCTTAATCAAAACAAGAGAGGAATAAAAGCTCGTACTCTATGATTTCCTATCCTTTAACCTATATAGGGTAGTATATTTCTTAAAATCCTTATTTCTTTTTATTTTATATATTGTGCCCCAAAATGGAAAGGCTTACTTTTAAATTAAAAGAGAAAGATGATATGGAATATTATCGGATCTGGGATAAATGTACGATAAATGTACTATGTAAAGTATGTACTATGTAAATGTACTATGTAAAGAAAAACAATGTATAAATTCTAATCTAGCCTGGAAGGACCAGAGGAATGAGTGGGGACTCAAAGAATAGTACCGGATTTGAGCTCTTAGCAAACCAAATTTTTATTATGGTTCACAGTCTAGCATCTAAGTTCTTATTGTACTTTAAAACCCTGTAGTCTAGAAATAATTATATTTCTATTTCAATCATGAACATATCAAATTTTTAATTAAATGAATCAATAAGACAGAGGAAATATGTATGCTAAACGTAAGTGCATAAAAAACAAAAATCTACTAATTCTGAAATGCTACAGGATAGGACACTGTGTCAAAGATGCACAGAAATTGGGGAAACAGCAGGGAAAGATAGTCCTTTCCTTACTGGCTTCTTTCAAGAATATTCCATTGTCAGAAAACTGTAGATCAAGTATAAATATGAATATTGCAGATCACAATGCATAAGTGAAATATCTTTCTCAACATATTAAAGCAGTCCCATTTCCCAGAAAGTTTGATATCCCTGCATCAAAGGCAACTATCTATACAGATAGTCCTCAATTTACTACCATTCATTTAAGAATTTTTCAAAGTTATGATACCCTTTAAAAAAAGTAATTTACCACCTGTTCTTACACTTATGACTGCTACACCACCCCTGCAGTCACATGATTATAATTCAGATGTTTGGCAACCAGGTTGCATTTACCCCAACATCCTGAGTCAGATTATCACAATTGGTGACCTTTCCAGCTGGTTTCTGATAGCTGGATTTGATTAATGACTGTATGAATTGCTTAACTACTATAGTAAAAATGGTCATAAAATTAGGTCTGGTCTCATGGTGACTCCCTTTATGATCACCACCAATGTAACAAAAAATCCAGTCTCAATTGTAGTTCTAAGTTGAAGACTAGCTGTATTTTTGCTAAGATAGCAAAGGAAAGGAGTGTTCAGAGACACACAAAAAGGCACTAGGAAGCTGAACAATTTTATTGAGCTTTCTGAAGGGTGTAACAACTCTGCTTGTGTTATACCCTTTGCAAATTTCTGCCAAATGCTTCACACAGCACTAGGCATAGTGCTATGCTTCTCCACTTATCTGAAGAAGCATAGATCCCAATCCCTGTTTGAAAGAAATGCCTGTCAGGGCCACATAATCATGCATAACATAAAAGAAGAGAAGATGCATATCTGGGGGACTGGCTAAGCAAAGAGTATGGAAGACTGTACAACACTGTTCTTCATCTGACAAAGACAGACCTCCAAGGACTCAAGAGTGTCAACAATTCTTATGAACTATTCAGTGTAACCATTTAAACACTCAGTCGTTCTGGAGCACAGCTGTGGGGATTTCAATATCTCTATTTTTGTGGAATGTATTTGATGCTTACACCAATATGGAGTGCAGCAACAGCTGGTACCACATGATGTCTCCATCTGAAGTTACTGCAAATGATAGCTATGGCAGCAGCAATGATTTCAAGAAACATTTTACTATTGTTCTCACTGCCAGGGAACAGTTCCAAGTGATAGAAATTACATTTATTGCATATAATTCATTGTGTCTTTACTACAGTCACAATCTGACATTATGATTAGGAGTAGTCTCTTCTGAAGGTTTCTGATTAAAGGATCAGAAAGAGTTTTCAGCAAACGTTGATTCAGTTTTACAATGTAAGGATTCAAAAAACTGTTACTAATATTTAACACATAAATCTAATGAAAATTGCATAGCTTTCCCTCTTTATTACCTGAGTTTTGTGGCAAGCTGTCAGCCTCCATGATTGAAAGAATATAAATGTTATTAAAATTCAAAATTGGTAAGCTTCATACCTATGGACTCCAATGAGAAAGTTTTGAAAAGCTAGTCTGTTTCTCTGTCTCTCAATTGCTACCATCCTGCTCATTTTTCATAAATTAGCATGCTTATTTCTGTATTTTACATATTGAAGTAGCTTTCCAACTTCTGTAAAAAGTATCAAAAAGAAATGACTAATTATCTTTGTCAGCTTTTTGGCCATGGAATCTGGAATATTTCTGAGCAACTTTCTACATTTCATTGGGAGACACAATTAATACTAACTGCTAATATTCCACCCTCCTGCAGAATGGAATCACAGTTCTTGGGAAGTTAACTTGCACTTCCACTTCAAAGAGCAGAGAAAATTTTATCTGTTCTACATACAAAGGCTGATTAATAAAGATCTCAGTGAATATCAATTGGAATATTATTATTCAGGAGAGAGGTATGCATAACTATGTTCTAATTATCTATGTTCTGTGGAATTACAACCCCTACTCTATTGAAGATTGATCAAGCTTAATGGAAGTTTTTATTTAGTAATATTTGAAGGATCATACATTACCAAACATCCTTCTCCCTTCCTTCTTCTCTCCAACTGGCCTGAAGAGCCTGAACAAGTCTCTGAAGTTTTCTTGGGAAGATTGTTCAGAAATGGTTTGCCATCTTCTTCAGGACTGAGAGAAACTTACTAATGAAAATTAACCAGGTGGAACTAGAATTCATGATCTCCTGATTTCTAGCCTAAGTTTAGTGTCTCTCCGTCTCCCTCCCTCTCCCTTTCCCTCTCTCTCTACAGACTGATCAAAGAATTACGAATTTTCAAGTTTGGAAAACAGAAAAAAATATTATATTGTCAATAAAATTGTCTTTGTTAAGAGCTGGAATTTAAGATGAAATTTTGTAAGTCAGAAAACTCTTCTATAAAATATATAAATGACTATAATGCTAGAATAGCAACTTTAGATATGAATTGAAGAAAATCCTCAACTGTCTAAATCGGGGTGTCTCAAGCTACAATGTGGCTAGATCCAGCCTACAGGGCTTCCCTTGAGACAGCTAAGGACCAGCACCCAGCACCTAAGTTCCGACCCAGCCTGACCAGGCGTTAATCTATAACTTGAGCGCCACCATCCGGGTAGAATGTGGTCAGCCTTAGATCCATAGGGCCACAAGGAATAGCCCCTGGAGCCAGCAAGGAACAGCCTGCCACCTCAGCTCCACTCCCTGGGTGCTCACAGCTTCTTGTGCAGATGCCCGGAGAGTGAGGCTGAGGTGGCAGGAGCAGCTCCAGGACTGTCCTGCACGATCTAATGATCACTGTGTTTCAGGTTGGATGGCTGCCATCGAGTTATAAAGCTGTGCCCACCACTGCCTCCATGTCCTGCTCTCTGGCCCAGCCTTGCAGCCCCTGTGGTTTTTCTTTCATTGGAACAACCCCCATCCTGCCACATGTGGGTAAGCACAGTCACCGGCAGCACTGCCAATCTCTCCCTGCTCCTTGTCCTTTCTGAGTGCAGAGGGAACAAGATGGGAATGAGAGGGAGGGAGGAAAGAAGGAAGGAAGGAGAAAGAAAGTAAAGTTTTTTTGGAGGAGAGGCAGCAAAAGAAGCAGCAATCCTTGCTTAGGAAGCAGACAAAGACAGAAAGTAAACCTCAATCCCCAGAAACCAAAGAAAGGAAGAAAAAGGGGAGCTGAAAACTAAATCACTGAGCTGACATTGCTCCAGCTGGTAGTTGATTTCTCCCACTCTGGCTTTCCTACTCAATTGCTCACCTCCTTCAGTTCCAAACAAGCAATGATCAGTGCCAAGACAACCAGTCTCTCTAGAAGCAGCCACATGGGGAAGGAGGAGGCTGGAGGGAGTTCTCCTTGGGTTTTTAAAGTTGCAAAATTTTTCTTCCTCTTTTTCCTCACTTTGCAGTGAGGCTCTCCAGCTCTGGGAGTGTCATTTCTGGGCTGGAGGATTTTTTTTTTCAGGAGAAAAAACAATGGGAGTGGAAGAGGTAGTGACTTTTAAGGGTTCCTTCTTTGACTTGGATTTGTCTCCTGTGGGAGGGGTTGTTCTTCTCCCTTTCTCTGATTTCTTTTTTTCTTAGAAACAAAGGAGGTGCAGGGAGGAGGGTTGGGATTGTCCCCAAAAGCAAGACCCCAAAATTAAGTTTTTGAAATCCTTAAAAATTTACAAGACCGACCATGGGCCACCGATTTCTCTTTTTCTTTTGGAAAAACAAGCAGCTGGTATCTGAGTGGGTATCCCCAGCTCTTTAGAAGGGACACATTTAAAAGCAGGTGTGAATGTGGGGGAGGAGTTGCCTTCTCCCCCAGGAAATGGGAGAGGGAAGAAGGAAGGAGATAGAAATGAGGAAGAGAGAGGGAGGGAAGGAAGGAAGGAGGGATGAAGGAAGGAGATGGGAATGAGAAATAGGAAGGCAGGAAAGCTGTCTATGTCCCTCCTCGCCTCCCGAGGTCAACCACAACTCTGATGCAGCCCTCAGGGAAATAAGAGTTTAACACTCCTGAACTAAACGGTACATAGGAAAACATAAAAACGACTGCAAAAGGAGACAATGTTAAACATGATGCCATAATAGTATAGCTGCTTCTAAACTAAAGATGTAATATTATATATAACATCAAGTAATATAAGCAATGAAAGAGCAGATTTGTTTTTTAAAAAAGAAACCCTCTGGTCTTTTCCAAATTCTCTGGAGGTTGGCTAATAACTTGATGATGATTTTCCTCTTTTCCAATTCTCCAAGCACATAAAACCCCATCTAAAAATACTGAATGCCTTACCAATAATATTCTCTAATAAAAGCAGTGGAATCAAAATTGCATGTTTGTAAAATGGCACATGGAACTGTTTCCTGGGAAATCAATCATAAGAAGATAGATTGTCTGCTGACCAAATCTTTTAAAGGTACAATCTATGCTGTGGGGAAGAGGAGGAGGAGAGAGGAGGAAGGAGGAAGAAGAGGTTGTGATGTGCAGGTCCATTTGTTTGATTTTAAAAAACAACTTTGTAGTCATACTTATGAGCTATCTGCAACTTCTGATTCAGACATCCCTCCCAAAAATTTCAAATGGATGATTGCCAAGTTTGTCAATATAATAATCCATCAAAAATAAATAAAACTTCAATAATTGCTACACCTGTGGGAGGTTTGATCTAGAACCTGAAAGGAAGTTCCATCTAAATTAATGTTTGGTAACATTAATTAATACATAAATCCAATTTAATGTTTGATATTATATTCTTGTTCATATATGAATGTTTATGGGCTAGGCCAACCTTTCAAGATATACTGAAACTGCTCATGATTCCTAGAATCTCAGCATAAATATAGATATGTGTATTAGGGAAGCTTGTATTAGATTATAGACTGAACAGACTTAAACCTTGAAGATTCACCAAAAGGTAAGAGATAAATTCAAAATTCTCAATCTAGGAACCAGCAATGGGGACCGGCAATACACATTTCTTCAATATAAACATTTACACTTGTTTCACCCATCTGAAAACTTTTTTTTTTACTCGAGCTGTATTTCTGTTGTTTCTAGACAATTAGAAGTCAGTATTTCTATTAATTTATTATAAATTAATCAGAGTTTTTAAAAATATTCTCTATATTCCACTCTAACCTGTAGTACTTTGATCTGGTGATCAGATGAAAAAAATTCTCCACCATAATCTCTCATAATCTCTCATAATCCTCCACATAAAACAAACAAGAAAGCTCCACACCACAAAATTAGTCATCAGGGATATTTAATTCTAATATTTTCTCTAAAAAGGTATGGTTAAAGAGTTTTATGTATATGGAAGAACATTTGATCATATGAGCCTGCAAACTAAGTAGTATAACCTATCTGCTGGTTTTCAACTTCAAAGAGAATATCGCCTGTAAAATATAAATTCTTCTCCTTAATGGAAGAATATGCAGAGAAGAATTTGCTACATTGCACTAAGTAATGGAATCACTAAAAAATGCCAGTGAAGGATTGTCATCAAAGAACTCTAGTCTAGCCCTGAACCAGGATTAGCCATGGCAGTTTTTACTTTATTTTGATCTGCATCAATTAAAAATATTTGCTTTTCAGGGTATCCTTCTGTTACCAGTAAGATCTTTCAGCAGTTTTTCTAAATATACATATATCAGATCATAGAACTTTTTGATCTGAACATTTTTCTATTCACTTTGTGCGAGTGGATATTCATTCCCTTGTTTATATCTGCATATAAAAGTTTTTTTATTTATAATTTTTCAACTTAATATGACAATCAATTCAAAGAAAATTTCTGCTATTCAAAATGATACATATTGAATTAAAGACATGGAAATTCCACACCTCTAATTTAATTAATATTTGAATACATGCAAATTTTTTTAAACATTGTTATATATAATTTATAAAATCAAATGAAAATGAATCAAGTGGCAAAATGCATTGTTTAACTGAAGGTCCTTTATCAGCATTTTTGAATCAGCTACACTGACCACTGTTAGTGTAACAATGGCTTGGATGAGAGATAGCTGTAATAATTCACATTTGTCAGGAAGGCCACACCTTCAAGGGCTGATCCAGATGAAATGCCAGTATTACTATGAAATAAATGTTTCTTGCATGTTATTTTCAAGAGCTAGATTTTAGAAGTGATCTTCTACAGAATAAAAAGGAAATGACATGTGGAGTTGCTGAAGTTGCCATCTGTAACATAACCTAACCCAATTTTTCTAGCCACTCTCAAGCAGCTATTTATAATTCAAAGCATTGATCTTGTACAGTCATATGGTGATGACAATATTCACTCTTTCTTTTTGCTTTTTTTTCTTCAGAGAGCTGTTGCCTTTTTAAAACTGAAGGGCACTGGTTCAGCTGATTTGTGACTTATGTTGGAAGTTTATTCTGTCATTAACAGTAGCAAACAAAAACAACCAGACTTGACATGTCATTTTAGATCTAAGGAAAAAGTGCGCTAAACTATTGCTAATTTATTTTAAATTTAAAACAGCAAGAAATGAACATGAATTCTTCTTTGTTGTTGCTTAATGATGATTATACGGTAACAGATTTGCATCTGCAAGAAGAAATGGAAATATAGTAGTGAATAGTTCATCTCACCTGTTTTTTCTTATAAAATCCCTTCTTGTCACAGTTTGGAATATGCAATCCTCTTGGACTTAAAACATTCAGAATCTTCAGATTGTTTAATGTATCTTCCATCTCTCTTCGACAAGGACCCTGTCAATTGCAATTTCAATATATTTGTATAAATTAACCATTTCTTGTATGTTAGAACATAGAATAATAGACTTAGAAGGGACCTTGGAGGTCTTCTAGTTTCAACTGATCCATGTTATACTATTTTATTTTATTTATTTATTTGTTTTGTCAAGCACTTACAAGATAAGAGGTATAAGTATAAACATAAGAATACAGAAAATAGGTACAAATAAATGGGGACAATAGAACAGGCATGGGAGGCATGATGTTGCACTTATACAGACCTCTTAGGAATGGGGTGAGGTCAATAGTGGATAATTTGAGGTTAAAGGAGGGGGGGGTTGAGAATGTAACAACAGAGTTAAGTAGTGCATTCCAGGCATTGACCACTTTGTTGCTGAAGTCGTACTTTCTGCAATTAAGTTTGGAGTGGTTAGCATTGAGTTTGTATCTGTTATAAAATTATAATTAATTATACCATAAGATGCAAATTTATATAAAACATTTGCTGTTTGTATATTTATATAAAATAACAAGAATCACTCAAGGAAAATTAAAAAAAAATTTTGAACGTATCACTGTCACACATATACATTAAGAATCTGGCTGCTTTATTTTTTAAAACCACCCATTGTTTTCTGTGCTGTAGCTGATTGCCGTAGTTTGAAAAATATCCATCTTCTGGGCTCCTCCCTTTAAATTCAGCTCTCCTGATGAAAATACTGAGTCTGAAATTCAAAGGAGATGTCACCTGAGTTTCATGCTAGGTCTAAACTCTGTCTCCTGGTTTCTAAACTGATGTTTTGACTTCCTCCTACTGGAAATCAAGGAAAAAGAAATGAAAAATTTGACTCCTTGCTCCTTTTTTTCTGGATGGGAGCAAGATCAGCTCTTTGCAGCAAACAATGCAAAAATACTAAAAGAAGCACAGAGATTGAGTAGGAGAAGACACTCTTTGCAGGTGGCCAACCGTAATATTGAAGGTCAACTTCAGGCTCCTCCTCCAGATGAATCAGAATTAATTATACACTTCTTTCTTATATTCAAAAAGACTTGGATCCTAAACAAACCTAATGTTTTTAAAACTAACTTCCAAAAGCTTCTACTACAACTACATGTGATTTTTGTAAAAATGTGAGTTGGGAATGAGGCTCTCGAATTGTATGAGATAGTGCAACCTGGGAGAGAGAGCACAGGAACATTCACAATTGTCCTTAAATAAACTTCATGTCAAAAATCTTGTTCAGAATAATTCCTTAATCTTCCTGGATCTTCTCATTTTTTTGCACACATGAAAGGTTTTTTTTCTTCTCTATCCTTTTATGTGTTCCTAGTCATTGTACAGTTCATACATTTTGGTATGTCTTGTATGAGAATAATAAACCAACTGCGTCTGATGATTTTTCCTGAAATTATTTGGAAACATATTTGATATTGTGTCTATGCTGTGGGAACTGATGAATTATCTCATCTACTTCTTCTTCAGAAGAAAACAACCAAGAACACAGCCTGTTGATATTACTACACAATTCCAATATTAATAAAACCCTTTTGTTTAAAGAAGTTTTCATATCTTGTAAATCTAAAGACAGTTATGTGAATTTAAAAAGTAAATAAAAAGTCAAGCTTGTAATGGTACTTATGGAAGGGAAGTCCTGTGTGTATTTATAATGTATAGCTCTTTGGATGCTGTTGAATCACAAGTCCTATCAAATCCAACTACCACAGCTAGAAATAAAGGATGCTAGCAATATTACCTCGGCTTACCAATATTTCCTCTAGAGAGTCCAGACTTTTGATTTTCATATGCATCCGTAAGTAAATTGCTTACTGGTTATCTTATGACTGTTCAGTTATGATGGCCTCAGAATGGGTATACTTTATGATGCATAAAGTACATTCATCTGTCATGTCATGCTGACTATTTCAGCTACTTGGATGACTATTTCAGCTACTTCCGGATGACTATTTCAGCTACTTGGCAAATGACTAGCCTTTGTGACTGATTGCAAATCCTGGAATCATGTGACATTTTTGGTCTCTTTTTGGCTGGTTCTGGTGAATAGTGCCCATTTGGGGGGGGGAGTTTATTTAACAACTGTGTGATTCACTTAACAAACATCACAAAAACGTTGAAAAAAAAAAAGGTCTGATCACTTGAGTAGCTTGACTTATTACTGCAATATTACAACTGGATTTTGGGCCCAAACTATGGTAATAAGTTGATAATTTGTATTTGCACTCATTTCAAGCTCTTATATTTTGTTGCTATTTCACAATGCTTTTAAAAGCAAACTTACTAATTTAAGCAATCTGAAAATTGCAAATAGAATAGTAGTAAATTTATTGCTTTGAACATTGTTAATGACATTTACCTGAGAATTAAGTAGCAGTATTTAAGATGGAAGAAAGCCAGAAGCTGTTAGGCCTAGATTGGGCTAGTTAGGGCTAGATTGGGCAATTGAGGTTGTGGAAGATAGATTTGAACTCAACTTGAAGGAAATATTTTATTGCTTCTTTCCCCAGCAGTCATTAGCCAATCCTATCACAAAAATAGGGCATTCAAATCGAACAAAAGCTAACTTTTGTATTCCTTTTTAGCCCAGCTGTGAGGAAGGAAGGAAGGGTCTTATTTCCACCCAACCTGCAGAAGTGGCCAAGGACAAAATTATTTTAGAAATATTTATAAATTATAATAAAATAATAATTATATTATTTAGGAAATATTTTATTTTTTTAACTGGAACACTAAAACATTGTAAGAACAACATTTCACCAAAGCATTTGAAGAAGTATTATTTTTCTGAAACTTGAAAACAAGACACATTTTCTCCATACAGTATATGTAAAATGTAGGAACGAACATGAGAGGACTGAATTTTTCAAAAATATTACAATTTTATTTGTAAAACTACATTTGTAGCTTTCGTGGTTAAAGAAAAAAGTTGGAAATGAAATGTTTACTATCTTTTGCAAATTTATAAACCATTTTCTGACCTAAAATCTGGGATAACTTTGAAATTTCTTAAGCCTAAATATAAAATATTTTATATAAAATATAAAAAATATAAAATATTTAGTCAATTCCTGTTCTTATCTTCTCAAAAGCCAGACCTACTGGACTTCATGAAAACAGAATCCATAGCAATTTTTAGACAAAACAATTTGAGAAGTTTGGGTGAATCTGGCATAAAAAAATAAGAAATATTTTTTTCCAAATAACGATGCATGATTATTTCCAGTAACTAAGTGTTTGGGAGCCTGCAGTCATCCTTTGTCTTATTCTCTGTCATCTTCTTCTCTCTCCCTTATCCTAAATATGGCTGCAGTTTATATAGGGAAACTTATAAAGGTACATCACTACCAATGAAACGGAATTCTTCTGATTTTAGAATTTGAGTACTTTCATCAGCTAAAAAGTGACTGCACTGAAATACAATTATTATATCTATTTTATTTCTGTTCAAGAGGGAAACATACTCTGAAAGCCAAAATCCATGGACTGCCTCTGAAAAATGAGAGACTTTTTATGACAGAATTAGCAAGACAGATACTTTTTGCATTTTTTGAGACTCCAAACATTTTTATTTCTGTAGGCTTTTGGAGTAGTCTCTCCTGCAATTTTTTTTTCTTTTCAACAACACAACACTGTGTCTAGATCAGCTATGAATGTTTTGATGCAAAGCCAAGAAATACCCAGCAATGTTTTGTGTGCCTGTTGGCATAGACATGGGGGATAAGCAGATTTCCTGCCAAGAACAGTACATGAACCACAGTATTCTATGCTCACATTTCCTACAACTCGGCTGGCCTGCAAACTTTGTTCGCACACTGCACATAAGGAACAAGAAACAGTAGCCACTTCATCCCCATGTGTTATTTTGCCCAAAGGCATTTCTGTACGGCAGAGCAATCACTAACGAAGCTAGACATGACTTTGGGAGCAGTAGACACCTTTTGACAGACAGCCAAAAGTCAAAATTACATTCACTATACTCATTGGAATTTGCTGCTTGGGATGCAAACTCACAGAGTATAAGTAAGAAATTTTATATTTATTAATAATTTGTCTTGTCTATTGGGAGGAATAAAAGTGAATCAATCCATTACTGCCAGAAAAACAACATAGGCATGGATGAATGTGCACATTCTTCTTTAATTTTTTTAATTTCTAAATGATTACTTTATTAAAAGGTTTACATCTTGTGAAATTACTAGACATTTTCTGGAACAGGAATCACAACATTTGTCTAAGTGTTTACTGGTCTGATTATTTTATAGAAACATTATTCACAAACTCAAGAAGAAAATATGTACTTTTAAAAGGTAAAGGAGCATAATGGCACCAGCTTGGGTATTTATGGTGGATCTCCTTTGGTGAAGCCTAGCTTCAACCACAAAAAGCCACTGATTGACTTTGGGCCAATTCTCTTTTAGTTAACCCAATTTAACTCACAGGAGTTGTTAATGGGAAAAACGGAAGGAGGAAACACTGCATATGCTTCTTGGAGTTTCCAAACAAAAGGCAGGATATAACTCTAACAATAGATAATGAATAAATAAAATATTTTTTTAAGCAAGTAAATCAAGAAAATTCTTTCTTTCCTTTCCATCTTCTCTTAAAAAAAACTGCAATGTTTTCCCCAAACAAAAACTTTTATATTTACTAAAATGTAATTGAAGATGCTGTTTGGTGAAATCTTCAAACTAAAGTTAATGTGGTATATTGTTAAGCCACCAAGATAAAAAAAATCAGGAGACTATGAGTTCTAGTCTGTTTTGGGCATGAAAACTAACTGGGTAATTATGGGTTAATCACCCTCTCTTAGCCAAATCCACAGGGCTGTTGTTATAGGGAAAATAAAAAAAGAAAGATAAATTAAGTACGTTTGCCACCTAGAGTTATTTATAAAAACAATAAAGGTTAAGTAAAAATAAATAAATAAAATGAAATAAAATCTTTAACTATAAATGGTGGGTAATTCCATAAGAGTAAATATTTAAATCACCTATAGAATAATCATAGAATAACATAGTAAAATTTATAAACAAAACTTCCAATTCCACTAAATCAGTACTCTAATAATTTTGATGGCAGCGAAAACTCAGGATGTGTATTTTAACTTTTTTATTGTTTTAATTAATTTTTATTATTTAATTTTTTATTTAATTTTTATTATTTATTATTTTATTATTATTATTATGCTTTTATTTTTTTAAACTTTGTTAATTGCCCAGACTCACTTTGTGAGATTGGTGGCAATACAAATTAAATAAATAAGTAAATTAATAAATCTGTAAAATTAAAATGATGTAATGAAGACATGGATCTATATAACACTGTTAAACAGTATTTTATCAGTATATTGTTAAACAAATGCTTACATATTTGTAAGCAAGTAAGTATGTAACAAACTTAAATACTTACATATTCAGTCTCCTGTTTAGATTCAGAAGAGAAATTCTGTGTGTCTGTGCTTTGTGAATCATACTTGTAGCGCTGGGTATTTTTGGCATATTCTTTCCTTATGACATCTATTTTGGTCTGATGGACATGTGACTTGGAATCTAACATCCTGTTGGTGCTGGGAACAGACTGATTTTCTGTACTACTAATATTCTGGTCTTCATCTGAATCACTGGAATTCCCTTCAAATAAAAACAAGTTCAACAAGCTGTTAGCCAATGTCAGTTTAATAAATAACAACTTATGAAGTGCTTTTAAATATTGAATATTATTTATATTTTGTCATCATTGACATAGAACATTACTGAATAGCAAGCAAACAAAAAAATCAGGTCAGTTTAATTCTGAGGAAGCATAACACAGTAGAAATCTAAATAAATATTGTGCATATATTTAGATTAAGGATTACATATAGAAAATGATCTGCCACTGATGCCACAATACTTAAAATACATATGTATTGTGTCCTGAATGCAATACATAGTTCAAAGCACATGGTTTTAAGATGGCAGCCTTAGGGATCATATAGGTAATAGCACCTGTTTAGAATTCAATGTTCCCATGACTGAAGGAACCGAGTAACTTTTCAACCTATAATTTCAACATGATTATTGGGTTGCAAGGCTTGTGCATCTTTCATTTATATTTAAATGTTTGAAAAGTGGCCTATATACTCTACATTGATTTGTTTTCCTAATTATACTTTTGAACTCTATACCGGTAGTTCTTACAACAGATTGCTTAGTGACCATTCTAAGTTACAAGAACACTGAAAAAAGCGACATGACCATTTTTCACACTTAATACATTGCAGCATCCCCATGGTCACATAATCAAAATTCAGACGTTTGACAACTGATACAGATAATCAGAGTTGGAGGGGACCTTGTAGGTCATCTAGTCCAACCCCCCTCCAGGTGGGAGACCCTGCACCGTTTTTGACAAATGGCAGTCCAATCTCTTCTTGAAAGTCTCAAATGATGGTGCTCCCACAACTTCCGAGGGCAAACTGTTCCATTGGTTGATTGTTCTCACTGTCAAAAAGTTTCTCCTTATTTCCAGGTTAAATCTCTCCTTGTTCAGTTTCCATCCATTATTTCTTGTCTGGTCTACAGGAGCTTTAGAAAATAGCTTGATCCCTTCCTCCCTGTGGCAGCCCCTCAAATATTGGAAGACCGCTATCATGTCTCCCATGGTCCTTCTCTTTACTAGACTAGCCAAGCCCAGTTCCTGAAACCGTTCATTGAATGTTTTAGCCTCCAGTCCCTAAATCATCCTGGTTGCTCTTCTCTGTACTTTTTCTAGAGTCTCAACATCTTTTTTATAATATGGTGACCAAAACTGGATGCAGTACTCTAAGTGTGGTCTTACTAAGGCTTTATAGAGTGGTATTAGTATTTCCCTTGATCTTGACTGTATCCCTCTGTTAATGCAATTTAGGATTGCATTAGCTTTTTTGGCTGCTGCTGCACACTGCTGGCTCATATTTAGCTGGTTGTCCACTAAGACTCCAAGATCCCTCTCACAGTTATTGCTATTGAGCCTGGTTTCACCCAGTCTATATATGTACTTTTGGTTTTTCTTGCCTAAATGTAAGACTTTACTTTTTTCTACATTGAATTTCATTTTATTAGATATGGCCCAGTGTTCTAGTCTGTCAAGATCCATCTGGATCTTGAGCCTATCTTCTTGGGCTATTCCTGCCAGCTTAGTATCATCTGCAAATCTGGGAAGTTCCCCTTCTATTCCCTCATCTAAGTCGTTAATGAAGATATTGAAGAGTACCGGGCCTAAGACGGACCCTTGTGGCACTCCACTGCTTACTTCCCTCCATGTAGACTTAGACCCATTAAGACTACTCATTGAGTATGGTTTGCCAGCCAGATGCAAATCCATCTCGTGGTGGTGCTATCTATTCCACCTTTTTCTAGCTTACTAAGAAGTAGGTTGTGGTCTACTTGTCGAATGCCTTGCTGAAATCTAAATATATTATGTCAACAGTATTTTGCTGGTCTACTAATTTAGTCATTGTGTTGAAGAATGAAATAAGATTGGTTTGGCATGATCTGTTTTTAACAAACCTATGCTGACTGCTAGTTATTACTTTACTTGTTTCTAGAAGTTGGAAGATCTGTTTTTTTATTATCTTTTTCAGTACTTTCCTGTGTATTGATGTTAGGTTGATTGGTCTATAGTTTCCTGGGTCTGTTTTTTTTCCTCTTTTGAAGATGGAAACCACATCAGCTCTTTTCCAGTCCTCTGGTAGTTCCCCAGTGCTCCAGGATTTTTGAAAGAAACGGTGCAGTGGTTCTGAGATGACCTTTGCCAGCTCCTTTAAAACTCTGGGATGTAATCCATCAGGCCCTGGTGATTTGTTTTCATCAAAATCAGACACGTGTTCTCTTACTATTTTTTTGTTTATTTTAACTTTTATTTCTGGTATGTCTTTTACAGTTATGTTTTTGGTGGGTTGAGCTAAAGTTTCTTTTTGGGTGAAGATGGATGCAAAGAATGAGTTAAGCAGTTCTGCTTTTTCTCTGTTGCCTGTTTCTTCCTTGCTATCTTCTCTCTTTAGTGGACTGATTGTTTCTTTGATTTTTTTTCTTGTTATTTATATGTTGGAAGAAACTTTTTTAAATATCTTTGACTTTTGTTGCAAGTCTTTGTTCTTTCTGAGCCTTTGCTACCCTGACTTCATCTTTGCAGATTCTGATATTCTGCCTTAGTTGTATGTCCTTCTTTCCATTTTTTGTACTTATCCTTTTTTTCTTTCAATTTGCCAAAGAGATCTTTGTGTAGCCATGCTGACTCATATTTATGACAGTCGCAGTGCCCCAGGATCATATCATCATCACCTTTTGCAATCTTCTGACAAGACAATAGGAAAACCAGATTCACTTAACAACAGTGTTACTAATTTAACAACTGCAATGATTCAATTAACAACTGTGGCAAGAAAAGTCACAACATGGGGGGAAACTCACAAATTTCTTACTTAGCAACATAAATTTTGGGCTCAGTTGTGTTTGTAAGCTGAGGACTACATGTACAGCTAGAAAACTGCCTTCTCTTCTGCCTTCTGTATTTAAATGAGCTTTAACTCTCACCAGAAGAGGGCAGAATTGTACCAGGACTGAATTGCTCCTAAATCTGAATCTATTGGGATGTTAACTTGACTTTTAAAAGATTGAAATAGTTGCCTTTTTATTATTTAAAAGATATATTGTAAGCATATCTATTTTTGAGTTTGCCATGAAGGTTTTTCCTAAATGAGTGTCGACATAGTTAATCTGTCATGGTAAAATTGAATTATTAAATAGTAATTACTAATTATTAGTAATTTTTTAAAAATCTTAAACAGGGGTCCCCAACTCCTGGTCCATGACCTGATACCAGTCGACAGCCCACTGGGAACCGAGCCACGCAAGTAGTGAGCAAGCGCACAAAGCTCCATTTACTCATCTAAGGATTAGATTGTGTACACGAAACCATCTCCTTTCCCATTGCCACCTGACACTATTGAATTATTACTTCATATTTTCTGCTATTTTGAAGGGAATGATAATTGCTTTCAGTGCTGTGAATATTACAGTGCTATGGTTCTAAAAACAAATATGCATACTTGATTTTTTCTGAGACTTAAAAAATGTCACTAATATAAAGGAAATGTTTTAAATATGTGCCAGACAGTAAGCTCCTATACAGTTAAGAAGTATGTGTATACACTTAATTTTTCTCCAACTGGACCTGGTTACACTTCCTCTGTGTATTTTATTGAAGTTAATATTTCCCAAGCTCATTGCATATTTATATTTCAGCCAAAAAGCACCTGTGGCAATAACTCCTAAAAGGCACAACTATTAACAGGGAATATATTCACCTATAAAAAATGGACCCAGAAACATACCAATTTTATATTAAGCTATAAAAATAATACAAATGATATAGTACTATAAAAAGTTCTACTTTGGGAAAAACGCTATTCATGTTACAGGTAATAAAAGCCCACTCAGAAGAGGCCTATGATATGTTGTCAAAAGAGGAAGGAGTAGGGTAACACTAGGTACTTGCTATTAATATCTTTCCACTGCCACTAAACAAGTGGCAAAAGCAGTGGAGGAGAATACATTTCCAACAAATGGTGAAGGAAGCAGAATTATTTGTTTTGTATAATTACTTCTGTGCTTCATCAACATTTAACCTTTTAAGTATTATATGTAATTTTAATGATATTTTCTTTTTTATTATTAATTGTTTTATCATATAAGTACAGCTCCATTTTTAAACATATTTTTCAGCTCTGTAAATCCCTTTCCAACATGCACATATATGTACATAAATTTAATGTCTATTATTAAAATATGACAAAATTAATTTGTATAATTTCTCATTGAACTATTTAAGATACCAATGATAAAATCTGACCCACTCTTTATATTAAAAATATTTCCTTTTGACTTTTTGAGGGAAAAAATGACTTTAAATAATACAGTAATCCCTATAGAAAGATAGGCATAAGGTAACAGTAAAGAATATCAAACTACTGGATCTGGATTTGAACATCCAAATCCAGTAGCCCCTTCTCAGAACCTGAGTTTCCAATGTCCTGGGAAGTCTATCCCTATAGCCGTGATGGTGAATCTATGGCATGTGTGCCACAAATGGCACACAGAGCCATTTGTGCCACCATGCGAACCACAAGCAAACTTACCTCATTGCGCATGCCTCACAGCTGATTTTTCAGCTGGTTTGAGGCCTTTTTCGGCCTCCCAGAGGCTTGAAAAAAGCCTCTGCAAGACTTTTCAGGATGAATAATAGGCCTGTTTCATCACTTCCTGTAATACCAGAAGTGACTAAAGGGCCTATTATTCAACCTGAAAAGCCTTACAAAGGCTTTTTTCAAGCTTTGGGAGGACAAAAAAGGCTTCAAACCAGCTGAAAAATCAGCTGTGAAGCACAGTGAAGGTAAGGGGGTGGGATTGCACGTGAATGTGCAGGGGGCAGGGGGAGCTGCATTGCCTTCTGGGTGCTGGCATGCGAGTGTGTGCATGCTTGCGCATGTGCAATTTTTGGCACAGGAGCCCAAAAAAGTTAACAATGACTGTCCTATAGTAACCAGCTGAACTAATTATTAACAAATTATTTTTTTCTAAATTATTCTTAAATAGAAACAAAACAATTTCCAAATGGGTTTGTTTTTTGCATTGTTTATTCTTCATGGATACATTTTGGGGGTATCTTAAAGTACCTGAACACCACAAATTAGGACTGCCAAAAGTAAAATGAGCATCTGCTGGAGCAGATACATTCATGGAAAAAAACAATAATATTGTTTTGCCAAAAATATACTCCCAAATCTTCTAGTGTATAATTGATTGCTGTTGCCAGACATTACCCTTTTAAAAAAGAACAAATTATATATTATTTCAGAAGTTCAGACCTGGATTTTTATTAGAAAGCCACCTTATGAATAAGGCTAATTACAAACCATTTTTCCATTTTAGGAGCTTCATAAATTAATAAATAGTAAGGTCTACATTGTTCTATAGCACACCTCACAAAGAAGTCTATTACTAATCCCTCTTCATAATGTGTCATATGCTGATCAGTAATGACCTTCATATTTGTTCACATTCATCTGTAAACAACAGCATCTAGTACAATAGTTTGACAGCTTTCTACCTTCATTGAAAGATCTATCAAGAAACTTGGAATATTTCAGTACATTGCACAAATTCTTATGACATATTTTATAATACATGTATGGTTTATCCCTGGCTGCTAGGATTTGGGTTGGGGAATACCCTCTGATCTTGTCAGAAGAAAATCCTAAGCATCGTGAATGCTGCTGCATGGGGAAACTGAACAGGAGAATATTACTCACGGTACTCTGTCATCCAGGATATCTTATTAGTCATTTCTTCTCTCTAAAAAAATATTGGATCTATCTCAAAATACAGAGAGCACACCTTGAATCCCAACTGCCTATCATATACAACAATGCAGACTATACTATGGGATAGGTAAAATAAGGGTCACCTCTACAGGTGTCTTTTTAAATGCTTCAAGTATACCAGATCAGTCTTCTTTTAAAAAAAGTTTGATTTCTAATGAAAAAGCCCCACTATATAGCCAGATTCATCCTCTATGTCAGGGGTGTAAAACTCGATTTCATTGAGGACCACATCAGGGTTGTGTTTGACTTTGGGGGGGGAATGTGGGCAGAGTGGGCATGGTCAGCTTAATGTCAATTTTGTTGGGGGTGCCTGAGGTGGCCCAAGTACTTTGCCAGTGAAAACTGGTTTCCAAACTCCATTTTAGTCTGTAATGGCATCTTGCAACCCTCTGCCAGCAAAAATGGAGTCCACAAGGACCATGTGCTGCCCTCCTGAGCTCTGCTCTCAGGCATCACGGACTGGTCCTTTGTGATTTACAAGATGGCACCGCAGGCCAGATCTAAGCACTCCATGGGCCAAATCTGGCTCCAGGCCTTGAGTTGGACATCCCATTGGTCTATGTCCATTAAATGAGCCATTTTAATTAAATCATATTGACAAATAAATTTTTCAGTGAATTCCTTCATAATTCCTTTCATTCTTGGTCACTGATAGTCCATGAATTTTATTTTTTATTCTGAATGAATAAATACTCTTTAACTTACATCTGGTCACTTAACAACCATTTTAAATAATGCCAGTTTCCCATATGAGTGCTTCTAACACCTATTTGAATTTCCAATGATCTCCCCGCACTTAACTTTTGAGCAACTGGCAACTGGCCAGCCTTTGCAGCAGCCCAAAGTCATGGAACTGATGCCAAAAGGGTTGGGGATCAAAAATATGTATTTATCAAAATAATGAGTTAATTCTGAGAAACAATTTAAAAGTTGATTTGTAGCCAAATTCTGAGATGAAAAAGTGGAAAAGAAGATGGACATTAAGCAAGTATAGAAACTGAATGTGAGGAGGAGGAGGAAAAGGGAGATAAAGATGAGAAGTGATTCCTTACAAATGCTTTCCTGTGGAATTTATTTTAATATATCTCATCAATAAATCCTAACTTTTGTGTTCTGGGAAAGTATTATGTATGCAGATGTTAACCATGTGGATTAATGAAAAACTGCACTGCTTCTACAATGGAGAGGGGCAGTCTGAAGTCCATCCATTTTAAGTGTCTCTTTGTTTCTCACCTCTGAAATCAGATAAGCTAATTTTATTGCATTGTTCAGTCTGCTGATTACAGAACACAGAACAGAAACTCCCTCTCCGTTCTCTTCCACTTTTTAGAAAATCAAAGAGGCAAAGGAATATCATTTTGCAGAACTATTAATTTAGGAAGAATTGTTCTGAAGCATTAAGAATGGATGTATTTGTACATGTAACTTATATAGTCTATTACATATGCACCCATAAACACATTTAGAATAGAATAGAATAGAATGGAATGGAATGGAATGGAATAGAATAGAATAGAATAGAATAGAATAGAATAGAATAGAATAGAATATAATAGAATAGAATAGAATAGAATAGAATAGAATGGAATTCTTTATTGGCCAAGTGTGATTGCACACACAAGGAATTTGTCTTGGTCCAAATGCTTTCAGTATACATAAAAGAAAAGATACATTCGTCAAGAGTCAAGAATCATAGGGTACAACATTTAATAATAGTCATAGGGTACAATAAGCAATCATACTAGGAAACAGTCAATATAAATCATAAGGATACAAGAGACAAAAGTTACAATCATATAGTCATATAGGTTAATAATTATAGTAGTGCAGATTTTGTAAATAGTTGGACAGTGTTGAGGGAATTATTTGTTTAGCAGAGTAATGGTGTTTGGAAAAAACTGTTCAAAAGTTGTTCTGGTGTGCAGTGCCCTATTAGTGTGTCCAGGATGTGAGGGGTCTGTAAATATTTTCCAAACCCTCTTTTGGACTTGTGTAGTCCTCCCTTGATAGAAAGGAGGTTGGTAGTAATTGTTTAACTTAATAACACTTTAATATAAAATGGCATAATTCATGGGTCTCAGTATAAATACTTTGTGTGTTACAAAAAGAAACTGTCACTGTTACTTCATTTCAATAACTAATAAATAAAACTGATATAAGAATGCACTTTTTATGCGAAAACAAGTTGTTTTCTAACAAGGATAGCTTACTTCAGATAGGAACAGAAATGAAAAGATTGGTAGCAGAATATACTGGCTAATGACTATTAACCGTTGCTATACATTGGCCAAATGTATAGTAAGGTAAACCTTAAATGCTCCTGATCAATACAGATTGAAGTTGCATATGACATTATATATTCATATCACTTCATCACCAAGACTGCCCAGAGAAATTTGCATATAGATATCATAGGAATCAGGCACCATCAAGACACACAGCTGGCTTGCTATAAGGAATTGCCTTTGCATGTCGAACTAAGTTAATCACGCTGAAACAGAAAGTCATCTCTTAGTGAACTCACTTGGATTTCAAACTATTTGAAACACGGACTCGTGTATATTTAGCGTACTTAACTCAAAAGCATTGGACTTTACAAAGTATCAACAGTTATTCCTAATAGGGGCTAATAATAAAGAATATTAATATTATCGCACTTGTATCCATCCACTCACGCTATGCACTTATCATCTAAAGGCAATATATTTTTTACCCCAATGGTTGAACTTCACATGCACGTACATATACACATTAACGAAAGCAACAAATTCTACCAACCTTACTGTCCCGCCTCCAGCGACACAGTGCAGTGCATGGATCAAAGTCTTAAACTCGCCCGTGAGAAAGAAGAACTCTCAGCTTAGAACAGATCACTACTACGAAACCTTGGACAGTTTTCTCTCTCAGTTCTATCTTAATGGCGGATCGTGGCCGAGGGGAAAAATCGGACGGGATCTTCAAAGTGAAGTGAGACTGGCAGTACAAACCAGCCGCGCAATGCGGGAACTGTTCGTTTCGCACAAACCACCACACCTGCCTTACGAGCTGCGCACGCGCACTACAACCTTCTAAGCAGCAGGCCAAGCTATTGCTGCCGCCGCCGGGGATCTCCGACGAGGATACGCGACGGGGATACGCGACCCGCTCTTTGTTTTCTTACCTGGTCCATGGGTCCCGCGCAGAAGGAAGTCACGGACCCTGTTGCCGGCGGAAGAACTGCTGCTGCTGCCGCCCGCCGCGTCACCGCTCACGTTCATGCAGAACCCCTTGCCGTCGAGTAGCGCCTGCAGAGGTTTCGGCTCGTCGCTTCGAGGCCGGCAGTTGAGCCCGGAGCCGCAGCGCTCGGTATAGACGCCGCACGGCTGTCCTTCTTGCAAAGCGCAGGTTAAGCAACACCCGCAGCCCGGTTCGCGTACCAGCTCCGGGCATTCCGGCACCATGGGCTTGCACTGCTCCAAAGCCCGCGTGTCACACGGATCGCATCGCACCACCGGCCCCACCGCCACCGCCAGCCGGCTCAGCAGCGCCGTTGCCGTCACCACTGCCCAAAGTAGCATGTAGAGCCCAGACACCATAGCAACAGCGACAGGGAGGAGGGACGAAAAAACGATTAAGTGTGGCAGGCAGAGAGTAAAGAGGGTCTGCAAACAACCTCGAGTAGTGTGCACTGATCGACCCGGGTACCCCTCGTGCCCAGGGCAAGAAGCAAGACCAACAGAAACAGAAATGCACAACTTCACTCACTCTTGCACACACGTTTCTGTATATTGAGGGCACAGCACAAGCGCCGCCCAGCTTGCCTTGAAAGAGAGAGGGCAAGAAGCGTAGCTCCTTGCAGCTTCTGCGGGAGCCCCCTAAAGTTTTAAAAAGTTGGCAGGAGGTTAGAGATATGAACCTTATAACTCCAAAGCCTGGAAAAGACCAATCTCTTTCGCAGAAATAAGCTAGAAGTAAAGAGTCTCAATCCCTCCAGTTCTGCCGTAGGAACAATTCCCCTATTTGCCCTTTTATATCAATAGTCATTCAGAGGTATATATTTCTCTGTTTCCAAAGCTCCTTCCTTTTCAAAGCTACAAAAATAGCTTATTTTGGAAATTACGCCCACCCCCCAATTCGCCACACAATTTCTTAAGAGTCCCTCCCCAAAAACGATAAAATAAGATGAGCTCGGGGGAGAAGAGAGAAGAAAGGCAGGAAAGAAAAGATGATGCAAAAAAATAGTAATTTAAAGAAGAAAATTATCCTTTTTGTCGTTTAAATTTCCTCGTTGCCTGCAACTCGCTCTCTTAACTTTGCTCCCTCAGATCTCTCTTTCAGCCTCAGTTGGTGCCTATATAGATCCCCTCCTTAAGACACGCCCCGAACTATGAATAATGAATGTCATTGGCAGCAAAATAAAAGGAGGGGAAGACTTTCGGTCAAGAAAGTAAAGAAGGCGGGAGGATCGGCGAATGATTCATAATGGTAAGGTTACTTCTTAGTAGATATTTTGTATATCATGGGGGTGGGGGAGAGAGGAGATTCGCGATTCGCCCCCCCCCCCCATCCTTTCCATTTGCCTTTGTTTCAAGGAAAATGCCCCTCCGCTCCCTTGACTCGAGAAAAGGAGCTCTAAATCGGATTTTTTTTTTCAATTCTTGTCTCCAGTGGAACTGACTAAAAGAACAGATTAAACTCAAGGGGCCACCTTTTTTAATCGCAGCCAGTGTTTACGATATCATCTTCGGTTCCTTGAGAAACTGAAATATATGCGAGATTTTATACATGTTCCTGTCAGTCTGCTTTTCTTCTTGACAGCTATGGGAGGCAAGCATTAAATCAACTAAGCACCAATTTCTATCTTAAATTAAGGAATTAAGGAAACACTGATCGTGGTTGTTCTGCATGATATTCTTAATTTTAGGAAAAGATCTATCTCCTTTATAAAAAGGATAATCATTTCTTTTTACATACACCAGATAATGAACTGGTTTGCTATAAGTAACATTTAAAGTTTGAAAAATCAATAGTATAAGCAGTTATTGAATGAAATTGTTTTCATCCCCAGACCAGATCAATTAGTTGTGCTCTCTCTCTCTGCAGAATTAACAGTTTGAAATCATTTTTATCAGTCATTTTAACGCAAGGTGAAAAAAAGAACAATATTTTGAAATATTGTAGCATCTTTGTTAATCCTTTGCTTAAATAAAAGCCTTATTTTTAAATGGCAATTTTATGCAGACCATTTTAGAAGTTAGTTTTTCAGTGAATGACAGTAGTCCTTCTAAAAATGTGTGTTTGAACTACCTTTCCATTCCATTCTATGAAGGAAAAGAAAATCAAATTGGCTTATATTATTATTGCTTATGTTAGAAATTATTTTTTAAAGTATGATGAAGAAATAAATGAATTCCAAGTGCTCCAGAATTATTCAGGAAATACTTTCTTTGTTTCTCTTATTCTGAGAACTTGCCAACAGAGGTCGCTAATTGCTTAGTCCATAGCTGAGGGACCAAATGTGATTGAACTGATTTACAAAGATGCTATTGATCACTTCCTTCCTACCGGTATACAACTGCAGGATAGTGTTCTGATTTTTTAAAAAACTTTGAATAGCTTTGGGATTCTGTTATAGGTTATGGTCACCATCTAATGGAAAGTTAAGTGCAATTTTAGTTATAAATAAAAAGTATTTGTGCTTCATGTTGGCATCTGTTTAAAAAAAGCAAAAATAACAGATATATTCATGAATCCTGACCAAAAGAAAGGCTACTTTTCTGTATTCTAAATACCAGCAGAGATTCTGTAATGAATGAAATAAGCAGCAGTTTCAGATATTGAAGTGGTAAAACTGCACATTCTATGTTTCTATAATAAAGATTCAAATTTTAATCCTTGTAGCATAAAACCAAAAAAGGAATATAAAATTATTTCTGGAAAGAATTATACTGTGAAATGTGGAAATATATAACATATATAACATATAATAACAAATATATAACATATAATACTTAAGGCAATTCCAGCATAACAGACCATAAGAGCTAGAATGCTTTATATGTTCAATTATATTTTTAGAACAATGCCCATGATTATTGTTAAATATACCTTTATGCTAATAACATATAGTTATGCTGAAAAGAACAGGTAACTGGGAGAGCACATGAGTCATTTTTGGTATGCTTATATCTTGTTTAGAAGTTGGCAAAATCCATAGTATACTGGTAGACTTATAGGAACATTAGAGGTCTTCTAATTCAATCCCCTGCTTGAGCAGGATACCCTATACCATTTCAGATAAATGATTATCCAGTTATTCCATTGATTGATTGCTCTCACCATGAGGAAATTTCTCCTTAGTTCTAGGTGACTTCTCTCCTTAGTTTCCATCCATTGTTTCTCGTCTTGCCTTTTGGTGCTTTGGAAAATAATGTGACCCACTTGTCTTTGTAGAAGCCTCTCAAATATTGGAATACTGCTATTGTTATCATGTCTCCTCTAGTTCTTTTTGTTAGTCTAGACATACTCAAATCCTGTACATTTTAGCCTCTGCCCCCCCTGATCATTTTTGTTGCTCTTCTCTAGATTTTTTCCAGTCTCAACATCTTTTTTATATTGTGGTGACCAGAACTGGATGCAGTATTCCAAGTACGTCCTTATTAAGGCTTTGTAAAACAGTATTAGAACTTCATGTGATCTTGATTCTGTCTCCCTATTAATGCAGCTTAGGACTGGATTGGCTTTTTTGACTGCTGTCACACATTTTTGGTTCATATTTAAGTTGAATCCATTAGGACTCCAAGATCCCTTTAATATTATTTAATGTGAAGATTTATATGATGTAAAGGGAAACCAGAGTATAAAATTTAATGCATATAAATAATGTTGTGTCTGAATGGCAGATACAATTACATTGTATTTGAACCAAATATAAAAGAAGTAAAAAATAAGATTGCAGGATTTATATGAAACAATGATCCCCAACTAAATCACCCTCTCTGACATTTCATATGATATGTAAATGTTCTAAAGCATGGAATATTTCATTCTTATTTAGCTGAAGTGGCAAAGTATGCATTTCAGATTTTCCTGTTGCTGTTCTGACCCAAACCCTTTTCCAATAAGACAAACAATAACAAAGGGAACAGGAACCTTTTAATGAGTCTTACGAGTCCCTGGTTAAAAGGCTGCTGCAAACTAATTAACTTTGATAAGCACAAACCTTGCCAAAACTGTACAAGATTGCCAAGAATCACAGATAAGAAATATTTCACAACGCAGGAGTCTTTAAATACTAACTTAAAATAGTGTAATGAGGCTGAATTACAAAACATTCTTCCTGCAAAGAACTTTCACTTCAGAGGTGGCTTTTATCTTCTTGAAGAAGGAGCCATTACCTTGCAGCCTTACTCCTGAGTCGCCCATGCTGTTGCAGCTGCTTTTTCCTGTGGCAAATCCTGCATGCACTCGCACTTGGCACAGGCTCCTCGGGAACTTCCTCATCGCTGCTGCCAACCCCCACAATCTCTGAAGGCAGTAGTCCACTCTCTAATGATCCTGGCCCCTCATCTGAGTCCTCGCTCTCCTCAGCCATCCACACCTGCTGTCAGCTAACCACAACAGTTGCTTCTGATTAGTGTGTGTGTGTGTGTTTTCTTAAGTTTTTGCGGGTATATATATGTATGGTATTCAGCTTTGTTTGGGTATTTTCCCACATCATAATAGTTGTGCTTTTAAAGTTGGAGTGACGTTTTGGCAGAATCTCATCTGCCATCATCAGGCTTGTGTATTGGGTTTGTCTGTATGTCAGGCAAAAAAAAAAAATGCTAGAAAACAGACAGAAGATATTAGAAACACCAATCAAGCAGAACACAGCA
>BLBF01000044.1:22141382-22196811 GCA_015471245.1 Laticauda colubrina | reverse complement strand
ATCTATCTATCTATCTATCTATCTATCTATCTATCTATCTATCTATTGGCAAATACATTAACTTATAGTACTTCAAATGTTAATTTCCAGTCCAACCAGCCATTCAAAGACAGGGTGGTCAATGTAGAAAAAAATCAGACACTGGGCCGGTGTGAGCTCTTGATAGACATTTGGACACAATTTGATCAGAGGTGGTATTCAGCAGGTTCTGACCATTTCTAGAGAACCAGTAGTGGAAATTTTGAGTAGTTCGGAAAACCAGCAAATACCACTCTGACTGGAGATTTTATAGTATCCTTCCCCTTTCACACCTACCAAGCCATGCCCACAGAACTGGTATTAATTTTTTTTAAAATCCCACCATTGAATTTTGTTGAGGAGCACCACAGTCACACTGAGGGGTAGAGACAAGATCCCCCTTAAACAATGAGTCCTGGCAGACACCATGTTGAGTACGGATCCTGTTCAGAGTTGACCAATGCTGGCAAGGAAGATCAAAACATAGCACCTTTTGGGTAGGGTCAGTTATGTAACTGTCTATATCTGGTTGTTCAGCAGTCCATTTGGCTTTCCACTGTGTGTTGATGTCAAAGTTGTTAGACAGCTTTTGAGTGAATGCCAGAGGGTCTTCCTGGATTTAAGCCTTTCAATTGATAGACGAGGAAGACCAGTGTGCACAGGAAGAAGTGAGTTTCTCATAATTTTGTTGCATTCTTTCACTGAGACTTTCTTTATCTGTTTTTTTATCCACTGCCATGTATTAGAGAGCCAGGAAAACAGAGGTATCTGACTGCCAACTGTCGTTAACTGCCAATTCTTCAATGTAGTCTGGCTGTCAGTTGTTACTAATCATTGGTTCACATTCTATCCACATACTATTCAGAGTGCACCATGAGGAGGCGAACTGGCATCACACCCCGCTTTGTGGACTATTGGACATTGCTCTGTGGCCTGCTCATGACTGGACTTAATTGGGACAGTTCTGAGTTTTGGTGAAGGGAATTGCTGGAGAATATTAATAAACTCACTAAACCACAGTTACATTTGTATGTGAGTGAATGGGGCAGCACACCCCCAGAGGCTTCTCTTCTCCATGCTGAAAGCATTTGCAAATGGATGGAAGACTTTGGGGCAGCGATCTTGCATTACTTCTGTCATTTTCTTGCATTACTTCTGTCATTTTCATTTTGGCACAGAGAAGAGAAGCCTTTGGGGCATGTGGTCTTGACTCCTTCAGACTCACTGAGGCTGCCTGACACTCCATATTAAATGTATGGTCCTAATCAATGAGCATAGTTTACACAAAGTGATTCCAATTAAGTTTACTGTGCTAACATTGCATATCTACCACATTAAAAGATAGAATCCATTTAAGATTAATTGCCCTGAACTTCAAGCTAGAGTTGTATCAGAATCCTTCAGATTCCAGAGGGAAAGCAGTAATAAATGAGCAAATGCTTCAGAAAATGTAGGAATGCGTCTGTATATCCTGTTAATAATTATTGTAGCCATAGTTTTTAGCTTATTTATATATTGATTCATTTATACTTTTTCAAAAGATTCATATGCTGCTCTTCAAAACACTATTTTTCCCAGGGTAATTGTCACACAAAATTCTAATACAACAAAATATAATTGTGTATTAATTAAAATGCACAACAAACACCTGAATTAAAAATATGCCAATATATTAAGCATTAATGAATTAAATATTACTTAAAATGCCTTGGAAAATACAGATAAATACCAAAAGATAATAAAAAGATAATAAAATGGATACCAGGCATATCCCATAGTGAAGCACAAAAGTAACTGGAAGTAAGCTTTAGCTTTGGGCTAGGTCAAAATGACATCTGGATGCAAGATTGTGCCAGCCTCTCATCCTGTTACACCCAAGCGTAGGGTTACACTTTTTTCTATCAGCCAACTTAAGAAAGGATTTATGACCAAGATGGCTAAACTTCAGCCCTATGTCTTGTTGTCCTTATGTGAGAGAGAGAGAAAGAGAAAGAGAGAAAAAAAGGGGGGAGGGACAAATCACAAAAGTAATTATCCCTGCTTCATGAGACACAATTTATATGGCCACCGAACTGGCACACAGTGACCCTAGGGATCTTACAGAACCAATAACAAACCAATACAAAAATTAATGCCTCCCCCCCCCAACAAACAAATAACTAATATTATCGTGGTCTCCCTGGGCCCATTGGAAAAACATGTCTTCAAGACCTTTTGAAAGAGTGTCAAAGTGTGGGGGTTGTCAACCATATATCTGCAGAGTTGATATTCCATAAGGAGGGATGACTATGGAGAAGGCTGGGGTGGGATTCAATTTTTTTAACAACTGCCTCTCTGGGTGTGGCTAAGTTGGTGGGCATGGCTTGGTGGTCAAGTTTTTGGCTGGGCATGGCCAACTCAATATCAAATCGAGGCATGCATCTCCTCGCCTGGCCTCATGACTGTGGGGATGCTGCAATAGTCGAAAGTGTGAAAAATGTGCCATTGTAACTTTGAATGGTCATTCCACACAAGCAAAGTACCAGCAAAGGAGGGGAAAAATAACTCCAGAGAAGTTCCTGAGGCAGAAAGTCTAGTCCTGCCAAGAATGTAATAAGGGTTAACGGAGAGGCAGTTTCTGTAAGCAACACCAACATGTTTCCTTCCTCCCTTCCTTACAGGATTAGACCAGTAATTTCTTCTAACAACCGGCTCTCCAAACTGCTTAGAATGTTAACGACTGGTTCTAGTGAATAGGTGCGAACTGGAAGAATCCCAGCCCTGGAGAAGGCCCTTCTTCTTGGTCTCACCAAATGAACCTCCTTAAGAGAGAGGACCCATAACATACCCTGCCTCCCCACTGTGTCAGGTAGATATAACTGGGAAAAGATAATCCTTAAAGACCATGTAGGGCTTTTATGAGCAGGCAGGCCTGAGATTAGCTAGCACCCAGGCTGATGGCTCTCTACTCCTTAAAATCTCTCTCCAGCCAGCCTGTTGGCTTCGCAATAGGCAATTGTACAGTTCTGCAGTGAAGCAGCTGTGAAGCAGTGAAGCTGGTTTGGTGTGAAGGTGGTCACAGTAGAAAGGTTGGAATAGTTACTGTTGGAGGAGTCTGGGAATGAGAAGGATTGTGGGTTTTGCTATTCTGCATAGGAAACTAAAAGCATCTTGTTCTGTATAAAGAATAGTAGACTCCTAAATACAGGTTTCTGATTGGTTAAAGAACTTGAATGGGGATTGGTTCAAAAGGAACCAATCCACATAGCTGCTCAAAGGCGGCAAATATTAAATACCTGTCATTGGCTACAAGCCAGCAGAGAAAAACCTATAAAAGGCTGCCACAGCTTGAGACAATGTTCCATTTTTCAACTGTGTTATAAAATAAAGACTTTGTTGTTGGAACCCGGTCTACCTCGTGTTTTTCTGGACGGAACACTGGCGACGAGGATGGGATCGTCCTAAACGCAAGACTGAGCATGCGGTGACAGATAAAACCAGACGAAGAACAATGGCTGGAAACAACGCGCCGCCCGCACCCTTCAATCCATATGAAGAGGATTGGGAATCCTATGTAGACTGTTTCCAGATGTACCTGGAGAGCAATGAGATGGAGGAAATCTCAGACCAGTGCAAGAGAGCTGTTTTCTTGACACACTGTGGGCCCGCAATCTTCAAAATGGCCAAGGCTTTGGCAAAGCCCCGAGAGGTAAAACAATTGACTTGGACAGAGCTCCAAAGAACATTAAAGGCCCACTATGCACCGGTGGTGTCAAATTTAATAAAGCGACACGAGTTTTATCGGAGAGACCAGAAAGAAGGCGAAACCATCGCTGATTTTGTGGCAGCCCTCCGACAAATAGGGGGAGCGTGCGAGTTTCTGAACTTAGATGAAGCGATGCGGGATCGAATAATATTGGGGTTAAGAGACTCCAATATACAGAGCAAGCTACTGAATAAACCCAACATATCAGTAGCTGAAGCTATCGCAGAAGCCTCAGCTGCTGAAGCCGCGAAAAAATCGGCGGATAAAATGAAACAAATGAACGCAAACAACAACGAAACAAGTCCGGCCAGAGGGAAAAAACAATCTCCCACCACCACTCATTACGAAGAATTCGACGAGACGTCAGAATCCGGGAAGGAAGACGATGAAATCCACCGCCTATACGCCAACAAGAAAGGGCGCGAAAACAGAAATCGGTGGGAATGTGCTGGCTGCGGGGGAAACCATCCTCGAGCTGATTGCAGATTCCTTGATGCCATTTGCAGAGCATGCAAGAAAAGGGGGCATATCGAGAGAGTCTGCAGGAACAAAAAGAATTACAGCCAAAAAAGACAAAGCGACTCCCCAACAAAGACTGAGCCAAAACTATCCAAGAGAAAGTGGCAGCGAAACAAGCAAGCCACTAACCGAGAGAAAGCATACCAGACTTTCACTATTGGAAGTGCTCAGACGGAAAGCGGGAAGAAAGTAAAAATAATTGTAAAAATTGAAGACAACCCCTGCGAAATGGAGGTTGACTCTGGATCTTTCCTATCAATGGTGTCATGGGACACCATCAAAAAACTGGTCCCAGACATCAAGATCAAGGAACTCCAGAGACAAAAACTAACCCTCAAGGACTATCAAGGAAACCGAATTCCTGTAGTAGGCCTAGGACATTTCCGAGTCGCCTACAGACAACATGTCGCAGTACTACCATTAACGATAGTCGACTGAGATCGACCAAGCCTCCTGGGCATCGAATGGTTCGCACCATTGGGCATCGGGATGACCGGAGTAGACCGGGTGGCCGCAACCGACTGGGAAGAAGACCTGATCCAAGAATTCCAGGACGTTTTCGATGGCTCCCTAGGCAGGTATCGGGGGACCCCAATTTCTTTTAGTCTAGACCCCCAGGTAGCCCCTAAAAGACTAAAGGCCAGACGAGTTCCTTTTGCTCTAAAAGCAAAAATAGAGGAACAACTAAATAAATTAATAGATCAAGAGGTTTTAGAACTGGTCGACCATGCCAAATGGGAAACACCAATTGTAACGCCGATTAAACCAGACGGGTCAGTTCGAATCTGTGGCGACTACAAGGCTACTCTGATCCAAGCGCTGCAACGAAGCGCATACCGGGTTCAAATCGTGCAACACCTATTACACTCTCTTGGGGGAGGAAAAGTTTTCGCTAAACTAGACCTAGCACAAGCTTACCAACAGCTCCCAGTAGACCCCTTAACGGCTGAAGCACAAACAATAGTGACTCACAAAGGGGCATTCAAATGCAACAGACTCCAATTTGGAGTAATCGTAGCCCCAGGCGTTTTCCAGAGTCTCATGGAACGCCTGTTAAATGGTATAAAAGGGGTCATACCATACTTCGACGACATCCTAATTTTGGCCAAAGATGCAACCCAGCTTAAGAAAAGACTTAAAGATGTCCTAAATAAATTCAGAGAATCTGGCCTTAAAGTAAAGAAAGAAAAATGCTGTCTAATGACTGATCGCGTCGAATTTTTGGGATATTTAATAGATGGAGAGGGCATACACCCTACCGAAAAAAAAGTCAGAGCTATTAAAGACGCACCAGAACCAAGGAATAAAACTGAACTGCAGGCATTTTTGGGATTAATAAATTTTTATAACGTGTTCCTACCCCACAAAGCAACAATAGCGGAACCATTACACCGATTGCTGGATAAAAAACTTATTAACATCAAACACCGTTCTCATCCAGTTTAGCAACACACTGCCATTGACGGTAACCTGCGACGCCTCACCATTTGGAGTCGGTGCCATCCTGAGTCACCAATTGCCAGACGGAAGTGAGGCACCTGTCGCATACTATTCAAAGACTCTGTCTAAAGCCGAGCGAAATTATAGTCAATTGGACAGGGAAGCCCTGGCAATCGTCGCTGGAGTAGAATGCTTCCACGAATATCTATATGGAAGAACATTTGTAATAGTAACGGACCATAAACCGCTACTTGGAATTTTGGTGGGAAACAAACCAACACTGAACATTTTATCCCCGTGAATGACGAGATGGTCAGAATTCCTAGCAGCCTACTCGTATACTCTAACACATCACCCTGGGAAACAAATCTCCCATGCAGACGCTTTGAGCAGAACTCCGCTACCAATTATAGAGGAAGACCCGGCACCAACGATGACCACCTTGCAGATAGAGACATGCCCAAATCTGCCCATATCTGCAAATGATGTCGCCAGAGCCACCGCAAAGGACCCATTGACTGCCCGTGTACTGAACTGGGTAGGTAAAGGCTGGCCGGAAAACCAAAAAACTGAGAACTTTAAGCCTTTCCGGACCAGACAAACTGAACTTTCAATTCAAAAAGGTTGTTTGTTATGGGGTGATCGGGTTGTTATCCCCTCCAAATTACAAACGAGGGTACTCAATATGCTTCACAAAGGCCACCCTGGAATTGTTAAAATGAAAAGCCTTGCTAGAAGCTATGTCTGGTGGCCGGGTATAGATAGGGACATTGAATACTGGATAAATTCGTGTAACAAATGCCAAAGAAATAGGCCTTCCCCACCACAAGCACCCATAAGGGACTGGGAAACCCCACGAGGCCCCTGGTCACGAATCCACATCGACTTTGCGGGTCCGACTAAGGGACATACTTTCCTCATTGTCGTAGATGCATACTCAAATTGGCTAGAGGTTAAAATTATGCCATCTACGACAACTGAAACCCTTATTAAACAATTGGACAAACTCTTTGCGACCCATGGCCTGCCGGATGTCCTAGTGTCCGACAACGGGCCACAGTTAACAAGCATTCAATTGGAACAATACCTAGCCTCCCTAGGTATCAGACATGCCCTAACCGCGCCAGCCCATCCGGCTGCGAACGGCAGGGCAGAGAGAATGGTTAGATTTACAAAAGAAGGGTTAGAAAGAATGTCCAAGATAAAATAAATCGCCTGCTCACCCTCGAGCATATCACACCCAGTACCATAACAAACAAAAGTCCGGCGGAACTATTAATGGGGAGAAAACTACGGTCGCAACTAGACAGATTGTACCCAAACTATACACCAGAAAACCCCCCCAATGACTCCACCCGTTTCAGGACATTTGAAATAGGCGACCTAGTCTATGCAAAAAATTTTACCGGGGACCCATTATGGCTACCAGGAACAATCACGCAAATTACAGGCCCCCGGTCCTCCCGACTAACCATAGACGACGGCAGGGAATGGAAGCGGCACATAGACCAGCTTCGTTCCCGAAACATCGAAAGAAGTACAAACACAAAACCACAAATATTAAAAAAATGACAAAAACCAAACCAAAGAGGGGGGGGAAATACGAGAAAATAATAAAGAACCGTTAAAATTAAATACAGAATACAATAGCAATCAAAAAGAACATAAAAGAGACTTACAGTTAGAAGACAATTGTGGGGAAAGTCCAGACGAAGGGGCCAGCCAGGCCAGCTCAACCTGCCCGGAGAAACCAGGAAGGAGCGGCAACACCACCGGCCTAAGAAATCTAGGCGGCAGTAAAATGGCTGACTCACCCTTCCAGGCGGTTCCATGGGAAAGAACAAGAGAGACAGCAACCCCATCCGAACCGGTCGAAGTCTTCAACAGGAATGAACCGCGCAAGTCCAGCCCCACCTACCTACACGACTACGTCACCACGTAGGACTAAGCCAAGAGGGGAGGGGTGTTCTGTATAAAGAATAGTAGACTCCTAAATACAGGTTTCTGATTGGCTAAAGAACTTGAATGGGGATTGGTTCAAAAGGAACCAATCCACATAGCTGCTCAAAGGCGGCAAATATTAAATACCTGTCATTGGCTACAAGACTTTTTTGTTGGAACCCAGTCTACCTCGCGTTTTTCCGGACGGAACACATCTGAAGTTAAGGAAAACTGTAGTTTACTCTTGATAGTTAGGAAGAAATAAACTAGGATTACTATCCAAGGATATGTGGGTTTCCTAAAGGTCAGGGAGGGTGGAGTGGGCCCACTGGGATATGGGAGACCACTGAATTGAGTATAGGAAGAGGAAGACAAAGATAACGTGTCCCAGAATAATGTTACAGGATCCAATCGGGATCGGTCATCAGGACTAGAGATTTTGTCTTCTGAGCTTTTGGATTCATGCTTGAGTCTTCAAGGAACTTCTTTCTAGCCAAGTCCAAAAGCTCAGAAGACAAAACTTCTGGTTCTGGTGACCAACCTAGATTGGATAGAGAGTTTTAAATATGGCAAACATCATCTCAGTTTGAAAGCAAATGCGCAGCCAATGCAGTTTCTGCAAGAGAGGTAACACATGGCCAACTCTAGGGTTGCACAGAACCGTGTGAGCTGCTGCATTTTGAATCTGACTGAAGTTTCTAGATACTTTTCAAGGACAGCCTCATATTGCAAATTGCAATAATCAAATTAATTATTGGTATTATCAATTAATTTGGTCTTTCATTTATATTCTCACATTAAGTTAATTTATAAGTTCATTTATATTCTTCTCACATTAAGTTTTGCTGATCATTTATTTATTTATTATTATAGTTAGAGGCTAGAGAAATGATACCAGATTCTTAGTTCTGAAAAATTAAAGAAACTAACCCAAATTAAAACAATTTTATATAAGCTTGTTGTATAAGCCTGCCCCCTTTAGAAGGAACAGTTGCATTTTTACAGAAGTATTTTGTAAATCTTTCTTTTTATATATATATGTATGTATGTATGTATGTATGTATGTATGTATGTATGTATATATATATATATATATATATGTTTTCTTAGGTTTTCGCGGGTACTTACATGTGTGCTGTTCAGCTTCCTTCGGGTATTATCCCATGTCATTGTAGTTCTGTTAAAGTTGTAGCAACGTTTCAGCAGAATCTCATCTGCCATCTTCAGGCTTCTGTATGGATATGGGTCTTACAGCTCCTGGTTTTAAATTTGAGGCTGGTCCATTCTGATTGGCTGGGAGCCTGGACCTGTTTCATTGGACTTGACAACTTTAACAGAACTACAATGACGTGGGATAATACCCGAAGGAAGCTGAACAGCACACACACACACACACACACACACACACACGTGTGTGTGTGTGTGTGTGTGTGTGTGTGTGTGTATAAATATTATTTTTTAAGACAAACATAGACAAACAAAACATAAAAACATCAAGCCATCTTCCATATATATACACATACAGTGTGTCGGTTGTTTTACAAATTGTTTTGTGCTTCCACTTTGTAATCTTCAATAACAATTACATTGTATATATTCTCATATTGTCAATCAAATATTAAGTACATTAATATCCATATTTTACTTAATTTGTTTTATGACAATTCATATTATCATCTCAAATCTATCCTACAATTATTTTATAAATATAATAAAAATGATTCTTTATATATTCATTATTTTCTAAAAATCTACATATTTCATTACTATGTTTTATTGTCTAACCATTGATAGAAGAGATCCCAAATTTTATAAAATTGTTTATCATCTTGTTCTCTGATTTCAAATGTCAATCTACTCATTTCAGCACATTCCAATATTTTCTTAATAATTTCCCCCTGCGATGGTATTTTCTCATTTTTCCAGTTTTTGGCAAATGCAATCCTAGCTGCTGTTTATACATTTACAATCAGATATTTCAAATCTTTACCATATATTTCAGGTAAAATTTCCAATAAAAACATCTCTGGTTTCAAGTCTATGTGCTTTTTTTGTCATTTTTCCAACCATGTGTGGATTTTAGTCCAATATTTTTTGGCATCCGCACAAGTCCACCACATATGGTAATATGAGCCAGGTACCTGATGACATTTCCAACATTTTTCACATTTGTTCTTGAAAATTCTTGCAATTCTTGTTGGGGGAAAATGCCACATGTAAAACATCTTATACAAATTTTCTTAAGAAGCTGTTGACATTGTCATTTTATAATTTTGAGACCACAATTTTTGCCATTTCTCTAGATCAATCCCATATCCAAAATTCTTCCCCCAAGCAATCATTGTTTCTTTAACTTGTTCTTTTTCTAGTTTAATTTCTAATAAATTTCCATACAATTTTTTAATCACCTTTTCATCAGTACCCATCAAAATCTTATCTAAATCAGTCAGTTTATCATAGAAAGCTTATGTTTTAGAATCTTTATCATACCTTGAATGTTTTTGCGCAAATGAAAACCAATTCATCTTTATACCTTGTTCCTCCAGTTTTTGTATAGGTTTATGTTCGCCCTTTTCATTCAATATTTCACCATATCAAACTGTTTGTTCCTTTTTATATATTATAGGATAGGAAAATGCTTCAACAGTCGATAGCCAGACTGGAATTTTCAAATAATATTGTCTTTTAGTCTTCTCCCAGTTTCACCACAGGGACTCCCATATATAATATCTTCTAAAATATCCCAGTGTTTTCGTTCCTTTAAACCATAAAAAAGCATGCAACAACAGATCATGTCTTCCAAAAGCCCCTGTCACACTGCACCAATGGATGCAAAGAGGATGTAAAACGGACAAAAAAGCTTGCCATCCGTTGGTTAATGCGATTTACTCACTGCCTCCGTTTTGCTTCCTCTCTATCTGTCCAGCATCCGTCTATTGACGTTTCATCCACTCAGAAAGTTTTGAGCTGCCCAAAACTTTTGCGCGGAAAATGTATCCAATTCGTCCGTTATGCATCCGCTACGCATCCGCTATGCATCCGCTACGCATCCGTTCTGCATCCGTTACACATCCGCTATATCCGCTAGGCATCCGCTGCGCATCCGCACAACTCTCATCCGCTCGGATGCAGGGAGGAAGCGGAACGGATGCAGAACGGATGCAGCATGGAAACAAAGCGATTAAAACGGAAAAAACGTTCGCAGAGGGGACCTATCTCGGATATTAAGGATGTCTAGAGGATGCCTAGAGGATGCCTAGAGGATGCAAAGGGACACCTATACTGCCTATAAAAAGGGGGAGCAACACATCTGGATCTCACTTTCAGAACAGCAGCCCTGCGGTGCGGACCTCTGCAAGCTTCATCTGCCTCTTCCTATTCCACAGCATCCAGTCATGTCCACCGTGGATCGTAACACAGTCCTTTTGGCAGCCACCATCCTTCTGCAACAGTGCAAAGCCATCTACAGGCTCTGTGAACTCTACTACGGGAAGAAAAAGGGGCGGCCAAGAAGCGTCTGGGTACGAAGATGGTTCACCAGAAGAGCAGAGGATGGACTGTACAACAAGCTGATGGTGGAGCTCAGGAGCGAAGACACTCGGGCATTCCAGAACTTCATGAGGATGCCTCCAGCCATGTTTGACGAAGTTGTGCAACGCCTGACACCCAGGTTGACCAAGACAAACACCAACTTCCGGCCCTGCCTGGAACCTGGGCTCAAGGTGGCACTCACTCTGCACCACCTGGCCTCAGGGACCACCTACAGGAGCATGCAGAACAGCTGGAGGGTGCCACACAACACCATCAGCATTGTGGTCAGAGAAGTGGTGCAGGCCATCATCGAAGAATAGAAGGAGGAGCTCCTCCAGTGCCCCTCCACTGAAGAAGGATGGAAGAAAGTTGCAGAGCAGTGGTACCAGAGGTGGAACTTCCCAAACACCGTTGGAGCCGTCGATGGCAAGCACGTGGCCTGCAAAGCGCCAGCCAAGTCGGGGTCTACTTATTTCAACTGCAAGGGCTTCTTCAGCATCGTCCTCTTCGCCATGGTCGATGCTGCCTACAAGTTCATGTACATCGATGTTTCAGGCAGCGGCTCATCTTCAGATGCCCAGGTATATAACGCCAGTCACCTCGAGGAGCTGGAACGCAACCTCATCATGGGCTTCCCAGATCCAAAACCCCTGCCCAACGACACACAAGATGTGCCCTACTTCATTATGGGGATGACGCCTTCTCCCTCACAACCTACCTCATGAAGCCCTACACCTCCAAATACCTCACCCGTGAAGAGAGGATCTTCAACTACAGGCTGTCCAGGACAAGGTGGGTGGTGGAGAACGCCTTTGGCATCCTGGCCAACAGGTTCCAGGTACTTCTCACCACCATGCAGCATCACCCACAGACCATGAGGACGATCATGGAAGCTTGCTGCATTCTGCACAATCTCATGTGCACCCGTTACCCAGTCTTGCGGAACAGGCTCGTGGGCCTCCAGCAAGGCAATGGGGAAATGGAGCCTGGGGAATGGAGGCAAGGATGAAACCTGATAGACACTCAGGATGTGCAAGGCCCCAACAGAGCCTCACGTGAAGGGAAGAAGCAGCGCAACCTCCTGAAACACTGGTGCAACTCCCCAGCTGGAGCGGTGGAGTGGCAAGACAGGATGATAGATGCTTAATGGATGCTTCCTTCAGCCTGTCTCATCACACTGATGAGATTGGGCCATGTATGTTGAGTGGCCCAACAATGAACAGGGCATTTAATAAAGAGTTGTATTTATGTTGACATGTGTGGATGATTGATTATATTGTTATTGATAATAAAGGGCCATAGGTGTGGCACCTGGGAGGGTGGACCATACAGTCCCACTATGCTTGCACTGGAGGTTTATCTATCCCACAGCTATTACCCATCCCAAAGGTAGACTTGCCCATCTCACAGGTATCCCTGCCCATCCCACAGCTATCTTAACCCATCCCACAAGCATGCAAAGGCTTAAACCATTTCTAAAAGTTTCCAGCAAGACTTTATTAAAAAAAAGAAATGAAGTAAGTGTGTGAATCAAAAATAGACTTTATTAACAACAAGCTATAAGACAAAAATGAGTCTCTGGCACTCTTCTTGGTCGCTCAGTCTCAGGGGTGAAGGGTGCAGGTGCTGTGGAGGTGGCTGTTGCTGGAGTGCTTGTCATCGGCTCCTCCAGAAGCAGAAGCAGCAGAAGCCCCAGCCTCAGAAGAGCGAGCCCGTGCTGCAGAAGCCCCAGCAGAACCAGAGTGAGGACCAGGGGGCGGGATGGTAGCCCTGTCCCTCTTGCAAGGGCTGGCAGCAGATGGCTGAGGCTTGCTGTGCTTCAGCATGGTTGTGGCTGGCTGGCAGGGAGGCTGGCAGGAACCAAGGCTGGCAGGAAGGGTGGCAGGAAGGCTGGCAGGGAGGCAGGCACCAAGGTTGGCAGGAAGGCTGGCAGGAAGCCTGGCAGCAGGCAGGCAGGCACCAAGCTGGCAGGAAGGCTTGCACCAAGGCTGGCAGGCAGACTGGCTGGCAACAAGGCTGGCAGGCAGGCAGACAGCAAGGCTGGCAGGGAGGCTGGCACAAGGCTTGCAGGCAGACATTCAAGCAGACATGCAGGCAGGACAGGCAAGGCAGTCGATTGGAAGCAGGTCTTTCCTCTGAATGGTGACTTGCTTCCAAGCTGCTTCCGTTATATCCGCGGGGCTGATGCAATGCATCCTCCCCGCATGTGCAATTAATGCTCGGCATCTGCTAGGCTTCCACTGTGCATCCGCTCTGTATCCGCTCTGCATCCGCTTCATCCGCTCTGCATCCACTCTGCATCCGCTGTATCCGTTCTGCGTCCGCTTCGCTGAGGTCCCCCGGAAGCCTAGCAGATGTGCCATCCGCTCCCATCCTCTTCCATCCGCTGGGCTTCCGTTCTGCATCCGCTTTCCATCTGCCCTGCGTCCTCCCCCCGTCCGTGTTATCTGCTCAGGTTATGCAAATTTTTGCCCCTTTTGAGAGCGGATAACAACAGATGGAACATTTTGCTCATCTGTTGAGTCCGTTTTGCATCCGTTGGGCAGTGTGACAGGGCCTTAATGTCAACAATCTAGCATTTCTTAATGTTATCCATTCCTTAACCCATATCAAATTTATATCTTGGTAATACAACTCCCAATTAGGCAAACCAAATTCTCCTCTTATTCTCGCATCTTGCAAAAGTTTTAATTTTATTCTCGCTTTCTTACTTTGCCATATATATTTCAACACAATTTTATTTAAATCTTCAGAATAATTTTTTCCAAGCCTAATTGGAATTGTTTGGAACAAATATAAAATTCTGAGTAATATATTCATCTTGATTGTTGATATTCTCCTGATTAACAACTGTTGTAAATTTACCCATTTTGCCAAATCTAGCGCTATCTGCTGCTTAAGTTTAATATAATTATTCTCTTTTAGTATACTACATCTTGCTGTCAAATGTATCCCCAAGTACTTGATCTTATTTGTGACCTAGATTTTCAATACATCTGCCAGTTCTTCCTTTTGTCTTGATAACATATTCTTTGTCAAAAATTTTGTTTTGTCTTTATTCATTTTCAAACCAGCCACCTTCCCATATCCCTCTATCTTTTATTTCAATTTTATTGATGTTTCTAGGGGTCTTCTAAAATGAAAACCAGATAATCTGCAAATGCTTGCAACTTAAATTCTTCCTTTTTAATTTTCATCCCCTTTATATCTTTTTCTTATCTAATATTTCTGTTTAACACTTCCAAGGTTAACGCAATCAACAAAGGTAATAGTGGGCAGCCTTGTCTTGTTCCTTTTCTCATATCAATAGAGTCTGTCAGTTCTCCCTCTATCATTACCTTTGCCATTTGGTTATGATTTATAGCTTCTATTACTTGGATAATTTTTTTACCAAAGCCCATCTGTTCCAGCTGTAATAACATGAATCACCAATTCACATTATCAAATCTAATAATATCAAAGCCATTTATTTTTCAGGGTATGCCTTGTAGTACTTCAAAGTGTCCAAGATTACTCTCATATTGTCTTTGATTTGTCTCTTTGTCAGAAATCCATTTTGATCAGGGTGGATAAAATTATTTAGGTATTTTTAAGTCTTTCTGCTAATATGGAAGCAAAAATTTTGTAATCTGCATTTAGTAATAAAATAGGTCTATAGTTCTTGATTTGTAATGGGTCGGCCTCCTCTTTTGGGACAAGTGTAATATAAGCTTCTAACCATGATTTGGGAATCTTCTTCTTTCACATAACTTCATTCATAACTTCTAGCAATGGAAGGTTCAATTATTCTTGTAGTGTTTTGTAGAATTCTGCCAGAAGTCCATCAGAGCCTAGTGCGTTTCCATTGTTTTGCTTCTTCAGTGCTTCAGTTAACTCCATCATCGTTATCTTACTTTCCAACATTATTTAAATCTCTTTAGGTATCTAGGGAAGGTTGGCATTCTGTAAGTACTGTTTAACACTTTTCTCATCAATATTCTCTTGTGTATATAGATTCTCATAGTAGTCTCGTATAATTTCCTTTTTTTTTTACTTCCATAACAAACTTGGCCTTGATCATTTATTAATTGCAATATTTTCCTTGATTCTTTCTCCTTTCTCAGTTTATATGCCAACCATCCACCTGATTTGTTTGCATCTTCAAAATAGTTCTGTTTTGCACGTCTGATTTTCTGTGCTAGTTCTTTTTCCAATAGTCCCATTTTATGTTTCATTATATCCATTTTTAACTTAACGTCCTTTTTCTGTGGCATTTTCTGTAACTCTTTTTCAAGTCCTTTATACTTATCCTCTAATGTCTTAGAGGCTAGTCTTTTCATGGTATTTCTTTTCCTTGTATAATCTCTTACCAAACTCTGGCATATGCCTTCATTGTATCCCATTGTGTCTCCTTTTTTTATTTTCTCTAAAGAAAAAAGGCAGTTCTTTCTCCATCCTCTGTATGAAGTCTTTTTCTTTTACTATAGTATTATTTAATGTCCATCTAGATCTTCTTCTTTGTCCTTTCCATTTAATCATTTAGTCATTGGATTGTGATCTGCCCAAGTACTTGTTTCAATATTTATTTCTTGAATATTAGCTAACAATTCTGTTGACATCCATATCATGTCTATTCTGGACCATGATAAATATCTGTTTGAATAGAAGGTGTATTGTTTAGTCTTAAGGTGAGGTCACATTGGCCGATGGATGCAAAATGTATACAAAAAGGACACAGCGGACGAGCAAAATTTCGGGGGTGGCTCCATCCGTTGTTATCCGCTCTCAAAAGTGCCCCAAATTTGCATAAACAGAACGGAAAACAATGGAAAGGAACGGATGTGGGGAGGATGTAGCGGGGATGTAAAGTGGATGTTCGTAGGAAGCCTAGCGGATGAAAGCGGATGGAAGCGGATGAAACATTCGCAGGGGTTCCGGGGGAGAATAGTGAAGCGGATGCATAGTGGAAGGAGCGGATGCATAGCGGATGACACGGATGAATCACGGACGCCAATAGGATGCATAGTGGATGCGTAGCGGATGCGTAGCGGATGCATAGCGGATGCATAGCAGATGCAAAGCGGATGCATAGCGGATGCAAAGCGTTCACTGCGCATGCGGGGAAGATGAATTGCATAAGCTCTGTGGATATAAAAGGATGCACCTCGCAAGCAGTCAGCATTCAGAGGAAAGACCTGCTGCCAGAGACATCTTGAGAGAACACCATGGGGAAGAAGAGGAAGCCTGTGCCTACTCTTGCCAGCCCTGGCAAGAAGGACAGAACCACCATCCCACCCCCTGGCGCTGACTCTGAAGCTGCTGCTGCTGCTGCTGCTGCTGCTGGTGGTGGTGGTACTTCTGCTGATGGTGCTGCTGGTGCTGCTTCTGCTGCTGCTGGTGCTGCTTCTGTTGCTACTGCTGGTGCTTCTCCTGCTGCTGCTGCTTTGGTGGACCAGCCCCAAGGCCCTCAAAGCCCTGCTGCTGAAGGCCCTGAAGGCCCTGCCAGAGGGAGGAAGAGGCAAGGGAAAGAGAAGGGAGAGAGGAAACAGTACTCCATTTCCGAGGACCATGAGGAGGAGGTGCTGGAATGGCTGAGGGAGAACGAGTATCTGTGGAGAAAGGGCCACAGGCTCTATCGCGACACCAAGAGAAAGCAGGCAGCTTGGAGAGAGAAGGTGGAGAGCCTGGGCTACACTTCAGATTTCCTCCTGGGGTGGTTGGAAGCACATGCACACCTGGTATGGCAAGCTGCACCTGAAGAAATCTGGGCAGGCCACTGTCAAGCTCACTGACCGGGAGACCTATGTCATGGCCAAGTGCAGCTTCCTGGAGGGTGAGGTCTGCCACCGAGGAGCAGCCCCTCTGTCAACCCTCTCCCTCAGACAGCCCACAAAGAGCCACTCTTCTTCCAGCCAGGAGACAGCTACTGTGTCCAAGCAGGTGTCTTTGGAGGGCCCCATGACAGAGACCCCCCCAACAGCTGCACTCCCTGTGCCGGAGGACGTGGAGGATCCCCTGTCTCAGATGCAGCAAGAAGAAGCAGCCACCAGAGACCAAGCCACCCACACCCCCAGCTCCACCTCCACAGAAAGCAGGCAGAGAGGCAGACCGGAGGGACAGAGCCACACTGTCCTATTGGAGATCAGGGACACAATAAAAGCCAGCACAGATCTCCTCTCCCAGCTGGTCCACTTCGACATACCATCCTCCAACCGCAAGCCCTTCATCACGTACGTGAGCCAGACCCTCATGGACATGCCTGAGGCCCAGTACCAGGTGATGAAGGAGAGAATCACAGCTCTTCTGCACCACCTTCCAGGCCCAGCTGAACCTGCTCCTACTCACTCCAGGTCTGCTCCTCCACCCCAGGCGATGTCACAGCCCTTCCACAGATTTCAACAGCCCCTCACCTACCAAAGCTACGACTACCAGGACTTCCCACAGCAGAGGCAGCCCTTCCCAATCCAGGCCCAGGTTCCTCGGATGCCACAGACGCCACAGACGCCTCACCTGACCCAGCTGCAGACCAGACAGCCCCACTACACTCCTCCTTCCTCCACCCCACAGCCAAGCCCTTCCTCAGAACATCTGTCATCAGTCTTGGGCCTCATATCCCAGGTACTTGAGGAAGGGCCTCTCAACCATATGGAACTGAGTCAGCTCTCTGAGAGCTTCCTGTACACACCATCTCCTGTTGTATTCTCGGAGCCAGCCACGCCAATGGCACCTCAGACCAGTACTCCAGCCAAAGCGACCTCCACAGTCCCTGACCCCTTTACATCTGAGACCATAGGCATGACTCAGAGTGACTGAGAAGAGTGCCAGAGACTGAGTTGTTACCTGTTCACTTTATCTTTGCTTAAAGACACTTTATTTGGTTCATTTTGCTTTTTAATAAAGTCATACAGTTTGTTATTAATAAAGGTTATCTTTGCTTAACACACTTGGTTCATTTTTTTTACTTAATAAAGTGTTGGTGAAAACTTTGAAACAATGGTAAAGCCTTTCCATGCTTGTGGGATAGGTAAGGATAGCTGTGGGATGGGGTAAGGATAGCTGTGGGATGGGTAAGGATAGTTGTGGGATGGGTAAGGATAGTTGTGGGATGGGTAAGGATAGTTGTGGGATAGATAAACCTCCAGTGCAAGCATAGTGGGACTGTATGGTCCACCCTCCCAGCTGCCACACATATGGCCCTTTATTATCAATAAGAATTTATTCATTAATCAACACATTTAAAAATAAACAAAACTCTTTATTAATGCCCTATTCATTGTAAGGCCACTCAATATACATGGCACAATCTCATTAGTGTGATGAGACAGGCTCAAGAAAGCATCCATTAAGCATCTATCATCCTGTCTTGCCACTCCACTGCTCAAGCTGGGGAGTTGCACCAGTGTTTCAGGAGGTTGCGCTGCTTCTTCCCTTCACTTGAAGCTCTGTTGGGGCCTTGCACATCCACAGCGTCTATCAGGTTTTGTCCTTGCCTCCATTCACCAGGCTCCTTGTCCCCATTCCCTTGTTGATGGTCCACAAGCCTGTTCTGCAAGACTGGGTAGCGGGTGCGCATGAGATTGTGCAGGATGCAGCAAGCTTCCACGATGCTCCTCACAGTCCCTAGGTGATGCTGCACAATGGTGAGAAGTACCTGGAACCTGTTGGCCAGGATGCCAAAGGCATTCTCCACCACCCGTCTTGCCCTAGACAGCCTGTAGTTGAAGATCCTCTCTTCATGGGTGAGGTATCTTGAAATGTAGGGCTTCATGAGGTAGGGTCTGAGGGAGAAGGCGTCATCCCCCACGATGAAGTAGGACACATCTTGTGTGTCGTTGGGTAAGGGGTCTGAATCTGGAAAACCCATGATGAGGTTGCATTCCAGCCCATCCTTGAGGTCACTGGCATTGCATATCTGGGCATCTGAAGCTGACCCGTTGCCTGAATCATCGATGTACATGAACTTGTAGTCAGCATCAACCATGGAAAAGAGGATGATACTGAAGAAGCCCTTGTAGTTGTAATAATTGGACCCTGAGTTGGCTGGAGCTTTGCAGGCCACATGCTTCCCATCTATGGCTCCAATGGTGTGGGGAAAGTTCCACCTCTGATACCACTGCTCTGCAACTTTCCTCCAGCCTTCTTCAGTGGTGGGACACTGGAGGAGCTCCTCCACGTATTCTTCGATGATGGCCTGCACCACTTCTCTGACCACTTTGCTGATGGTGTTGTGTGGCACCCTCCAGGCATACTGCATGTTTCTGTATTGGTCCCAGAGGCTAGGTGCCACAGAATCAGTGCCACCTTCAGTCCAGGGTCCAGGCTGGGCCGGAAGTTGGTGTTTGCCTTGGTCAACCTGGGTCTCAGACGCTCCACAACTTCATCAAACATGGTAACTTCATGAAGTGCTGGAATGCACGAGTGTCTTCATTCCTCAGCTCCACCATCAGCTTGTCATACAGTCCAAACTCCACTCTTCTCCCGATCCATCGTCGGACCCACACAGCTCTTGGACATCTCCTTCTTCTCCTTGCGTAGAAAAGGTGAAACAGTCTGAACAGGGCTTGGTTCTGGTGTTGAATGATTGCGGTTACCAAAAGGAGTGTGCGATGATCCATGGTGGAGATAAGTGGATAATGTGGAAGAGCAAGTCCAAGGCTGAAGAGGTCTGCACACCACGGCTGCTGGACTGATAGTGAGATCCAGGTGATTTCCTCCACCTTTTTATAGGAAATGTCGGTTTTCCGCTAGGTGTTCTTCCACATACTCTAGGCATACTCCAAACATCCTAAATATCCGAGATACGTCCCATATATGAACGTTTTGTCCGTTTTAATGCTTTATATCCAAGCTGCATCCGCTTTCATCCTTTCTATGTCCGTGCTACTAATGCAGTGTGCTACTAACGTTCCGTGTACCTTTTGTTTCCTCCCTCTTTCCATTTCCAGCTGCAGTGGATGTGAGTTGAGGGGATGTCCAGAGGATGCCGAGAGGATACAGCGGACGTTTAATGGATGACAACGGACATAGAACGTTTGTTGCCCGTATGTGTCGCAGATGTACATCGTACGCGGCGGAAAGTTCATCCGCTCAAAAAGTTTTGTGCAGCTCAAAACTTTTTTAGCGGATGAAATAGCAGTAGACGGATGCTCGACGGATAGAGCATATGAAAGACGTACGCAGTGAGTACACAACGGATGGTAAGCGTTTTTCTCTGTTTTACATCCTCTTTGCATCCGTTGGTGCAGTGTAACATGGGCTTTAGCATTTTTTTCTCTCCATGTTTGTTTTAAATTTATTTCATCTATCATTTAAAAAAAAAAGATTTATGGAGAGTTTTTCTTTTTTTCTTTGTTGTATTCTGTGCTGTATGGTCCAATTTATTATCTACAATTTCATCAAAGTCTCCCAACATAACTATATTAAGGCCCTGTCACACTGCCCAACGGATGCAAAACGTTTGTAAAAAGGACACAGCGAACGAGAAAAATGTTCCATCCGTTGTTATCCGCTCTCAAAAGGGGCAAAAATTTGCAGAACCAGAGTGGATAACACGGAAAGGAACGGACGGGGGGGAGGACACAGAGCAGATAGAAAGCAGATGCGGAACGGAAGCCTAGCGGATGGAAGCGGATGAGAGCGGATGGCACATACGCAGGGCTTCCGGGGGGCCTCAGCAAAGCGGACACGGAACAGATGAAGCGGATGCACAGCGGATGAAGCGGATGCACAGCGGAAGCCTAGCGGATGCACAGTGGAAGCCTAACGGATGCCTAGCGCATGTGGGGAGGATGCATTGTGCATGCAGGGAGGATGCATTGTGTAAGCCCCGCGGATATAAGGGAAGCAGCTCGGAGCAGGTCACCATTCAGAGGAAAGACCTGCTGCCGGATGGATTGACAGCTTTGCCTGCCCTGCCTGCATGCCTGCCTGCAAGCCTTGCTGCCAGCCTTGCTGCCAGCCTCCCTGCAAGCCCTGCTGTCTGCCTGCCTGCCAGCCTTGTTGCCAGCCTCCCTGTCAGCCTTGCTGTCTGCCAGCCTTGCTGCCAGCCAGTCTGCCTGCCAGCCTTGTTGCCTGCCGGCCTGCCAGCCTTGGTTCATGCCTGCCTGCCAGCCTTGGTGCCTGCCTTCCTGCCAGCCTTGGTTCATGCCTCCCTGCCAGCCTTGGTGCCTGCCAGCCTTGGTTCATGCCTCCCTGCCAGCCTTGGTGCCTGCCTGCCTGCCTGCCAGCCTTCCTGCCAGCCTTGGTGCCTGCCTGCCTGCCAGCCTGCCTGCCTGCCAGCCTTCCTGCCAGCCTTGGTTCCTGCCAGCCTCCCTGCCAGCAACCCCACAACCATGGGGAAGAACAGAAAGCCTCAGCCATCTGCTGCCAGCCCTGGCAAGAGGGACAGGGCCCCCATACCATCCCCTGGCCCTCACTCTGGTTCTGCTGGGGCTTCTGTAGCACGGGCTCGCTCTTCTGAGGCTGGAGCTTCTGCTGCTTCTGCTTCTGGAGGAGCTGATAATGTGGGGAATCAGACAAGCACTCCAGCACCAGCCACCTCCACAGCACCTGGACCCTTCACCCCTGAGACTGAACGACCAAGAGGAGTGCTGGAGACTCATTTTTGTTTTATAGCTTGTTGTTAATAAAGTCTATCTTTGATTCACACACTTGCTTTATTTCTTTTTTTTAATAAAGTCTTGGTGGAAACTTTTAGAAATGGTTTAAGCCTTTGCATGCTTGTGGGATGGGTTAAGATAGCAGTGGGATGGGCAGGGATACCTGTGGGATGTGTAATAGCTGTGGAATGGGTAAGGATAGCAGTGGGATGGGCAGGGATACCTTTGGGATGGGTTAAGATAGCTGTGGGATAGATAAACCTCCAGTGCAAGCATTGTGGGACTGTATGGTCCACCCTCCCAGGTGCCACACATATGGCCCTTTATAATCAATACTAATGTAATCATTCATCCACACATGTCAACATAAACAGAACTCTTTATTAAATGCCCTGTTCATTGTAGGCCCACTCAACATACATGGCACAATCTCATCAGTGTGATGAGACAGGCTGAAGGAAGCATCCATTAGTCATCTATCATCCTGTCTTGCCACTCCACTGCTCCAACTGGGGAGTTGCACCAGTGTCTCAGAAGGTTGCGCTGCTTCTTCCCTTCACGTGAGGCTTTGTTGGGGCCTTGCACATCCTCAGTGTCAATCAGGTTTTGCCCTTGCCTCCATTCCCCACGCTCCATGTCCCCATTGCCTTGTTGAAGGTCCACGAGCCTGTTCTGCAACACTGGGTAGCAGGTACGCATGAGATTGTGCAGGATGCAGCAAGCTTCCATGATCCTCCTCACGGTCTGTGGGCGATGCTGCATGGTGGCGAGAAGTACCTGGAACCTGTTGGCCAGGATGCCAAAGGCGTTCTCCACCACCCGCATTGCCTTGGACAGCCTGTAGTTGAAGATCCTCTCTTCACGGGTGAGGCATTTGGAGGTGTAGGGCTTCATGAGGTAGGTTGTGAGGGAGAAGGCGTCATCCCCCCCGATGAAGTAGGGCACATCTTGTGTGTCGTTGGGCAGGGGTTCTGGATCTGGGAAGCCCACGATGAGGTTGCGTTCCAGCCCCTCCTTGAGGTCACTGGCGTTGTATACCTGGGCATCTGAAGATGAGTCGTTGCCTGAAGCATCGATGTACATGAACTTGTAGTCAGCATCGACCATGGCGAAGAGGATGATGCTGAAGAAGCCCCTGTAGTTGAAATAAGTGGACCCTGACTTGGCTGAAGCTTTGCAGGCCACGTGCTTGCCATCGATGGTTCCAACGGTGTGTGGGAAGTTCCACCTCTGATACCACTGCTCTGCAACTTTCTTCCATCCTTCTTCAGTGGAGTGGCACTAGAGGAGCTCCTCCATGTATTTTTCGATGATGGCCTGCACCACTTCTCTGACCACAATGCTGATGGTGTTGTGTGGCACCCTCCAGCCGTACTGAATGCTCCTATAGGTGATCCCTGAGGCCAGGTGGCACAGAGTGAGTGCCACCTTGAGCCCAGGTTCCAGGCGGGGCCGGAAGTTGGTGTTTGTCTTGGTCAACCTGGGTGTCACCTGCTCCACAACTTCATCAAACATGGGTGGAGGCATCCTCATGAAGTTCTGGAATGCACGAGTGTCTTCGTTCCTGAGCTCCACCATCAGCTTGTTGTACAGTCCGTACTCTGCTCTTCTGGCGATCCATCTTCGGACCCAGACGCTTCTTGGCCGCCTTCTTTTCTTCCCGTAGTAGAGTTCACAGAGCCTGTAGATGGCTTCGCACTGTTGCAGAAGGATGGTGGCTGCCAAAAAGACTTTGTTACGATCCACGGTGGACATGACTGGATGCTGTGGAAGAGGAAGAGTCAGATGAAGGCTGCAGAGGTCTGCACTGCAGGGCTGCTGGTCTGAAAGTGAGATCCAGGTGAGTTGCTCCCCCTTTTTATAGGCAGTATAGGTTTTCCCTTAAGTGTCCCTTTGCATCCTCTAGGCATCCTCTAGACATCCTTAATATCCGAGATAGGTCCCCTCTGCGAACGTTTTTTCCATTTTAAATGCTTTGTTTCCATTCTGCATCCACTAGGCATCTGTTCTGCATCTGTTCCGCATCCGTTCCGCTTCCTCCCTGCGTCCATTTACCGCTGGAGCGGATGGAGTTGCGCGGATGCACAGCGGATGCCTAGCAGATATAGCGGATGCGTAACGGATGCAGAACGGATGCCTAGCGGATGCGTAGCGGATGCAGAACGGACGCATTGGATACATTTTCCGCTCAGAAGTTTTGAGCAGTTCAAAACTTTCTGAGCAGATGAAACATCAATAGACAGATGCTGGACGGATAGAGAGGATGAAAAACGGACGCAATGAGTACAGAACGGATGCATCGCGTTAATCAACGGATGATAAGTGTTTTTCTCCATTTTACATCCTCTTTCCATCCGTTGGTGCAGTATGACAGGGGCTTTAGCATCATCAAGTTCAATTATTTTCATGTGTAATTTTCTATAAAATTCTTCTTGATTGTCATTCGGGGCATAGATTGCAATCAAGAGTGTTTTCATATTATTGTCCATTATTTCCACCATTAATAATCTTCCATCGTCATTGGTATAAATCAATTTTGCTTGGATAATATCTTTAATATATAAAACCATGCCTCTTTTCTTGCATTGTGTCAAAGTAGTAAATATTTTCCCTAATTTTGGCTGTATGAACAGTTGTTCATGTTGCTTTTTAATATGTACTTCTTGTTGGCAGATTATGTCAAATTTTAATTTCTCTTAATTTATGGAAAGTTTTCCTTCTTTTAACAGTTGTTTATGTTAACAGTCCATTTATGTTAATTTAACAGTCCATTTATGTTAATTGTAATCAATTTTTTCTCTTCCTTCATTATAATTTATAGGTAGGTTTAGCAGCTCTCGTAGATCTTGGTTCACGTTGTTCTTTAACTTCCTCCTTTCCACCTACTGCATCTTCTTCTTTTTCGGTCACTATTTGGAATTCAATTAGTGACATTTCTTTTTCTGTATCCTCCTCTTTCCCTCCAAAATATTCTGTATAAAATAATTCAGCTTTCTCAATTGAATCAATTCTATGTCTCTGTTCTTGGCACATGAACATTAAACCTTCTGAAATCGGCCATCTATAATTCACCTCTTTTCAAAGTAGAATTTTAGTTAGAAATTGGTATTCTCTTCTTATCTCTTTCACTCTTCTGGGTACTTGTTTCAGGATCACAATCTTCTTGTCTTTATGTTTCAATGTTTTCTCTCTTGCCATTTGCATTATTTGTGTTTTCATGGCTTTCTTTGTAAATCTGATGTGAACTTCTCTTGGTAAGCTATTTCTCATTGCATATCTTGTTTTTCTTTTCAAAAATTTTTTTTTATTGATTTTAAAACAAACATAAACAAATATAACATAAAAACATAAACCATCTTCCATATATATACATACAGTGTGCCGGTTGGTACATATTATTTTGTGCAACCATTTCATAGTCTTCTATTACAATTACATTATATATCCTCTCATATTTTCAATCAAATGTCAAGTACATTAATATCTTTATTAATCAATCATTGACTATACTTTTATTCATTCATATTTTATAAGATAATCATATTTTACTTAGTTTATTTTATAACAATTCATACTGTTCTCCCAGATCTATCCTAGAATCATTTTGGAAATATAATTAAAAAAGAAAATAAATACATCTTTATATGTTTATTATTTTCTAAAAATCTACATATTCCATTACTGTATTTTATTATCTAACCAATGATAGAACAGATCCCAAACTTTGTAAAATTGTTTATCATCTTGTTCTCGAATTTTAAATGTCAATCTACTCATTTCAGCACATTCCAATATTTTCTTAATAATCTCCTCCTGTCATGGTATCTTTTCATTTTTCCAGTTCTTAGCAAATACAATCCTAGCTGCTGTTAATACATTTACAATCAGATATTTCAAATTTTTACTATATATTTCAGGCAAAATTCCCAATAAAAAAATCTCTGGTTTCAAGTCTGTATGCTTATGTGTCATTTTTTCCAACCATATGTGGATTTTGGTCCAATATTTTTTAGCGTCTGGGCATGTCCTCTACATATGGTAATATGAGCCAGGTGTCTGATGACATTTCCAACACTTTTCGGACTTATTCTTGAACATCCTTCTCAGGGGAAAGTGCCACCTGTAAAACATCTTATACAAATTTTCTTTATATGCTGTTGACATTGTCATTTTATAATTTTGAGACCACAAATTTTGCCATTTCTCTAAATCAATCCCATGTCCAAAATTCTTCCCCCAGGCAATCATAGTTTCTTTAACTTGTTCTTCTAACTTAATTTCTAATAAATATCCATATAGTTTTTTAATCACCTTTTCATCAGCACTTGTCAAAATCTTATCTAAATTGGTCAATTTATCATAAAAACCTTCTGTTTTTATGTCTTTATCATACCTTGATTGTATTTGCGCATATGAAAACCAATTCATCTTTATACCTTGTTCCTCTAATTTTTCCATATCTTGTGAAGAGTTGGTAAACCTCGTCTGTTACACCCATCATTTTCTCTTTGGTTATTTCCAAAGCTTCAAGCAAAATTTCTATCATTATCTCAGCTAGGTTTTGTCCCTTTTCTTCCTCTATGTTTTGGAATCTGAGATAAAATTTTGATGTTTGCATCTCCCATCTCAGCATCCCACTTTTATCTTGTTCAACCACAGTTAATCTGCTATCAATATTTCCAACTTTCCTATCTCTTTGTTTATGTTCTTCATTTTTTTGGGAATCTCTCATCATACTTCATCATCATTTGTTGAATGTTCTCTACCTTTTCATCAGTTTTTCCTGTTCTTTGTTCATTGTTCTCTGTTCTCTTTTCAATATTCTCTTTTCTTATTTGTATATTTTGAATTCTTTGCATAATCATCTGCAGCGTCATCTTTTCCTGTTCTTTTTCTTGCTGTAACATCGTCTGTGTTGAGCGTTGTCCTCCAGATGGTGAAGAGGAAGAAGTAGAAGTTGAAGGGCCAGCTGCTGTTAGTTTCCTACTCATTTCAGACAATTCAAAATCTTCAGGTTCTTCTAGACTTTAATCCACTGGTGAAATAACCAATTGTAATTCCAAGTAAAAATAGTGGGGAAAAAAGTCAAATAATAATAATGATAAAAAAAAGTTTCTTCAGGTTCATGTATACCTTAATCTAATTGATTGGTTAGATAGCAGTAAAAACTCAAAAAAGGAAGAAAATACCATAAACAAAAAAAAGGAAAAAAATGTTAAATCCTGAAAGAGGTGGAAAAATAGAAAATAAAAAACTAAAGAAGAAAAAAGAAGTTCTTCAGGTTCCTCAACACCTTAATCCAATTAAAAAGTCTCAGGTATAAAAAGATGTACAAAAAAAAGAAAGCACAAAGAGAAAAAAAACACCAATAGGGAAGGTAAATAAAAAAAACAGGGTAGGGGGAGAGAAAAAAGAAAAGAGACTACTCCCTTAAAAGAAAAGAAAGAAGGAAAACATTAATACTAAAACTTTTTCTTTAAAATAAAATGCAAATGTAAACATTAGACTTCAAAAACAAAAAGAAAGACAAAAACAAGTTCCAAAAAGGCCAAAAATCCAAATAGCTATTACAAAAAGTAAACTAGTAAGGAGGGGGATCTACCAGTGACTTTGTGATATCCCTGAGATCAACAGGATGCGCTCTTTACATTCACCATCTCTTCGGGTCGGTTTAGATCCGCCCAGGAGCAAAGATATCAGCAGCAATCTCAGACCTCTGAGATCGCATGCCGTATTGTCGTGACGCCAGCTCCGCCCTCTTATTTTGTAAATCTTTCTGTTAATATTTCACTATTCAGCTATAGAAACAAGACCAGAAAATACCTCATTTGCAATGTACCACTGAAAAGTTCCTTTGAGCATGATCTTGTTTTCCAAGATTTAATAGAACATTGAAATTTTAATCATGTGTATTAAAAAAAACCTTTCTTTTGAGTCCTCAAAGTACTTTCTTATAAATTTATTTTACAAATTTTAAAAGTCATATGTTTCTCAGTCATTGCATAGTTAATGTTATCATTCGGATTATGCTATTCATATTAAAGAGATACACCTTTTTTAGTTTTTAGACTTCTGGAATACTTAGAAAACTCACTGGGGAGGTCAGGTATGAGAGGACATTCCATTCCTTTACAGCTCTTCTATTATCTTGATAGGCTGTGATTATCCAAGAAGTATAATGAATAAAATAAAAATGATGGTCTCCTTTCTACTCCTTTTTTTCTTTGTAATATGTACTCACTGCATACTGATTCTGAAAACCATGAAACTTAATAAAAACTATATTCCTAAGGATTCCTTGTATTGATAGAAGTTTATAAATACCCTGATCCTAATTTCTTATAATGTACAGGGTAAGAATGAGAAGGGAAACTAGGAAGAGTAAGCAGTTAATGAAAAATATTTGAAATAGAATTGTTCTTTCTAGACCATTCTATTAACTAGAATATCGGTGAATTTAAATTTTAGCTTGTTCCAAGCTAATATAATAGTAATATATCATTAGCAAAACCTCAAAACTGAAATAAAATATGATGTCAAGGTTTCATCTATTTTCTACAGTTTTGTCTTCAAGAATACAACTGAAAATATGAAAAAAATGGAACAGAAGGATAGCAAAAATAAATTTCAGAACAGAATTCTAAGCTGCACAAGATGTTCATTTTATTTTTTGTAAAATATAGATGCCACAGATATCTGTGATATATCTCCAAAATCTCTACACTGTGTTCTAGTTTGGCAGCCTTTTCTATACCTTACAGATATTTCCAAATCCTTTTCCTACTTATTTATCATGTTCAAATTAATAGAACAAATGCTAGCCAATGAAACACGCTATCTAACACTATCATTTGTAAAAATCCTTGCTGGAAAGATAAAAGTATAATCTAGGTTTCACCAGTTACATTGCTATGTTAAGGCCCGGTCCCACTGTACTTACGGATGCAAAGAGGATGTAAAATGTTAAAAAAAACTTGCCATCCATTGGAAAATGCTATGCATCTGTTGTGTACTCATTGCATACGTGTTTCATATGCTCTATCCGTCAAGCATCCGTCCACTCTGATTTCATCCGTGCAAGAAGTTTTGAGCTGAACTTTCCGCCGTGTACGATGTAAATCCGTGACATACGAGCAACAAACGTTCTATGTCTGTTTATCACCCGTTAAACGTCCGCTGTATCTTCTCTGCATCCTCTGGGCATCCTTGCAACTCACATCCACTGTAGCTGAAAACAGAAAGAGGGAGGAAAGAAAAGGTACATGGAACGTCTATACATCGTTAGTAGCACAGAAATAGAAAGGATGCACAGAGAACGGTTTACATCCGATATACATCCGCACGGCATCCCCTTTCTTTCCTTTAGGCGTACGTGATGCATCCGCTTCATCTGCTATACGTCCACTTCGCAATTATCCCCTGGAACCCCTTCGGAGGTGTCATCTGCTTCCATGCACTTTCATCCGCTAGGCTTCCTATGAACATCTGTTTAACATCCCCGCTACAAACTACTCACATCCGTTCTTTTCTGTTTTTTTCTGTTCTGTTTATGCAAATTTTTGTCACTTTTTGGAGTGGATGACAACGGATGGAACCACCCCTGAAATTTTGCTCGTACGCTGTGTCCTTTATGCATACATTTTGTGTCCATCGGCCAGTGGGACCGGGCCTTTAATGAGATTATATGGGAGATGTTCTTTTTAAAAGATTACTTCATCAATTTAGGAATGTCAGTATATGGTGAATTTACCAAATGTGTATAGGGGCTGTTATCTATACCAAAAATTAACTGTTTGGAATAAATGCATTTCAACAATTCAGAAATATTATATAAAGTATTCCCCTCACATACCTTATCTAAAGTAATAAATGCACAGGGAATGCAAAGACCTTTTTTGACTTGATACGTAGAAAATGCAATTATTCTATTGCTATTATTATGCTAGACTATTATGCTAGACTATTATTATTATGCTAGACTATTATTCTAAAACATTTGATCTTGTAAAATCATAGTTTAATCTTCCTAATATTTATTTTAATTTTGTAACATGTTTATTTTAGAGAAAAAATTGCTTTCTAAGAGAAACTTAAGGTTTCTTCCAGGTTATTATCAGAACAATAGAGTTGGAAGGTATTTTGGAGATCTTCTAATCCAATTTGTTCCTCAAGTAGAAGACCCTATAACATTTCAAACAAATGACTATCCAGTCAGTTTTTAAAAGCCTCCAGTGATAGAGCATCACAACTTCTGGTTCTTACTCTCAGAAAATTTCTCTTTAGTTCTAGGTTTTTTCTCTCTTTGATTAATTTCCAATCATTTCTTTTTGTCTTGTTTTCTGATGCTTTGGAAAATAGATTGACCCCACAACTTTTCTTTCTGTTAGCTTTTCAAATATTGGAACTTTGCTGTCATGTGGCTTTCTTTTCACTAGACTAGACAAACCTAATCCCTGCAACCATCCTTCATGTTTTAGCCCTCCAGCCCCCTAATCATCTTTGTAGCTATTCTCTGCACTCTTTCCAGAGTTTCAACATCTTTTTAATATGAGCCAACTTTCACCTAATCTGTACCTATACATTTGTTTTTTCTTATCTATTGTAAAACCTTACTTATCTGTTATTTCAATTTGTGGAAATAAATATACACTTCAACATACGATTGTGCATTTTCACTTAGGAATCGTGGACTTTTAATATTTAATATGTGACTGTATTTTTATACTTTCAAGGCAGAATGCTCAAGAGTTCCCTCACAATTCAGACAGGTCAAATATAAAGGAATAATTATATTAATAAGTATTTCAAAGAAACTTGGATATGTTTGGACTTGGGAAAGTGAATGATTCCCAAATTGTTCATATAATCTATACATTCCAGAATGTAAAGTCCCTTTGTAAGTTTAGCTGCTTGTTTGTTCTATCAGATAAGTTTCCATATGCATTTTTATTTTATGTTTAGGTATTTGGGTGGAGGGGGACAATAACTCAGCAGTTACAGATAGTGAGCTAGTCCACTGAAAAGCTGACAGTTTGGATTTGAGACCTAAGAACCACAAAACAGGGTGAGCTCCCATTACTTGCTCCAGATCCTGCTGATCTAGCAGTTTGAAAACATGAAAATGTAAGTAGATAAATAGGTACCATTTTGATGGGAATGTATCAGTATTCCATGAACCTCAGTGTATAATCATGACCAATCCTAGCTCCCTCAGCTAAGAAATACTCTCAGATAAGAAATAAGCACCACCTCTTAGTGTTGGACACAACTGGATAGAGGAAACCTTTAATGCTTTTAGGTATATCATAGTATTCTCTAAATATTGTCTTTCTCTAAATAAGGAACAGTAGAAGGCTCTCAGTCACATCTTTGATTTTTGCTCTTGGGAGACAAGATACCTCCCTAGATTAATTATCTGGTCTACAAGCTGCTGACTTCATTCTCCTGGGAAGTGAATCTTCTATCATCAACACTCGCCTACTTTTTCATGAGAGAGTACAGGGTACTTGATTATTTTGACTTGCATTCCTACTCTGTATCCCATGGTGCTAAGGTTTTGATACATTGGTTTTTTTTTCTTTTTGCATAAACATAGATACATAAAGGTAAAAGAATTAAGCAGTTCTGCTGTCTTCCTACTGCCCATCACATTCTCGCCTTCTTCTGCCATTAGAGTTCCAACTATTTCCTTGATTTTAATCTGGAGCATTCTGTGTTTCTTCATTTTGTTTAGCTCTTTACTGTTCTATATGTAAAGTGGGTGACTCCAAATCTGCAAACCTGATTGGTCAAATAAACTAAGCATTGGATTGGTTCACTAGGAACCAATCCAAAGAGCTGCTAAAAAGCGGCAAATTTAAACAACTGCCATTGGCTGCAAGCAGGCAAGCCAGCCTGTATAAAAGGCTGGCCTCGGCTTCAGCCAAGTGTTCCTATTTACTGACTAGTTCAAGAATAAAGTATTTGTTGTTGGAACCCGGTCTACCTCGTGTGTTTTCCGAACAAAACACTGGCGACGAGGGTGGGATGGTCCTGAACGGAAAAACCTGCACACGGTGATAAGAAGTCCAGATGACAACCAAGATGTCTGGAAACAACGCACCGCCCGCACCCTTCAATCCCAACGAAGAGGATTTGGATTCCTATGCTGATCGCTTCCAGATGTATTTGGAGAGCAATGAAATGGAAGACATTTCAGAGCAATGCAAGAGAGCTGTATTCCTGACGCACTGCGGGCCAACAGTTTTCAAGATGGCAAAGGCCCTTGCGAAGCCCCGGGACGTTAAACAACTAACGTGGACAGAATTGCAAAGACTCCTCAAAGCACACTACGCTCCGATGGTGTCCAACTTAATAAAGCGACACGAATTTTACTGCAGAGACCAGAGAGAGGGAGAGACCGTCGCCGATTTCATCGCTGCCCTTAGACAATTAGGGGGTGAGTGTGAATTTTTGAACATTGACGAAGCAATGAGGGATCGCGTGGTGTTGGGCCGGAGAGACTCGACCACACAGAGTAAATTACTCAACAAGCCCAACATCACCATTACCGAAGCCATCACGGAAGCCACAGCCGCTGAAGCCGCGAAAAAATCTGCTATAGCCATGAAAAAGATGAACACACACAGCGCAGAAACACCAACCAAAGACAGAAAGCAGCCTGCCACCACAACCCACTACGAAGAGTCTGGCGAAACAATTGAATCAAGTGAAGAAGACGACGAGGTCCACCGTTTGCTCACGAACAGAAAAGAGCGCGAAAGAAGAAATTGGCGGGAATGCACTGGCTGCGGAGGAAACTATCCCCGAGCCAAATGCAGATTTCTCGATGCCATCTGCCGGCATTGCAAGAAACGAGGGCACATTGAGAAAGTCTGCAGGAACAAAAAATGCTACAGCCCAACGAGACGCAGAAATTCCCCAACACGAGTTGAGCCTAAGTGAGCTGAGAGAAAGCGGCAACAAGAGAAGCGAGCCAATACACACCAAACTGTCATTATACAGAGCGCTCAGACGGAAAGTGGGAAGAAAATTAAAGTCATCGTAAAAATCGAAGGAAAACACTGCAAGATGGAAGTGGACTCGGGGTCCTTCCTCTCCATGGTATCGTGGGACACAATAAGACAGCTAGTCCCAGGTATCAAACCCAAAGAATTGAAGAAGCAGCACCTAACCCTCAAGGACTACCAGGGAAACCAAATCCCTGTGGTAGGCATGGGACAATTCCGAGTCGCCTACAAACAACACATCAAGGTGCTACCGCTGACCATAGTCGACCAAGACAGACCAAGCCTCCTGGGCATCGAATGGTTCGCGCCATTGGGTATCGGGATGACCGGGATCGATCGAGTGACTACAACCGGCTGGGAAGATGACCTCATCTGAGAATTCCAGGAGGTTTTTGACGGCTCACTTGGCAAGTATCGGGGAAATCCCATTTCTTTCAATCTAAACCCCCAAATAGCCCCACGAAGAATAAAAGCCAGGCGAGTTCCTTTTGCACTAAATGTAAAAATAGAGGAACAGCTGGACAAATTAATAGACCAAGGGGTGTTAGAACCTGTGGACCATGCCAAGTGGGAAACGCCTATTGTCACACCCATAAAACCTGACGGGTCCATTAGAATCTGTGGTGACTATAAGGCTACCCTGAACCACGCATTACAACCAAGCGCATATCCGGTGCCAGTAATCCAGCATTTGCTTCACTCCCTGGGAAAGGGCAAAGTTTTTGCTAAACTCGACTTGGCACAAGCCTATCAACAACTCCCAGTGGACCCAGAAACAGCAGAAGCACAGACTATAGTCACCCATAAGGGCGCATTCAAATGTCACCGGCTCCAGTTTGGAGTAAGCGTGGCCCCTGGCATTTTCCAGAGTCTGATGGAATGCCTCCTAAATGGCATACAAGGAGTCGTTCCCTATTTTGACGACGTCCTAATCTCGGCCAGAGATGAAACTCAATTAAGGAAAAGACTCAAAGAAGTATTAACTAAGTTTAGGGAATCTGGCCTCAAGGTAAAAAGAGAAAAGTGCTGCCTAATTAAGAATAGCGTCAAATTCCTGGGCTACTCAATAGACGGAGAGGGTATCCACCCTACAGACAAAAAAGTTAAAGCAATCAAAGACGCACCTGAACCAAGAAATAAAACCGAACTACAAGCATTTTTAGGACTAATTAATTTCTATAATGTGTTCCTGCCAAACAAGGCCATTATAGCAGAACCGTTACACCATCTTTTAGACAAGAAGGCAACTTGGACTTGGAGTTACAAAGAAAAAAAAGCCTTCCAAAATATTAAAAGCTTGCTAACATCAACAAACGTTCTCATCCAATTTAGCAACACACTGCCATTAACAGTGACCTGCGATGCCTCACCATACGGAGTAGGTGCCATCCTGAGCCACCAACTACCTGATGGCAGAGAAGCACCAGTTGCATATTACTCTAGGACTCTATCCAAAACCGAGTGGAATTACAGCCAATTGGACAGGGAAGCTCTAGCAATTGTCGCTGGAGTAAAACGTTTCCACGAGTACTTATATGGGCGGACTTTTCAAATCATAACAGACCACAAACCGCTGATGGGGATTTTGGCGGGAAACAAGCCCACACCTAATATACTGTCCCCAAGAATGACTAGATGGTCAGAGTTCCTAGCAGCTTATTCCTACACTCTGACACATCACCCAGGGAAACAAATTTCCCATGCGGACGCTTTGAGCAGAGCACCCTTACCAGCAACCGACGAAGACCCGGCACCAGCGATGACAACGCTACAAATTGAGATTTGCCCCGATCTACCCATATCAGCTTATGATGTCGCCAGAGCCACCGCGAAAGACTCATTGACTGCCCGCGTTCTTAGCTGGGTAGGTAAAGGCTGGCCGGAGAATCAAAAAACTTAAAACTTTAAACCTTTCCGGTCCAGACAGACTGAACTTTCAATCCAAAAGGGGTGTTTGTTGTGGGGTGATCGGGTGGTAATTCCTGCCAAATTACAACCCAGGGTACTTAGGTTGTTACATGAAGGGCACCTGGGAATGGTTAAGATGAAAAGCCTTGCTAGAAGTTATGTTTGGTGGCCAGGTATTGATAAGGACATAGAGTATTGGGTAAGCTCATGCAACAAATGCCAGGCAATTAGACCGTCCCCACCAAAAGCTCCCATTAAGGACTGGGAAACCCCTCGGGGACCTTGGTCAAGAATACACATTGATTTCGCGGGTCCTACCAAGGGGCATACCTTTCTGATTGTCGTTGATGCCTATTCGAATTGGCTTGAAGTAAAAGTTATGCCATCAACGACAGCAGAAACTGTAATTAAAAAGCTGGACAACCTTTTTGCCACCCATGGCATACCGGACGTTCTTGTCTCAGATAATGGGCCACAGCTAACCAGCATACAATTTGAGCAATACCTAGCCTCCCTAGGTATAAGACATGCTCTAACCGCGCCGGCTCACCCGGCTGCGAACGGCAGGGCTGAGAGAATGGTCCAGTTCACTAAAGAAGGTTTAGAAAGAATGGACGCTGGAGATGTCCAACAAAAACTAAACCGTTTGCTCACACTCCAGCACATAACGCCCAGTACTATAACCAACAAGTCCCCAGCAGAATTACTTATGGGGAGAAAGTTAAGATCACACCTTGATAGGTTACACCCAAATTTTACTCCAGAAAACCCCCCTGACTCCTCTACACGGCTTAGACAATTCGAAATAGGCGATTTAGTATACGCTAAAAACTTCACCGGGGATCCGATATGGCTACCAGGACAGATTACCCAAATCACAGGCCCCAAACCCTACCGATTAATAATAGAGGATGGCAGGGAATGGAAGCGGCACATAGACCAGCTTCGATCCCGAATTATAGAGAGAACCACAGACTTACAAACATTCACCGACAAAACCGACGAATTGCAAAGCAAGGTGGGGGGGGGGGAAAGGCGAGAAGTAAATAAAGAACTGTTTAAAACCAAAACCAATGAAACATATAATCAAAAAGAGCAAATAAAAGACTCACTGTTTGGAGAGACTTGCGTGAAGAGCCCATCGGAAGGGGCCAGCCAGGCCAGCTCGACCTGCCCCGAGGAAACGGGAGGGAGCGGCAAAACCGCCAGCCTAAGAAACTCAGGCGGCGATAAAATGGCTGACTCACCCTTCCAGACGGTTCCAGGGAGAAGAACAGACGACACAGCAGCCCCATCCGAACCGGTCGAAGACTTCACTAAGAATGAACCGCGCAAGTCGAGTCCGGAAAAGCCCCGCCTACCTGTGAGACTACGTCACCATGTAGGACTGAACTAAGAGGGGAGGGGTGTTCTATATGTAAAGTGGGTGACTCCAAATCTGCAAACCTGATTGGTCAAATAAACTAAGCAAAGAGCTGCTAAAAGGCGGCAAATTTAAGCAACTGCCATTGGCTGCAAGCAGGCAAGCCAGCCTGTATAAAAGGCTGGCCTCGGCTTCAGCCAAGTGTTCCTATTTACTGACTAGTTCAAGAATAAAGTATTTGTTGTTGGAACCCGGTCTACCTCATGTGTTTTCCGAACAAAACATTTTATATCTCATTTTCCAGGATTTCTCAAATGTTTTGAACTGCTTTTCTTTTAAGATTTCTATTCATGGAATCCTTCCTAGTCTTTCGTTTAGTTTGCTGAAATCAGCTCTCTTAAAGTCTAAAATGCTAGTTTGAATATGTTCAGTTATCTATAGTTGCATTATGATGAATTCCAGTATGACATAGTTACCCTGCCCAAATTTCCTATGACTTTTATTCCCTCAACCATTTCATCCTTAGTAAGAATTAAGTCTAATATGGCTGATCCTATACTAATTTCACAAACATTCCTTGAAACGCATATTGCTAAAGTTATGTAGCAGGCTGGGTCCCACAAACTGGCCTTTGTATCCTGTCAATGTCCTTGCCTTTCTCCTTCATTTTCAGACATCTTATTGGCAAAAGAAGGGATAAAATAGTTTATATTTATTTCTATTTCTGGATTTTCACCACAATGACAACAACCAATGATCTATAGTATTCTTAATAGTTGAATAATTGCCATCCAAGGATTTAGGGTGTGTGTCATTATGAATGTAGGTGACACCCAACTCTTTCCCCCCTATTTATCAAACTTAAATGGAGCAGTAGAAGCACCAAGTCAATGCTTATGATACCATAATGAAGTGGATGTGGGCCAGTAAAGACTAAAATTACTTCAAAGTATGCTCCCTGATTTGACTTGAATTGAAGAAGAAAAAGAAAAAGAAGAAGATAGTAACAATGATGTTTGAAGAACTAATACAAAGAATTGTAGCTGTTGCAGAGAAAATAAAGCAATATGATAACCAAATAATGCAGTTTCAATGACATTCATAATTTTGAACAAACCAGCATCATTTCTGTAAAGATCCTTAAAAGTGGACAAATCTAAGAAAGAAAATATCCTTAAATTTTGGAAGAATTTGTGGGAAAACAAGAAGCACAATGAGAATGCAAAGTGCATGAAGCAGGTTGAAAGCACTGTAAAAGTGATCAGAATGGAAGATGTTCACATAACGAAAAAGTGCAAAAAAAAAAAAAAGGAAATACAGTAAAGAACAAGTGTGTCCCAGGTTTAGAATGAGCTGCATGAATTCTGGTTGAAATCATTAACACGTTTGCATGCAAGATCAGCAAACTAGATGAATCAAATGCAGAAAACAACAGAAAGTGAAAAATTGGCTAACAACTGGAAGAACTTTCTTTGATTCAGAAAGATAAATAAAAGGGAAATAAGCCTGAAATTTACAGGCCAAACGCTTGCTAACAACATACAAATTACTCACAGTCATTAATGCAAACCAAATTTATGTATATGTAGAAAACAAGGATTTGTTGTATGTAGGACAGATGTCAACCCCCATCCATCTTGAATCAGATTTGGGGCTGCCACAAGGGAGGATGGGTAACTTTGGGAATAAAAGTAAAATGAGAAGGGAGGATAGCCACAACAACATTCTTTCACCATAGCTCAAAGCCGAGTTGCTTGGAATTTAACGGGGAGTGACTGGACTTGGCAGGAGTTCAGAATGGAGGACTGGAAAGTGTGACTTGAGGGTCATCAGTAAGGGGGGTTGGATATGAGTTTAATTTAGCAGGGGAAAACACAGAATTTCAGATTCAGGTTTTCCCAGACGTGCCAGTATGACTTCTCTAATAAATTCTTACTTGGATGGACTTTGTCTCTGAGTGCTGAATTGAGATGGAGAGTTTGGTTGGAATGCTGACAACAGAAATGGTGCTGCAAAAATTCAAAAGGAACTAAAATCCAACTGATGATTGATAAATTGGTTTTTAAGAATTCAAAGAAAAGATGAACTAATTTGTTCATGGCCTGGATTGATTATAAGAAAGTATTTGATTCTGTTCCATACAGCTGGACTGAGAAATGCTTCAACATTTTTGGAAATAGCAACAACATCCAGAAATTCCTGAAAATTTCCATGAAGCTATGGCAAGCATAGTTGATGGCCTGTAAAGAACTTGGTGAAATTGAAATCAAATGAGGAATCTTTCAAGGTGACTCATTGTCACCTCTGTGATTTGTATTATTGATGATGCCACTAACAAGCATTTTAAACAAGACAAATTATGGCTATGAATTTGTTCTACTTGTATGATTTAAAATTGTTTGGAAAAACAAAACCTGAATTGAGCTCACTGCTAAAAAGTACTGAGGAATTTAGCAGAGACATTAAAATGCAATTTGGCATTGACAAATATGCAACATTTGCTATTAAGGCAGGAAAAAATATTGAAGATGATAGATTGGACCTTGAAAATGAAGAAGTAATAAAAGTAGTAATACCAGAAAAAGGGTAGAAGTACTTAGGAGTTTTGGAAGCTTCTGATTTGTTGCACAGCCAAGTCAAGAAAATTAGTTAAACATAATATATAAAACAAGTCCAGAAAATCTTGAGAACAAAACTGAGTGGAGGAAATTGTGGGAAAACAAGGCAATTAACACCTGGCCATGCCTATAATATGATACTCAGCTGGAATAATTGATTGGACTCAGCTAGAATTCGATAACTTGGATCAAAAGACCGAAAACTCACAATGCATCATGCTATGCAAAAAATGATATTGATTTATTGTACTTGTCCAGATTGAGGGTGGTAGAGCACTCTTACAGGTAAACAAAGTATGGAAGAGGAAAACACGGTTTAAAGGACTACATAAAAAAGCAAAAGAGCCTCACTTGAAGGAAGTGAATAAGGGAAATCTCTTGAAAACAACAAGATTGAAAACAGAATATTGAATGGCAACAATTAAGCATTGAGTTTCTAACTAGCAAAGAAAGCCTATGTACAGCCAATACCTGAAGGACATTGAAGAAAAGGCAGATACAAAACTAACATGCAGTTGATTGAGATCAGAAGTGCTGGAGGAAGAAAATGAAGGCTTCATTTTGGCTGCCCAAGAACAATTTCATGAAAACAAAAAGTCAACATGCACCTAGGCAGCTCTTTGGATATTACTCCAAGGTCTCCTATTACTATTAGTACAACCATTGATTTCTTTCTCCACAATCACCCAACTTCAGTTTGCAAATTATGATATTTCATTATTTTCTCTAGCTTCAATTCATGCATCACTTGGTATTACAATATCAATGAAAGTAATACCAAGTGATGCATGAATTGAAGATAAACAGCTAGAGAAAATATTCCATGGACAACCCTTTCCTCAGATATGTCCAGTTTCACAGATAATAAAATGTCAAAAATAAAATTATGGAATAATAGGTTATTCATGAATAACCAGAATTAAATGTAATGTGTGAACTATATTCAATTTTATCTAAAGTCTGAAGCAAATAAGAGGAAATACTCTACTCAAGTAAAGAATGTATGGGATCTTTTAATAATACATTAATTCCCATAAAGTTACTAAAAATGATGAAGATGGAGTTGAAAGGGAAAATAAGTGTTCCATATCTGAGTTATAAAAATCCCAAGTCCTCTAACTGGAAAGGAGAGAGTTAGAAGTTTTCTCTCTTTCTGTTCGAACATCTAGTGGTTATCTGGACTTGTAAAGCCCATTTGTGATTTATACAAAGAGTAATTTTGATTGTCATGGAATTTTCATTTATATTACTGGCATGTTTGAAGAGGGCCATTCAGATTGTTTTTCAAAGAAATATGTGTGGAATTAAAATATCAGGAAAACTGAAAACTTCCAGTTTAAGTCAAAAGGTTGTCTTCTTTGATTCATGTGCTTTCCAGCAATCTGGATGTTAAAAAATTCTTTACAATAAACTTATTTTAAGTTTCTAGGCTTAAAAGAACATTATTCTCAGTAATGTATCATATTCACTTGAGTTGACATAAATTAAAATCAAATTCAAAGATGGCATCATATAAAGTGAGAAAATAATAGGATTCACTAAATATTTCTTTCCTTTAATTAGCATTTAAGTATTCTAGGACTAGGTGTGGAAAAGATCTGGCATAGAACTATGTGGTTATTATGCATTTCCGGTTTTCCTAAGGGTATTATAGTTCAATACTATTGGGTTGACTTTTTTTTAGAGCTCAATGTTTATGACAGGAAATTATAACAAATGTAAGGAGTATTTTAGAAGTTCTTCTTCTACCCCATATTTTACCAAGGAGATTGGGGGTAATATTTAATCTACCATAGTTTCAGACATATATTTTTGGAGACTATATGTTTTAACTTTGTTTGAGTAAAGGTTTGACTAAGTTGGCTAAGAAGATTTTGCACTTTCTCACACAGACTGATGTGAAGAAAGAGGTGTGGGCAGGGCAGAAGCTAACACACTTATTCCAAAGAGACAATTTCTGAGTTGAACTGAAATATGGGCTTTATAAACTACTATATTCTATATTTTATTCCTCTAAGTAAGAGCCTTTGTCTGTGATTTTTTTTGTTCAATTTTTCAGTCTATGTCGTAGGATTTCGTGGTGGTCTTTAATCCAAGTATTACCCATCCAGGTCAGATATAGCTTCACTTCTTGAGATCAGTTGCAAACTTGATCAATGCTCATTAAAAAAACCAGTTTACCAAGAACCTGAGAAAATGAGGAAGTGAGTAGAGACCAGGGTAATGCCAGAGATGAGGTCGAAGCTACGTGCTGAAAGTAAGGGACGTGCTATTCATCTCTGGCTTAATTTATCATCCCTCGCCATAGTGAACCACCGCTTTGTCATGCCAGGAACACAAACAAAAACGATTTGCCTGATGTGTTGCATTCTGCTCTCTCTCTTCCCGACGCTCCTGAGAGTAGCGGCTGGGAAGCATATGATTCATGCAGGTCGGTTTGGGGTTAACGTGGCACTTTCATTACCGCCACCCCCAGAAAGCTTTTTGCCTCTTCTCTCTTCTCAGATCCAGGAGGCGCGCGACTTCAATTTTAACACGCCCCGCTTCTGCCCATCTACTGATGCTTTTACTCCATTTGCCCCGCGTAGTTCGCGTTTCCTTTTCCAGAACTCTCAGACTTCTGGAGCTCGTGCTCAGCTGCGCGCTCCATCTTTTTTCCCTTATTTTTTCCAATAGCAATTGTGCCCCGTGATCATTCGATCAGTATTTGAGCGCTCTATATCTTAAATAATCTCACCCAACAGGAACTTATGAGAAAATGGATACTTGCTGATACAATCCATTACTGTTGGAGTAGTTTGTGAAAGAACGCATTTGTTTCTAAAATTAGGAGATTCATGCACACATTTGTACAAAAAGTACCTGATGCCCTCACTTCTGTGAAACTGTTCATATTTCTGTTCATTGAAAACATTGTATGCTGCTTGTCAGTTCAAAATAAAACAATTGAAATGCAGATTATTTCTGGAAACAACCTAGATTCTATTTAATAAATCTATACTTCTCAAAATGCTAAAAAGTACAGAGCTGAGCCCATGTCACACTGAACCAACGGATGCAAAGAGGATGTAAAACGGACAACAAAACTTGCCATCCGTTGGTTAATGCGATGTATCCGTTCTGTACTCACTGCCTCCGTTTGGCTTCCTCTCTATCTGTCCAGCATCCTTTTATGGACGTTTCATCCGCTCTAAAAGTTTTGGGCTGCCTAAAACTTTTGCACGGAAAATATATCCAGTTCATCCGTTCTGCATCCGTTACGCATCCGTTACGCATCCGTTATGCATCCGTTACGCATCCGTTATGCATCCGCTGTATCCGCTTGGCGTCCACTGCTCATCCGCGCAACTCGCATCCGCCCAGACGCAGGGAGGAAGCGGAACGGACGCAGAACAGATGCAGAACGGATGCAGAATGGATGCAGCACGGAAACAAAGCATTTAAAGTGGAAAAAACGTTCGCAGAGGGGATCTATCTTGGATATTAAGGATGTCTAGAGGATGCCTAGAGGATGCCTAGAGGATTCAAAGGTACACCTATACTGCCTATAAAAAGGGGGAGCAACTCGTCTGCATCTCACTTTCAGACCAGCAGCCCACCTGTGCAGACCTCTGCAGCCTTCATCTGACTCTTCCTCTTCCATAGCATCCAGTCATCTCCACCGTGGATCGTACCACAGTCCTTTTGGCAGCCACCATCCTTCTGCAACAGTACAAAGCCATCTACAGGCTCTGTGAACTCTACTATGGGAAGAAAAAGAGGCGGCCAAGAAGCGTCTGGGTCCGAAGATGGATCGCCAGAAGAGCAGAGTACGGACTGTACAACAAGCTGATGGTGGAGCTCAGGAACGAAGACACTCGTGCATTCCAAAACTTCATGAGGATGCCTCCACCCATGTTTGACGAAGTTGTGCAGCGCCTGACACCCAGGTTGACCAAGGCAAACACCAATTTCCGGCCCAGCCTGGAACCTGGGATCAAGGTGGCACTCACTCTGCGCCACCTGGCCTCAGGGACCACCTACAAAAGCATGCAGTACGACTGGAGGGTGCCACACAACACCATCAGCATTGTGGTCAGAGAAGTGGTGCAGGCCATCATCGAAGAATACAAGGAGGAGCTCCTCCAGTGCCCGTCCACTGAAGAAGGATGGAAGAAAGTTGCAGAGCAGTGGTATCAGAGGTGGAACTTCCCACACATCGTTGGAGCCATCGATGGCAAGCACATGGCCTGCAAAGCTCCGGCCAAGTCGGACTCCACTTATTTCAACTACAAGGGCTTCTTCAGCATCATCCTCTTTGCCATGGTTGATTCTGACTACAAGTTCATGTACATAGATGCTTCAGGCTATGGCTCATCTTCAGATGCCCAGGTATACAATGCCAGTGACCTCAAGGAGGGGCTGGAAGGCAACCTCATCGTGGGCTTCCCAGATCCAGACCCCCTGCCCAACGACATGCAAGATGTGCCCTACTTCATCGTGGGGGATGACGCCTTCTCCCTCAGAACCTACCTCATGAAGCCATACATTTCCAGACTCCTGACCCGTTAAGAGAGTATCTTCAACTACAGGCTGTCCAGGGCAAGGCGGGTGGTGGAGAACGCCTTTGGCATTCTGGCCAACAGGTTCCAGGTACTTCTCACCATCATGCAGCATCGCCCACAGACCGTGAGGAACATCATGGAAGCTTGCTGCATCCTGCACAATCTCTTGTGCACCCGCTACCCAGTCTTGCAGAACAGGCTCGTGGACCGTCAACAAGGCAATGGGGACATGGAGCCTGGGTAATGGAGGCAAGGGCGAAACCTGACAGACACTCAGGATGTGCAAGGCCCCAACAGAGCCTCACGGGAAGGGAAGAAGCAGCGCAACCTCCTGAAACACTGGTGCAACTCCCCAGCTGGAGCGGTGGAGTGGCAAGACAGGATGATAGATGCTTAATGGATGCTTCCTTCAGCCTGTCTCATCACACGGATGAGATTGGGCCATGTATATTGGGTGGGCCTACAATAAACAGGGCATTTAATAAAGAGTTGTGTTTATGTTGACATGTGTAGATGATTGATTACATTATTATTGATAATAAAGGGCCATAGGTGTGGCACCTGGGAGGGTGGACCATACAGTCCCACTATGCTTGCACTGGAGGTTTATCTCTCCCACAGCTATTAGCCATCCCAAAGGTATCCCTGCTCATTCCACAGGTATCCCTGCCCACCCCACTGCTGTCTTAATCCATCCCACAAGCATGCAAAGGCTTAAGCCAATTCTAAAAGTTTCCACCAAGACTTTATTAAAAAAAAAGCAATGAAGCAAGTGTGTGAATCAAAGATAAACTTTATTGAACAACAAGCTGTAAAAAAAAAATGACCCAAGTCAAGTGTCCAAATAAAGTCCACAGGTAGCCAGCTAGCCGGTCTCTTGCACTCTTCTTGGTCACTTGGAGGTGTGCCCAGTCTCAGGGGTGAAGGGTCCAGGTGCTGTGGTGGTGGGTGGTGCTGGAGTGCCTGGCCTCGAGAGGACAACAGGGGACAGTGTGTTGAGAAAGGTCTCGGACAGCTGGCTCAGCCCCGTGATCCTGAGAGGTCCTTCCTCCATGCAATGGGGTGTCAGCCCCAGTACTGATGACAGATGTACTGAGGCCGGGCTTGGCTGTGGGGTGGAGGAAGAAGTAGTGTAGTGGGCCTGTCTGCTCTGCAGCTGGGTGAGGATTGGCGTGGGTGGCATCGCTGTCGTCAGTGGCATCATTGGCGTGGGTGGCATCGGTGGCATCAGTGAAACAGGTGGCAATGGTGTCGCCCGATGACTCTGTGCCTGGACTGGGAAGGGCTGCTGCCTGTGCTGCTGAACCTCCTGGTAGCCGTAGCCCTGGTAGGTGAGGGCCTGTGGGAAGCCTTGGAATGGGAGGGACATCACCTGAGGTGGAGTAGCAGGCCTGGACTGGGTGGGAGCAGGTTCCTCTGGGTCTGGAGGGTTGTGAAGCAGCTTGGTGATCCGGTCCTTCACCAGCTGGTACTGTGGATCCACCATTTCCTTGAGGGTCTGGTTGACATAGGTGAGGAAGGGGTTGCGGTTGGAGGATGAGGAGTCAGTGTGGACCAGCTGAAAGAGGAGATCTATGCTGGTGCGGATGGTGTCCCTGATCTCCAGCAGGACATTTTGGCTCTGCCCCTCCTGCTCTCCGGCTCTCTGTCTTTCTGCGGAGGCGGAGCTGGGGGGTGGTGGATGCGGCTAGGACTGTGGTGGACTCAATGTCTCCTTTCTCCCACCGCACCAGGGAGTCCTCTACACACTCCACCACGCTTACCACACCTGTCCACGGGTTCTCCGCCGTGGTACGCTCCACAGAAACCTGCCTGGAGACAGGGACTGACTCTCGGCCGGAAGAGGATTGGGTGGCAGTAGGCTGCCAGAGAGAGAGGGTCGTGAGAGGGGCTGCTGGTGCTCCTCGGTGGCGGACCTCACCCTCCAGGAAGCTGCACATGGCCATGACGTAGGTCTCTCTGTCTGTCAGCTTCACAGTGGCCTGGCCAGATTTCTTCAGGTGCAGCTTCCCGTACCAGGTGTGCATGTGCTTCCACCAGCCGAGGAGCACCTCCGAAGTGTAACCCATACTCTCCTGGCCAGATTTCTTCTGGTGTCCCTTCCGCCACAGATAGTCGTTCTCTCTCAGCCACTCCAGCACCTCATCCTCGTGCACCTCCGCAATGGAGTATTGCCTCCTCTCCCATTGTCGCATACGCCTCTTCCTCCCTTTGGCAGGACCAGATGGGCCCTCATCAGAGGGGCTCCCTGGTAGGTGGGGCTGCTCCTCCACACCACCACCAGCAGCAGTAGCACCAGCAGAATCATCATCATCATCATCATCATCATCATCATCATCATCATCATCCTCACCAGCAGGATCATAATCATCATCATCATCCTCACCAGCAGGATCATAATCATCATCATCATCATCATCATCATCAGCAGCAGCAGCAGCAGCAGGAACAGCAGGACCAGGATCAGCAGCAGTAGAGTAAGCACCAGCAGGGCCAGCAAGTCCAGGAGCACGAGCAGGACCAGGAGCACTAGCAGGACGAGCAGGACCAGGACGAGCAAGACCAGGAGCACGAGCAGGACGAGCAAGTCCAGGAGCACGAGCAGGTCGAGCAGGACCAGCAGGACCAGGAGCAGCTTCAACAGAGTAAGCCCCGGCAGAAGCACCAGCACCAGCAGAAGCACCACCGCCAGGAACAGCTTCAGCAGAAGCCTCAAGAGAAGCAGAGTCAGGGGCAGGGGGCGGGAGGTTGGCCCTGTCCCTCTTGCCAGGGATGGCGGCAGGTTGCTGAGGCTTTCGCTTCCTCCCCATGGTTGTGGGGTTGCTGGCTGGCAGGGAGGCTGGCAGGCACCAAGGCTGGCAGGAAGGCTGGCAGAAAGCCTGGCGGGAAGGCAGGCAGGCAGGCAGGCACCAAGGCAGGCTGGCAGGGTAGGCAAGGAACTCGAAGTGTCCAGCAGCAGGTCTTTCCTCAGAATGCTGGCCACGTGTGAGCTGCTTCCCTTTATATCCGGGGGGCTTACGTAATACTTCCCCCCCGCATGCACAATTAACGCTCGGCATCCATTCCACTTCCGCTGTGCATCCGCTAGGCTTCCGCTGTGCATCTGCTGCATCCGCTGTGCATCCGCTGTGCATCCGCTTCATCCGTTTGGCGTCCGTTCTGCATCCGCTGTATCTGTTCCGCGTCCGCTTCGCTGAGGCCCCCCAGAAATCCAGCGGTTGCACCATCCTCTCCCATCCGCTTCCATCCGCTGTGCTTCCGTTCTGCATCCGCTTTGCATCCGACCTGCGTCCTCCCCGCGTCCGTGTTATCCGCTCCGGTTATGCAAATTTTTGCCTCTTTTGAGAGCGGATAACAACGGATGGAACATTTTGCTCGTCCGTTGTGTCCGTTTTGCATCCGTTGGCCAGTGTGACATGGGCTTTAGTTGTTTACTGTCAACAACTGCCTTATTTCTGACATGCAGGGACATATATCATTCTACCAAAAATAGTTCTTGTGCTATAAGTTGTAGGGGCTCACACATCAATATTTGTCAATATTTGGTCAATGTCTGGAATATTCTACCTCACTGGTTTCTTCCCCAAACCCCAAAAATTTTAACCTTAAGACTGTCTACTATTGACCTCACCCCCTTCCAAAGAGGCCTGTCGGGGGCGTGCATAAGCGCACCAATCGTACCTACCGTCCCTGTCCTATTGTTTCTTTTTATTTTTCTTATAAGTATCTATCTCATGTATTCAAAACTATGATTATTCTTATATCTGTATCTTGTAAACGATTGACAAACCAAATAAATACTAAATACTTAAAAATATTGATGTGCCATAGATAAACATAGTTATTTTAGAAGTTGCATTAAGATAGCATGCATCTTCATGTCCTCATGTATTGTAAGTTCCTTGTAATTTGTTGTATGTTAGAATATGCTAATGTTTCATAGAACAATACATCTACAAGTATGTAAGTCTGAATTCAAGCTAAGATCTTTGTAAATTCCCATTAATATTAATATAATTTAACAGATAATTGCTAAATTGTCAATCTGATTTATGCTGGTCCTAAATGCTTGGTCTGGACTAAAATACATAAGAAAGAAAGCTACTGTCCACGAAGGTCTGACCATCTATATCCTGGCAATTGAAACCTCATACAATATCAGTTTGGAAATAATTTGATGTCATACAGCAACATATCAATTTGTTAAACTATGACAGATGAGACACATACACTCACACATAGATTTTAATATCAAGGAGTCCTTTTACAAATTCTATTTAATTTGCACATAAAAAGCAAAGTTAAATAATGAAATATCTTGAGAAGGTGAGACATTTTATATATGTCGTGAATCAGGATCATGGAATGTGAGGCAATCATGCAAAATAAACCAGGTTACATTATGCATTAGATGGGAGCAAGTTTTGTTTTGCCTAAAAAGATTGCCCTTACACAAATTTATTATGTGTTCCCTTTGACACCATTATTATAAATATTTTCTGTTTCTGAATTATTGTTCTTCTGGTATTAAAGACTGTGAGGCATATTTTGAAGATATTACAGAATCATGAACCATATTCACAAAATCATGACCCTTTGAGATAATTTGAAAATTGCAGGCAAATGTGTTTGTTAGTTAGAATAATCTATAAGATACTTATTAAGGTTTGTGGAATTTAAGATGGTTACAATATTACAAAACTAAAACATATAACACAAACCAAAATTAAATGTTATTTATGTCAGTGTCCCAGTTTAAAAATCTTCCTCCTCAAATGCTCTGTTACTCTTTTCAACCAATTTTGTAAGGGATAACTTCTTTGTTCTTATTGAAACCATTCTGGTCTTCCTGGACCTCTCAGCAGCTTTCAATACTATTTACTATGGTGTCGTACTGGATTGGCTTTGGGGACTGGAAGTGAGAGGCACTATATTAGTCATTTTCCTCCTCTTTCCTTCATGGCCAGTTCCAGTGTCTGTTGGTAGGAGAGGAGAGGAGAGGCCGAGCCTTAGGCCCCTGCAATGTGGGTGCCTGTCATCACTCTTTTCTAACATCGACATGAAACCCTAGAGGAAGTCCTCTGTTGGTATGGAGATGAGTGTTATAAGTATGCTGATGAAACTCAATTATATATCTCTTCTCCTGGCCAGACAAATAATGCAGTGGCAGTGCTGGCAAAGCATCTGGAGGCTATGAGGGCTGGAACGAGGAGGAACCAGCTTCAACTTAATTCTGGTTATCTTTGACTCTGGTGGGATAGCACTTCCCTGAAGTTAGTTGATAAGCAGTTTGAAGGTCCTCCTGCATCCCAGCTTCTGTTCAAGGAGTAAGTGTCAGCTGTGCTTAGATGGGCTCTTTATACATATTGGTCTAGAGTGCCAGTGGCACCCTCTCCTGGATCTGGAGACCTTGTTCACAGTCAGTTATGTCTGACTGTGGTCACTCCCTGTCTGGATTACTGCAAAGTGCTATACACGGGGCTACTGTTGAAGACCACCCAGAAACTTCAACCGGTCCAGAATGTAGCATTATGCATGGTAATGGAGACCCCTGGGTTTGCCCATGTAATACTTCTGTTGCATGAGCTATAGTGGCTTCAGATTGTTGTATAACCTTTACCTTTAAAGGTCAATATCTCCCTTTAGCTAAGGACATCTATCTATTAAGGAAGCATGATTTTTCTGTGGCAACCCTGCCCTGTGCACATCTTGCCCCTTGAAATTCAGTAGGCCTTCACCTTTTAGCCTTCCAAAAGGCTTTATAGACACGGCTTTTCCTTCAAGCACTAGAAGATTAGATGATCTCACATTAGAAATTATTGGTGCCCATTTAAAAAAATTATATTGTTTTAAATATTTTACAAATGATTTTATCTGATTTTCTTTTTAATCAGGAATTATGCAGAACTGGTTGTAACATAGGCAGCTATATAAAAATGAAGGGAAATGAATTAAAATGATGAGGATTTATCTGATTTGATGTTCCCATTGAGGGAACTGCAAACTTCCCAATGTCTTGAGCTACACAATTATATCATGCCTAGAACATGTAAAGTAAGGAAATGCTGCTGGAAGGACATACATTTGAAGGTAGCAAAGACCCAAGGCATAAAACCATAACCACTAGTAAGTGAATCAGAATCAGAATAGAGCTGGAAGGGACCTAGCAGATATTCTAGTCCAAGCAGGAGACTCTTTATCTGTGATATCCTATGCCATTTCTGCCAGCACACGAGAGGTCCCTTTGAAAAGCCCCACTGTGCATGTGCATTCACCATCACGGCCCTATATAATTCCAGACAAGTGACTGTCCAGTCTCTTCTTAAAAACCTCCATGATGAAGTACACACAACCTCTGATGGCAAGCTTGTTCCACTGATTAATTGTTCTCACTGTTAGAAAGCTTCTCTTTAATTCCAGGTTGCTTCTTTCCTTGATTAGTTTCCATCCATTGTTTCTTATTCCGCCTACAGGCTCTTTGGTAAATAAGCTGATCCCCTCTTCTTTGGGTTAACCTCTCAAATACTGGAACACTGCTGTCATGTCAGTCTTATCCTATTTTTCTCTAGACTAGCCAAACCCAAATCCTGCAACCATTCTTCATATGTTTTAGTCTCCAGGCCTTAGTTGCTCTTCTTTGCAACTCTTTTTCCAAGTCTCAACATCTCTTTTGTTATGTGATGACAAAAACTGGATGCAGTATTTCAGGTGTCATATTACTAAAGCTCAGTGGCGAACTGTGAGCACTACAGCTGGGCCTTCACCTCAGCCCTCACTCTGAAACTCAGAGCTGGGGAAGTTTTCTCTGTATGAGGCAAACTTCTTGGGGTCCAGAAGGGCAAGGAACATCAGTTTTTCATGATCCTTGAACCTGTTCCTCAGCTGAGTGAGAATGTTGTCCAGGATTTCACTGTGCAGCTGCTGGTAGGACTTCAGGAAGGCCTATGATCTTTTGTTTTTGTCCCATCCACTTAAAATCAAACCGTGATTGGTCAGTTTTCCCATCACTCTCCAAACCAAAACACATAGCTTGGCCTTCCCCTGGATTCATGAAGTCCTAACCAATTAATGAGCCAGCTAACCGGGCTTTGATAGAGACGGACGATACTGATTGGATAATATGTTTCAGGACAGTAACCCTTTCATTGCTGATGTGAACTTGACAGTAAACTTAACTTTAGAACATAGATTAGAGAAAATGAATTAAATGTATTGTATTAAATTAAATTAGATAGATTATATATAATAATTTAATACTGATATTTTTTGGTCCAGATTTTTTTAAGGCCTTCTCTGAAGGCGTAGAAGGCCCTGAAGGTTCCCCTCTGCTAAAGCTTTATAAAGCAGTACTACTTCACGTGATTTTGATTCTATGCCTCTGTTTATACAACCAAAGATTGTATTAGTTTTTTTGGCTCTGCTGGCTCATAATTAAGTGATCGTTCACTAGGACTTCAAGGTTCCTCTCAGAGTTATTGAGTCAGGTTTTGCCTATTCTGTATTTGTATTGGTTTGGTTAGGGTTAGGGTTTTGGTTAGATGTAGGCCCATTAAGAACCACTCATTGAGTGGTCAGCCAGTTGGTCAGCCAGTTACAAATCCATCCGGTGGTGAATGCTGTTATCCCACATTTTTCTAATTTACCAAGAAGTAGATTGTGGTCTATTTTGTTGAATGCCTGGCTGAAGTCTAAGTATCCTATGTCCACACCATTTCTCTAGTTTAAAATTTAGTCACTTTGTCAATAAGATTGATTTCTTATTGATTGATTGATTGATCTTTTTTTAAAAAAAAAAACATGCTGACTTCTAGTTATAACTTTATTTGTATCTAGATGTTTGCAGATCTGTTTTTTTATTATTGATGTTAGGCTAATTGGTCTATAATTTCCTGGGTCTTTTTTCCTCTTTTTTTGAAGATGGCACAATGATCAGATGCTGATCATTTCGAAGATGATCAGCTTTTTTCTAATCCTCTGGTAGTTCCCTGGTATTCCAGATTTTTTAAAAGAGATGGTACAATGGTTCTGAGATAATGTCTGCCAGTTCCTTCAGAACTCTGGGATGTAATCCATCAAGTCCCTATGATTAATATTGAGCAAGATCAGATAAGCACTCTCTAACCAATTTCTTGTTTATTTTAATATTTATTTCTAGTCTGTCTTTTACAGTTAGGTTTTTGGTAGGTAGGGCTATAATTTCTTTTTATGTGTAGACTGATGCAAAGAATGAATTAAGCAGTTCTATGTTCTCTCTAGTGCCTGTTACCGTATATACTCACGTATAAGCCGATCTCGCATATCGACCCTTAAAAAACTGCCCCAAAATGAGGAATTTTGCAAAAACTCGCATATAAGCCGATCCCCAAATACCATGGTGTTCAACACCTGATCCTACCGTCAAAGCTCACTGTCAGAAAGATTCTGGGAGGACAAGGCTTTGGGCGTGACTTCCCTAAACAGCAGAAGTGAAGCCCAGAGGGAAAAGGCGGTGGGGCAAAAGTTGCGGCTCATCATCCATCCAGGGAGGAAAATGGCGCCCGACTTCACGCACGTTTTACTTGAGGCGAGGGCTGCTAAGGGCCAGGCGAGGGCTGCAGCAGTGACTTAGCGTGGCGACTTGCTCCAACGACTTGCTGGAGCAGCGACTTAGCATGGCAGCTTCGCGCGATGAGAGTCTTGGCTCTCATCGCACGAAGCCGCTGCCTGGCGAAGCCGCTGCCCGCCACTTCCCCACCTCCCATCGAGTCTCCCAGCTGATTGGCTGTACAAGCCGCTGCCCGGCGAAGGCGATGAGAGTCTTGGCTCTCATCGCGCCACGCTAAGTCGCTGCTCCAGCAAATCAGATTTATTCGCGTATAAGCTGACCCCCAAATTTGGGGGGAAAAAAAAGCGTTGTAAAGTCAGCTTATATGTGAGTATATACGGTACTTCCTTGCCATCTCTCTTAAGTGGACCTACTGTTTCCTTGACTTTTTTTCTTGTTATTCAGATGATGAAAGAATTTTTTTATTTTTGCTTTTGTTGCAAGTCTTTGTTCAATTTAAACTTTGTTTTCTTGACTTCATCTTTGTGGATATAGGCTATCTGCAGATATTCTGTCTTAGTTATGTGTCCCTCTTTCCATTTTTTGCACTTGTCCTTTTTGTCTTTCTGTTTATCAGAAAGATCCTTGTGAAACCCTGATGGTTTCTTTTAGATTTCTTATTTTTCTTTTTCAGTGGTATTGTGCTGAACTGGGCTGAAAAATAGGATAGGATAGGATAGGATAGGATAGGATAGGATAGGATAGAAAAGAACACAACACAACACAACAAAACAGAATTTTTTATTAGCCAAGTGTGATTGGACACACAAGGAATTTGTCTTTGGTGCATATGCTCTCAGTGTACATAAAGGAAAGAATACATTAATCAAGAATCATACAACACTTAGTGATAGTCATAGTTTACTAATAAGCAATCAAATCATACTAGGAAACAAATAAAACAATATAATTTGTAAAGATACAAGCCACAGTCATAAGTGGGAAGAGATACATACTAGGAAATGTTATTATAATCTAGTAGTAGAGGAATAATAGTAATACAGTTCTTGTGTCTTCTTGTTCTTGTGTGCAGTGCTCTATAGAGTCTTTTGAGGGCAGAAGTTGAAACAATTTATGTCGAGAATGTGAGGGGTTTGTCGATATTTTCACAACCCTCTTTTTGACTCGTGCAGTATACAGGTCCTCAATGGAAGGCGGTTGGTAGCAATAGTTATTATTATTATTTTTTGCAGTTCTAATTATCTGTTGAAATCTGTGTCTGTCTTGTTTGGTTGCAGAGCCAAACCAGACAGTTATAGAGGTGCTGACTCAATAATTCCTTTGTAGAATTGAATCAGCAGCTCTTTGGGCAGTTTGAGCTTTCTGAGTTGGTGCAGAAAGAACATTCTTTGTTGTGCTTTTTTGATGATGTTTTTGATATTAAATGTCCATTTTAAGGCTTGAGATATGATAGAACCTAGAAACTTGAATATCTTTTCTGTTGATATTGTGTTGTTTAGTATTGTAAACCCTTCAGATCATGTAACTAAGTAAGCCCAATTGTAATCCACGCTTCTTGAGTTGTATTTCCATTTACAATTTTTATCCATGGAATTTTTCTTTGGCCCACTCTGAGTTAAATCAGCTCCTTTAAAGTTTAAGATACTGGGTGGATTATATTCTATTGCTTGTGTTTACATTATATTGAATTCCAATATGGCACGGTCACTTTCGCCCAAGGTTCCTGCAATTTAAACTCCCTCTATCACTTCTTCTCTATTAGTAAGAATTGGGTCTACTATAGCTTTTCCTCCTTTATCATGGATAATAAAGTTATCAGTTAGGTTGGTTAGGAATCTGTTTGATGTCCCACTTGCTGCAGAGTTTGTCTCCCAATTCATATCAGGGTCATTAAAGTCTTCTATTACTACCGTGGTATATTTCCTACATACATTTGTTTTGCAAAAAGTTCATCTTTCTTCTGTTTGGTAGGGTGGCCTGTGGTATACACCTATAGCAATGTCATTCTTTTTTCCTTTTATATTGACCCATATGGATTCTAGGAAATTTCCATCCTAGGTTTTGGGTATTTCTATACAGATTTAGTGATCTGTTATATATAATGCAACTGCACCTCCTCGTTTGTTAGATCTATTTCTTTTCAATAATTTGTATCCTTCCTACAGTATATTCCAGTCAGGAGTTTTATTCCACCATGTTTCAGTAACGGCAACTATATCATATTTACCTCCATGTACATATTTACCTTCATTTCAAGTTCACCCTGTTTGTTCCTTAAACTTTGAGTATTTGTGTATAGGCATTTGAGTCCTTTTGGGGTTTTGGATATGTTTCTTGTATCTCCCACTTTGTATCTTGGTTTTCCATCCTTTCCATCATTCCTTACTTCACTGGTTTTTCTTCTTTCTCTTTACACCCTACCTCCTTATATTATTGATTAACTACTGGTTTTTGTTTGGAATCAGGTTCTAAAGGTCCTGAAGATTACCCCCCTCTCCTCTCAATTTTAGTTTAAAATCTTTCTGATAAGATGCCAAACATTTTCCGAATATATTCTTTCCAGTTCTTGTTAGGTTCAATCCATCCCTTGCCAGTAGCCCTTCATGTATGTAATGCAGACCATGGTCTAGGAAACAAGTTCTCTTGAAGTCACCAATTTTTAAGGAAACAAAGGTGGCAGCAGACCAGCATGGTGGACCCTGAGCAACAGCTGTGTAGAACCAAGTTACAGAGGAGCAGAGGCCCAGAGCAGTGGGCTTGTTGATGACTGTCTTCGCTGTGTTCCCTAGTATATCCAATGTTTCAGAAATTGTTTTGTACCTTTCTCCTGACTGACATCTTCCAACAATGCAATCTAGTTGATACATTGTTTGATCTTTTGCAAACCATGGCTTTTTCTTTAAGAGGCAACTGAGTAAATGTCATAAAAATCCTATTAGAATAGTTAAACTTTATATGGGCTTGATTAGTCATTATAAATCATGTCAGTTATGTACTGACTGCTATTTGTCATTAGTTTGAATGGGATGGTTAATTGTAACATCCCTTTTTGTAAGCAGTGTACACGCTCAGTGGTGGGATTCAAAATTTTTTACTACCAATCCTGTGGGCATGGCTTGGTGGGCATGACTATGTGGTCATGTGACTGGGTGGCTTAAAAGAGAGAAACTCACTTTAACAATGCTCTTGGAGCAGGGGGTTGGGCTATATGACTTCCGAGGTCCCTTCCAGCCCTGGATTGCTGTGCTATTTCAAAGCATCCTCTGAAGTTGCGTCTTGTGCCAGGGTTTGTGGTCCTTCCTTCCTTTCCTTTTCCTCTCCCTCCCTTCCTCCATCCATCCATCCATATTTCATTCACTTTCCCTTCCCTTCCCTCTTTCTCCCTCCCTCCATTTTGTTCTTTTTACCTTTCATCCCTTTCTTTCTTTCTTTCTCCCTCCCTCCCTCCCTCTTTCTTTCTTTCTTTCTTCCTTCCTTCCTTCCTTCCTTCCTTCCTTCCTTCCTTTCTTTCTTTCTCCCTCCCTTTCGTTCTCCCATCACATCCTCTCTCTCTTTCTCTCTCTCTCTCTTTCTTTTTTTTCCCTCCCTTTCTTTTTCCCATCACATCCTCTCTGTGTGTGTGTCTCTTTCTTTCTTTCTTTCTTTCTTTCTTTCTTTCTTTCTTTCTTTCT
>BLBF01000044.1:22088330-22134846 GCA_015471245.1 Laticauda colubrina | reverse complement strand
TATTATTTCACCTAAACCAGTTAGGGTAAACAATGTTATCCCTAACAGGAAGTCTGCAGGGAAGATTGGCCAATTCTCCTTCCTAAAGGTGATCTTCAGAAAATGAAAATGAAATGAAGCATGATGGGGGGAGGATAGTGCAGGACTCAGTAAGATGGAAAGCAGAACCAAGGCCCGTGGGATCCAGTTGGGTGGGATGAGGAGGAGGATAGATGGAGAGGCATTTTGGTGTCAGCTATAACAGCTATAACAGTGAGTGGATTGTTTTTCCTACCCAGTCAATGCCAATCATGACCCAAACCTGCCTTTTCCAGAGAAATAGAAATTTGTCCTTTTTGGATTTGACATTTCACTTTCTTTTTGGGTTATCACTGAACCTTTAAATAAGTTTAACAAATGCATCGTGCTGGGAGGAGAAATGTCATCAGATTTGATAAACGAGGTAATAATATGATTATTGAATATTCTCTCAGCCTTCCATCCTTCCGAGGTGGGTAAAATGAGGACCCAAATTGTTGGAGGCAATATGCTGACTCTGTCAACCACTTAGAGAGGACTGTAGCGTACTATAAAGCGGTATATAAGTCTAAATGCTATTGCTGTTTTGTGGTGACTGGGATTTTCTCTTTCTAACCTAAGGAAATTCTCTTCCTGAAAGTTTTATATGGCATTAAACAGATCATATTGTATTATTTGCTCTTTAAATAGCCAGAAAGGGCAGATATATTAAAATATGCAAATGCCATATTGTTTTTTTCCCCACCAGTGTAAATTATCATTTGAAAATACATAAAATCTCAGGAAAATACTGTATATTTTTTCAAATCATTCACAAGGATCATGAGAATATAAAGTGTATTCTTAATCATGATTAATTCCACACTTGAAATCAAGATGGAATTATAAGAAACAGTGGACACTCACAGTGATGTTCATACCAATAATCCTGTGTACAACTACCTCCTCATTCCATAAAATAACTTTTTTAAAAATAATCAGGCTGGAGGGAATAGAGTCAGTGCCAGAGTATTATCATTATTATGGCTGGTTGCATAATAGGTATTTAGATTAAATTTGGCATTTTATCCATCTATCAAGTCCTTCTCAAGGACCTAATGTAATTGTTATTATGGTTTGACGCATAGTTAGCAAGATGTTTACAATGGATGTGGCATTTTTATCTACCTATCAGGTCTTTTCGAAGGACCTGGGATAGGCAGTTGCTGTGTGATTGGCTTGGACTTGGTTTTGTTGTCCACCTACCAAGTCCTTCCAAAGCAGCTAATATTATTGCTATTATGGTTTGACATAGAAAGCAAAATGTATACATGGCATTGTTATACATCTATCATGTCCTTCCCAAGCACTTAATGTTATTGCCATTACAGTTTGACACATAGTTAGCAAGATGTTTACAATGGATGTGGCATTTTTATCTACCTATCAGGTCTTTTCGAAGGACCTGGGATAGGCAGTTGCTGTGTGATTGGCTTAAAGCTGTGGTTGCAGAATGTAGCCTGTTCTGAATAAAGCTGCCTTTTGCAATGGATCAATTGATGATGATTTTGTCAAGGCTGATATGTTCAAAGTGGACTTCAGAGATTTTGGAATTGTGCTCAATGGACCTATTACTACTGATGCTATATTTACTTTTTTTTGACAATTATTCTACATCCATGAGCAGGTTCTTGGGAAATTTTGTGATTTCCTCTTTTTTTATTGTTCTATCTCTGCACACTGTAACATCTCAGTATCCAGACTTTTGGGTTTTTTTTATATTGTTATATTGTTTTTGGGTTTTTTTAAGTTGTTAATTTTGGCAGGTGCTTGTCTGTTTAAATTCTAAACTCCCAGTAAACATTTGCTTCTTCAGTTTCTATTACTTGGTCTATTTTGTGGTCCCATTAGTTCTTACTTGTAGGCAAATGGTATTTCTTGCTGATCTTCTAATGCACCATCATTACTATGCTGTTATCTATGCCATCTTCTTGCAGTATTAACTTTCTTCAGCTTTTTTTTTTTTTGCAGAGGCAGCATTTGCTTTCTCATCTCAATTCTCTTTTTGTACTTAAGGGTTGGTCTTGTAAAGCCATAATTTGCTTAAGGCTTGGTCTTGAATAGCCATTTGTTCTTATGGTTTTGTGCAGCCATAATTTGCCCCATTGTTTCTTTCTTCAACTTTTCTCTTTTTAGACATTGCCAGGTCTTGTTATTTTAAGTGTTAATTTGTTATCTTATTAATTTGCCTGTTGATTTTTTTTTAAGTTTTATTGATTTTTAATGGACAAACAAAAACAAACAAATGTAAAAACATCCAGCTTTCTTCCATAAGTATACAAACAGTGTGTCGGTTGGTTTACAAATTTTTTGTGCATTAATTTCATAGTCTCAATTACAGTTACATTCATAATAACTCATATTATCAGAAATTGAATATCCTAGTATTATTATTTATCAATCATTTGACTATAATTTTATTCATTCATACTTTGCGAGATAACTATACTTAGTTTATTTCATATCAATTCATATAGTCCTTCCAAATCTATCTTAATAACATTTTATATATGTAGTAATAATAATAATAAAAAACATTTTTATGTTAAACATAAATATTTATATAAATGTTTTATATAAATGTTTATATAAATGTTTATATAAATGTTTATATAAATATGTTTATGTAAACATCTTTATATATTCATTATTTTCTATAATTCTACATATTCTGTTACTATATTTTGTTATCTAGCCATTGATAGAAAAGGTCCCAAATTTTGTAAAATTGTTTATCCTCTTGTTCTCTAATTTCAAATGTCAATCTACTCATTTCAGCACATTCCAGTATTTTCTTGATAATTTCCTCCTGCAATGATATTTTCTCATTTTTCCAACTTGTAGCAAATACAATCCTAGCTGCTGTTAATATATTTACAATGAAATATTTTAAATCTTTGCTGTATATATCAGGTAGAATTCCCAATAAAAATATCTCTGGTTTTAAATCGATATGCTTTTTGGTCATTTTTTCCAACCACGTGTGAATTTTAGTCCAATATTTTTTTGCATCCACACAAGTCCACCACATATGGTAATATGAGCCAGGCATCTGATGACATTTCCACCATTTTTCGGATTTGTTCTTGAACGTTCTTGCTATTCTTGTCGTGGGAAAATGCCACATCTTATACAAATTTTCTTCAAATGTTGTTGACATTGTCATTTTATAATTTTGAGACTGCAATTTTTGCTCTTTCTCTAGATCCCATATCCAAAATTCTTCCCCCAAACAATCAGTTTCTTTAACTTGTTCTTCTAATTTAATTTCTAATGAATATTCATACAATATTTTAATCACCTTTTCATCAGTACCTGTCAAAATCTTATCTAAATCAGTCAATTTATTATAGAAACCTTCTGTTTAAAAATCTTTTTCATACCTTGAATGTATTTGCGCGTAAGAAAACCAATTCATCTTTATACCTTGTTCCTCTAATTTTTGCATCGATTTAAGTTCACCCTTCTCATTCAAAATTTCCCCATATCTAACTGTTTGTTCCTTCTTATATGTCATAGGATAAGAAAATGCTTCAATAGTTGATAACCAGACTGGAATTTTCAAATAACATGTCAACTTTGTAGCTTGGTAGTACAACTCCCAATTAGGCAGACCAAATCCTCCTCTAATTCTAGCATCCTGTAAGATTTTTAACTTTATTCTTGCTTTCTTACCTTGCCATATATATTTCAACACAATTTTGTTTAAATCTTCAAAGTAGTCCTTTCCAAGCCTAATTGGTATTGTTTGAAACAAGTATAGAATTCTGGGTAAAATATTCATTTTGATTGTTGAAATTCTCCTTATTAGTGACAATTGTAGGTTTTCCCATTTCGTCAAGTCTAGTGCTATCTGTTGTTTAAGTTTAATGTAATTGTTCTCTTTTAATGTACTACATCTTGCTGTCAAATGTATCCCCAAGTTACGAATCTTATTCGTAACTTGAATTTTCAATACATCTGCCAATTCTTCTTTTTGTCTTAGTAACATGTTCTTTGTCAAAATCTTTGTCTTACCTTTGTTTATTTTCAGGCCGGCCACCTTACCATATGCCTCTATCTTTTCCAATAGTTTTGGTGCTGTTTCTAGAGGGTCTTCTAAAATAAAAGCCAAGTCATCCGCAAAAGCTTGCAATTTAAATTCTTCCTTTTTAATTTTTATTCCTTTTATACTCTTTTCATCTGTAATGTTTCTATTTAACACTTCCAGGGTTAGTATGAATAGCAAAGGTGATAGTGGGCAACCTTGTCTTTTCTTATATTGATAGAGTCTGTTAATTCTTCCTCTGTCATTATCTTTGCCATTTGCTTATAATATATGGCTTGTTATTGCTTGAATAAATTTTCTGGCAAAACCCATCTGTTCTAATAATAATAACATGAATCTCCAGTTCACATTATCAAATGCCTTTTGTGTATCTAAAAATATCACAGCCATTTGTTTTTCGGGGTGAGCCTCATAATATTCCAAAGTGTCCAATATTACTCTCATATTATTTTTAATTTGTCTCTTTGGCAGAAATCCATTTTGGTCAGAATGAATAAAATTATTTAAATATTTTTGAGTCTGCCAATATTGAAGCAAAAATTTTATAATCTGCATTTAATAAAGAAATGGGTCTATAATTCTTAATTTGTAATAAATCAGTCTCTTCTTTTGGAATAAGTATAATATAGGCTTCTGACCATGTTTTAGGTATCTTCTTCTTTAGCATAACTTCATTCATGACTTCTAGCAATGGAATATTCAGTGATTCTTGCAATGCTTTATAGAATTCTGCCGGAAGTCCATCTGGGCCTGGTGCCTTTCCATTATTTTGTTTCTTAAGTGCTTTGGTTAACTCCATCATGGTTATATTGCTTTCTAACATTTTTTCAGTCTCTTTAGGTATCTTAGGTAGATTAGCATTCTGTAAATACTGTTTAATTCTTTCCTCATCAATATTCTCTTGCTCATATAATTTCCCATAAAAGTATTGAATGATTTCCTTCTTCTCTTTATTGCTGTGACAAACTTGATGTTGATCATCTATTAATGGTGGTATTTTCCTTGATTCTTTTTCCTTTCTCAGTTTGTATGCTAAGCATCTACCTGGTTTGTTTGCATCCTCAAAATAATTCTGTTTAGCACTTCTAATTTTCTGTGCTAATTCTTCTTTCTCTATTAAACTCATTTTATGTTTAATTGTATCCAGTTTTAGCTTAATGTCTTTTTTCTGTGGCGTTTTCTGTTGTTCTTTATCGAGTCTTTTATACTCATCTTCTAAAGCTTCTGTGCTTGCCTTTTCCTCATGTTCCTTTTTCTTGTGTAGTCTATTATCAAGCCTCTAGCATATGCCTTCATTGTGTCCCATACGTTCTGAATTGAAATATTTTTTTTTATTTTCTCTCAAGAAAAAAACCAATTCTTTCTCCATCCACTGTGTAAAATCCTTCTCCTTTAGAATAGTATTATTTAACGTCCATCTCGATCTTCTTTTTTGTCCTTTCCATTTAATTGTCATTGGGTTATGGTCTGCCCAAGTACTTGTTTCGATATTTGTTTCTTGAATATTAGATATTAATTATGTTGAAGTCCAAATCATACCTATTCTGGACCATGTTAAATGTCTATTTGAGTAAAAAGTGTATTGTTTGGTTTTAACATTTCTTTCTCTCCATATATCTTTTAAATTTATTTCATCTATCATTTTAAAAAATGATTTGGGGAGAGTCTTCCTATTTTGCTTTGTTGTTGTTGTTGTTATATAGTCCAGTTTATTGTCTACAATTCCATTGAAATCTCCCATCATAACTATATTGACAAAGTCCAGTTCAATTATTTTCATGTGCAATTTTTTATAGAATTCTTCTTGTTTTTCATTTGGAGCATAAATTGCAATCAAAAGTGTTTTCTAATTATTGTCCATTATTTCCACCATTAATACTCTTCCGTCTTCATCAGTATAAATCAATTTTGTTGAGATAGTCTCTTTGATATATAAAACCACTCCTCTTTTCTTACATTGAGTCAAAGAAGTAAATATTTTCCCTAATTTTGGCTGTATCAACAATTGTTCATATTGTTTTTTAATATGTACTTCTTGTAGACAAATTATATCAAATTTTAGTTTCTCTTTTAGTTTTCTCTGTGAAAAATTTTCCTTCTTTTAACAGCTGAATTATATTCATTTATGAATTTATATTCATTGTAATCAATTTTTTCTCTTCCATAATTATGCTTTATAATTATGTTGGGCAGCTCTCGTAGATCTTGGTTCACATTGTTCTTTAATCTCCACCGATCCACCTAATGCACCTTCTTCTTTTTCAGTCTCCATTTGGTCGTCTTGAAATTCAATTAGTAAAATCTCTTTTTATGTCTCCTCTCTCCTTCCAAAAAATTCTGCATAGAATAATTCTGCTTTCTCAATTGAGTCAATTCTATGTCTCTGTTCTTGGCATGTAAACATTAACCCTTCTGGGATTAGCCATCTATCATTCACCTCTTTTTTCAATAGCATTTTAGTCAAAAATCGATATTGTCTTCTCATCTCTCTCACTCTTCTGGGTATTTGGCTTAAAACCACAATCTCTTTGCCTTTGTATTTCAATGTTTTCTCTCTTACCACTAGTAATATTTGTGTTTTAATGGCTTTTTGTGTAAATCTAATATGAATTTCTCTTGGTAGGTTATTTCTCATTGCATATCCTGTAAAAACTTGGGATACCTCGTCTACTCCATCCATCATCTTTTCTTCTGTTATTTCCAAAGCTTTAGCCAAGATTTCTATCATTATCTCAGCTAAATTTTGTCCTTTTTCTTCCTCTATGTTTTGAAATCTGAGATAAAATTCTGATCTGTCCATCTCCCATTTCAGTATCTCACTTTTATCTTGTTCAACCACTGTTAATCTGATATCAATATCTCCAATCTTCTTGTCTCTTTGTTTATCTTCTTCTTCTTCAATTTTTTGGAATCTCTCATCATACTTCACCATCATTTGTTGAATATTCTCCACCTTTTCATCAGTTTTCTCTGTTCTTTGCTCAATATATTCTATTCTCTTTTCAATGGTATCTAATTTTATTTTAAGGTCTTGGATTCCTTACATAATCATCTGTAGAGTCACTCTTTCTTAATCTTTGTCTTGCTTTAACATTGTCTGAATTGAACGTTGTCCTCCAGATGGTGGGAAGGCAGAAATAGAAGTTGAAGAGCCAGAAGCTATAAACTTCCTACTCATTTTAAACAATTCAGGATCTTCAGGTTCTTCTAAACCCTAATCCAATTGTGAAATAGCCAATTATAATCCAAAATGAAAAATAAAAAAGGTAGAGAGAAAAACCCAATAATAATAAAAAGAAAAGGAGAAAAAAAAATTCTTCAGGTTCTTCTTAACCTTAATCCAATCAGTAATTAGATAGAAAGGAAGGAGAAGAGTAAAAAAAAAGTTTAAAAAGAGCAAAAAGTAAAAAAGAATTTTAAAAAATAAAAGTAATTCCTCAGGTTTTTCAACACCTTAATCTAATTGAAAATTTTCAAATTTAAAAAAAAAAACATTTCAAAAAACAAAAAATCCCAAAGAAGAAAAAAAAAATTTTTTTTGAGGCTTTCCCTTTAAAATACAAAGCAAAGATGAAAATATTACAAAAATAAAGGTTTCAAAAAAAAAAAAATGAACAGTACCTCTGGTGGTGGGGTGTGTGTGACCCAACTTAAGAAAATAAAAAAAGACACACTGCGCTTTATTTAATTATCCAAGGCTCTTGTCATAGCTCTCTCCAAACTTCAAAGCCAAGTTTCAATTGTTGATAGAAATCCAAAAGAACACCTGCAGTAACACTCTTCCGTGCTCTTCCCTCTATCTTATCACTGTCCTTGAAAAAGAATTTCAGAGCTTGCTTGCTTTCTCAGCTTTCTCAGCTTCGTCTAAGATATTTTCAAGCCTCTAGTTGGCAATGTTACAAAGTTTCTTTACTCTCACTCTCTCCCTCCTTTCCCAGATAAAACATAATAAAAGTTTTTTAAAAGTATAGCTTAAGGGAGCCTCTAATTTAAAATATTACAAAAGGCCTCTAACCTAAAATATTACAAAATCAAAAAGGAAGAGAAGAGGAAAAAATGGATATATATAGGGAAAAAGTCCAGTCCAGTTAGCAAATACTGGATCACAATAGGAATTCACAATAGGATTCCAACCATAGAAAACATAAAACAAAGCCTTACTTTGACACTTCTGTTTAAAAACCGCTGCTTATTCAGTTCTGTCAAAACTTTTACAGATTCTTTTTCCCCTTAGGGTGTCCTTTGAAGTCCTTTGAAGTCTTAGAGTAATAAAAGAACAGTTCTCACCAAACCGACACACTTTCTCTTTCAACCTCTTCGGTTCAGAGCTGTCCCAACTTCAGCAGCTTTTGAAGCTGCCTCTCTTGCCGCTGGCAAAAAGGCTTCTCCTGGATCAACCAGGGACTTTGTGATATCCCTGGGATCTACAGCACCCTTCACTATCACCATCGGGACGGTTTAGGTCCGTTTGGACTGACCAGGGGCAAAAATATCAGCTGCAATCTCAGACCTCAAAGATTGCATGCAGTATCGTCGCAATGCCAGCTCCTCCCCCTCGCCTGTTGATTTTTTTAATGTCTGCCCATGTAATAATTTGTCTTGCCATGTATCTTTTCTGTTGTTCATCTGATTGTTCATGTAGGCCAGTTTGATCTCTCCAGTACTCAGTAAGCCTTCATTGTATATTAGCTTCCATACATCTTCTTCGCTGTCCTTCAGATAATCTTCCAATGCCTTTTCTTCTTCAATTGTCTGGTGTTTTTGCAACATTACAACAATTTCAGCTATTTTCCACAGTTATTGTTACCTGCCATTAAAATGTTGAAAACTTTCAAAATGCCTTTCCTTTGAGGATTCTATTTTCCTGCTGGGAGAGCTCCGGTGCAAGGATACAGACAACTGCTTGAAAGCTGGATCTTTTTATTTTTCAGGAAGGTGGGGGACAGCAGGAAGTCTGTGTTCCTGGGCTAGTTAGCTTCTTATGGTAAGTCCCTGGTTTTTTATACCCTTTTCTCCCTTTGTAAGTTGATTTTGTGTGAATGTTTGTATTTGTGCTTAATGTTTCAAATCCTGTTTGAGTTTGTCTTTATTCCCACCAGAGGGCAAACTCCGTGGGGTGGCCAGATTGTATTATTGGTTTTCTCTAATCTTTTTTAGCTTTAAGATAGTTTTTCATATTTGTTCTGTGACAATCTCCTGTCTGTCCCTTTTGTAATTTATATTTTGTGTCTTTTGTCTGCTTGTTTTGCTTATTTGGTATGTCCTATGTTTGTAAGGATTTTCTAAATTATTTTTTTGTTTCCTTTTCTTATTTGTCTAGTTTTCTTAATTACTCAGGCTTTTGTCTATAGGGATTCTTTAATGCCTTTTTATTTGATTCCTTTTCCTATGTAAGTTTATTTTATGGCTGACTTGACATTCCCCTTGGGCTTTTCCTGTTTTTGTGACACTACTATCTTCGTGAAGTTCCCTTTCCACAATCTCTCTTTTTTTTTTTTCTGGAGGGCGGGCTCTGATTGAGTGTCTGGGTATACTTGGTATTCGTGATCAATCTGGATCATCATCATGGCCCCCTGTCTCCCCTTCGATTTTCTCTTCTGAGAGGGGATACAGGCCTTTAGGCAGCTAAGGCAGGGTGGTATGCATTGACAGAGGCAACACATGAGGGCTCCAAAGACACAAATAGTGACTATGGTTGTTATAAGGATTATGAGCCAATGGAGATCTGGTATCCATGAGAAGATCCATGAAAAGTCTAGGAATGATTGCTCATGACCAATATTTTGAGCTAGCTCTTTCAGGTGGTGGATGTCACTCTTTACGAGTCCTGAGGTTTCGTCTTGGTTGAAGCAACACATCCCATGGAGTATTTCGCAGCCATAATTATGCTTCAAGAGGAGGAAGTCTATTGCTGCCCTATTCTCCAGGGTGGCTTCTCTGACCTCCCTCAGTTCTCTGTTAAGGGCATCCAGGGCATGGGAGGTCGAATTCAAGCCTTTTGCCAGGGCATATGCTAGGTTATTCACATTTCTAGAATTTCGCACTGCCAATTCAGGTACCCCTACCAGGGATATTGCCAATGAGACATATTCTGTTTTGGTGAGAAGGGAGACTTTGGAGTCACAGTCTGAGTCTAGAGTTTGGAAGGCTGTCCTGTGTCATCCCTGTAAGGATGGCATAAGCATGGTTAACCTTTCCAAGGTGCAGGGGCCATTGGTGGCATTTGCAGGAAGGTATGAGTAGGCTTTTAAGCCACAAAGGAAAAACCACCCTGGTGGGAGTTTCAGGTAACTATATGAGAATGATATGGTCTCTGTATAGTTGCATTTTAGTTCTGTGTTGCTAAGACTGGTGCATTCTGTGACCCTAGATGTGCTGCACCCAGTGACATTAAAACATCTCTCAGAGGTGATTACTGAATAAATGTGTAGGGTGTACATGGTGTGGTCTTTAGTTTTTGTAGAGTGGCCTCAGCTAAAAATGCTTTTATAGGAGTCAGGAAGGTTTCTAAATGTGGTGTAGCCACTCCCATTAGGCATGTGGTTAAGATGTCCTTGACTGATTTCCTCCTGCTAAACAAAAGTTAGTGGTGTTGAGTATTTCTCTTGCTAGATATTCCCATGCGTTTCCTTTCTCTGGGATAAGTTTTGGTTCCAGGAATGCAGTTGCTTGTGTTACAAGTGTTACAGATAATAATACATAGTATATATTACATTTCATGTTTCCCATTGCTAGATTCCTTTTCTTCCTTCCCCCCCTTTTTTTGTACAATGTAAAAAAAAAAAGGTAACAATAAAATGTAAAAAAAAAAAAAGGTATAGGTCAAATCTCAAAAAATTACTGAAAGGTATGGCTGAAGTCTCTTCCTTGTTAAAAAAAAATACGAAGAAAAAAGGGAAAAAAGAAAAAAATGGAGAACGTAAGAGAAAAATTAAAAACAATAAAAAATAAAAATAGAGTTTTATAACTCAGCACCTGGGAGTCCGGTTTTGTGTAATTCAACATTTGCACTTGGTTCCTCACAGCTGTGTGGTTCAATGGTGTTGAAGAATGCTGCAAGCATCCATTGATCTGTGTCCAGATTTTTCTTGAATTTGATGGGTGGGATTGATTGTGGTGAAGTTTGGGTATGGTCTATGATTGCTGGATTTGCATGTGTCCAATGTATCCAAGAGTCTCGTTCTGCAACCTTTATGGTGGTGTGTGTAGTTAGTAAGACTTGGTAGGGTCCTTTCCACCCGGGTTGTAAAGGTGAGGTTCTGGTGAAAAACTTGATCCACACCCACTCTCCCAGCCCATATGGATGCAGGGCTTCTTCTAGGGGTAAGGCCTGTGTCAGTGCACTCTGGACCCAGAGAGTCTGTAATATCTTTTGCAGGGCTGTAAGGTAAGAAGAGAGAGCATATCCCCCCTATCTAAGCAGAGGGAATGAGGATCGAGGCCTTGTAGGGTCGCGGGGTGGGGGTGACCAAAAAGGTTCTCAAAGGAGGAAATACCTGTATCTTGTCTTGGCCTAGTTCTGATATAAAGGAGGGCAATTTGGAGCACTTGTGGCCAGGAGAGGTGTGTCTCCTGACAGAGTTTGCCCAGTAGGGTCTTCATCTCTTTTTTTGCTCTCTCCACGGCTCCTGATGATATCGGAGAATAAGGTACATGGAGGTTTTGGGTAATGCCCAGGGCCTGGAATATATGTGTGAGGACTTTTGCTATGAGGGGCACGCGTGGAGGTGGTGCATGTTTCACTTAGATAGTAACAGGTGTTGCTCCTTTAAGTTGTCCCACTTCTGATGCATCCCAGCCCCATAAAGAGGGTGGCAGGCTTTTTAAATCTTCATGAAGACCTGTGTTGCTGGATATCAGAATGATTGTCTTGTGTGTGTGTTTTCCTGGGATCTCCAATTGCAGCCCCTATTTGCCACATGTTATGGTAGCTCCCATTTTACATAGGAGATCCCTTCCTACTAGGGGACTGCGGGCAAATAGTGAAGTAATGGTCTAATGTGAAAGGTCCTAGTTCTACTGTTACATTGTGGGTAAATTCTACAGGGATTATTCCCCCCACCAACTCCCATTATGCTATTCCGAGCCCCTTCAGCCACTGAAGCTTTATATGGTGGTTCAGTAATTAATGAGGAAATGGCTCCAGTGTCAACTAAGCAATTGTATTTTTTTCCTCCTATAAGAATGGTGACAATGGGTTCCCCTTCAGGGCCGTTTTTTAAGGGAATAGCCAGCCCGTTAAAGGTAGTCATGAATTCAATGTTTTCATTCTCATGTTCTAGTCAGGAAAGGGGCAGGTCATTTTCCCTTCTTTGTTCCCATTGAGGTTCATTGTTATGATTTATTTGAGGAAAAGGAGCGCTGGGTGGTGCATGATGATGAAAGCTTTGTTGTTCAGTGTAATCTTTGATATCTGTGGTGGACTGGTCCATGAAGGCTGAAGCTAAAATCCTTTGGTCCTTCAGGCAGCTAAAGCCCCTGTCATACTGCACCAGCGGATGGAAAGAGGATGTAAAATGGAGAAAAGCACTTGCCATCCGTTGGTTAACGCAATGCTTCTGTTCTGTACTCACTGCCTCCGTTTTGCTTCCTCTCTATCCGTCCAGCATCCGTCTATTGACATTTCATCCGCTCAGAAGGTTTTGAGCTGCTCAAAACTTTTGAGCAGAAAATGTATCCAATGCATCCGTTCTGCATCCTCTAGGCATACGGGGGACATCCATTCTGCATCCATTATGCACCTGCTATATCCGCTAGGCATCCGCTGCACATCCGCGCAACTCAAATCCGTTCCAGCAGTAAACGGACGCAGGGAGGAAGCGGAACGGACGCGTAGCATTAGTAGCACGGACGGAGAAAGGATGAAAGCGGATGCAGCTATGCATCCGCATCATCCGCTACGCATCCACTCTGCATCCGCTCTGCATCCTCTTCGCATCCTCTACGCATCTGCTCTGCATCCGCTCTGCATCTGTTTCCATCCGCTTCCATCCACTAGGCTTCCGTTCCGCATCCGCTTTCCATCCGCTCTGCGTCCTCCCCCCGTCCATTCCTTTCCGTGTTATCTGCTCTGGCTATGCAAATTTTTGCCCCTTTTGAGAGCGGATAACAACGGATGGAACATTTTTCTCGTCCGCTGTGTCCTTTTTACAAACGTTTTGCATCCGTTGGGCAGTGTTACAGGGCCTTAAGGTCTAGATGGGCATATGCAATAGTTGCTTCTGACAGGCGGACCCAAAAGGCATCAGGGTTTTCCTTTTCTCTTTGTGTTGTTTTTTGAAATTCTGACCAGTTTAAAGGCTTTTTACCTATTTCCTCTAAAGCTTCTAGTAAGTTATTTTTTGCTCTTGTGTATTCATCCCAGTGATTGGTATCATTATAGTCCCAGTCAGGGCAATGTACTGGCCATGCGATGAGGCCTGGGGCTGCCTGTCCAGGGATAGTTGGTAATTTAACTATTTGGTCTGTTTTTTCAAATAGTTTTAATAGTTCATCTTTTGTTAGAAAGACTTGTAGCAGCTGGGTCATATCACCCCAGGATGGATTATGGCTGTCTATGATAGATTTCAGGGTTTGAGGATCAGCCCTGAAAGCTGGGGTATTCTTTTTCCAGATGACCAAATCAGAGGCAGAGAAGGGAGTGTGGGTAAAAATGTATTCTAATTGTCCCCTATTTCTGCCTGGCACTGATTTGCTTAAAAGGGAGCCATAAATTGTGCCTCAGTCTTTCCTTCCAGGGAATGGGTTTCAGGTTTTTCCTGATCTTTTCCCTCGGTCAGGTCTTTGGTTCTAGCCATTTCAGCCCAGCAGTACCAATAGGGTATTTGGCTGGGTTTAATGTGTGTTCTAAGTGCTTTCAGGCTTTTATAATCCAAAGTACCACTATCAGGCCAAATCTGTCTACCCATGTCATCTCGCAATAAAGCCCACCTTTTGCAAATTCTTTTTGCTTCCTTTTTATTCATTCCAGTCAGGACAGGCACTTGCCTTTCATCCCAAACCTCAAGTAATTTATCCAAAAGGGTTTCTTCCATTGCCCTCCCTCAAGTAATTTATCCAAGGGGGTCCCTTCCATTGACCTCAAGCTACAACTTCCCATGTTCTCTACCTGATGTGGGGATTACTTTGGTTTAGCCGGGCTACATCCATCAGTTTTCAGACAAAAACGGTCTGGAAAGGACTCTGGTTTCCTTACACATGGAGTATGGGCCCCTTTCTTTTAGGGAAACTCAGCCATCAGTTTTAAGACCCCCCCCCCTAAAATACGAAGATCTCGGAGGACCGTCTGCCCCCTAGCAGCTCCAGTACAGGCCCCTCTCTACATTCAGCCATCAGTTTTCAGATCTCCCTTAAAGGTGGGGATCTGGAAGGATCTACTCTGCTTTTTAGACAAACTATTTCCAATTTTGTTTGTCAGCAGTTGGTATGGGCCCCTTCTAATGCACAGGGCTTTGCTTGCGGGATAAACCGGGACTATTTTTTCTCTCCTTTTTATTTATTTCCTAACACCAGTTCCTTTTGCAGCCAGCTCGGTTTTTCTTACGTCCTTCAGAAGGACTCACACTTTGTGATCACCCCTTGCGTTCCCAAATCCAGCTGGTCACGGCTCGTGTTTGAGCTAACAGCTCTCTGGAGTGTGGCTGGCAATCATGGAGGAGGTGAGGTCCTGCTGTTTCCGCAGAGAAAACCCACAATCACATACCTGGTCCACTCATGCTTCCATTCCCCTCCCTAGTAAGATTATAAATTTGAAGCAGTACTCACCTGCTTTCAAGCAGCTGTTGAGCAGAAAATTCCAAGGACTCCCTTTACTACCCGATGCCTTCTGGGCTGGGTCTGTGGATGTTGTCCCTGGACAAAGAAGGTCAATGCCAGCTGGGTTTGGATCCTTGGGCCCGGTTGGCTGGAAAACCTTCGTAGTCGCCAATTGTTGAAAAGTTTCAAAATCCCTTTTCTTTAAGGATTCGATTTTCCCACTGGGAGAGCTCTGGCATAAGGATACGGACAACTGCTTGAAAGCTGAATCTTTTTATTTTTCAGGAAGGCGGGGGACAGCAAGAAGCCTGCGTTCCTGGGCTCGCCAGCTTTTTATGGTAAGTCCCTGGTTTTTTATACCTTTTTCTCCCTTTGTAAGTTGATTTTGTGTGAATGTTTGTATTTGTGCTTAAAGCCCATGTCACACTGATCCAACGGATGAAAAGAGGATGTAAAATGGACAAAAAAGCTTGCCATCCGTTGGTTAACGTGATGTATCTGTTCTGTACTCACTGCCTCCATTTTGATTCCTCTCTATCCATCCAGCATCCATTTATGGACATTTCATCCGCTCCAAAAGTTTTGGGCTGCCTAAAACTTTTGCACGGAAAATGTATCCAGTTCGTCTGTTCTGCATCCACTACGCATCCGCTACGCATCCGCAACGCATCCGCTATATCCACTTGGTGTCCACTGCGAATCCGCGCAACTTGCATCCGCCCGGACGCAGGGAGGAAGTGGAACAGACGCGGAACAGATGCAGAACGGATGCAGAATGGATGCAGCACGGAAACAAAGTGTTTAAAGCGGAAAAAACATGCGCAGAGGGGATCTATCTCGGATATTAAGGATGTCTAGAGGATGCCTAGAGGATGCCTAGAGGATGCAAAGGGACACCTATACTGCCTATAAAAAGGGGGAGCAACTCGCCTGCATTTCACTTTCAGACCAGCAGCCCACCTGTGCAGACCTCTGCAGCTTTCATCTGACTCTTCCTCTTCCACAGCATCCAGTCATGTCCACCGTGGATCATACCACAGTCCTTTTGGCAGCCACCATCCTTCTGCAACAGTACAAAGCCATCTACAGGCTCTGTGAACTCTACTATGGGAAGAAAAAGAGGCGGCCAAGAAGCGTCTGGGTCCAAAAATGGATCGGGAGAAGAGCAGAGTACGGACTGTACAACAAGCTGATGGTGGAGCTCAGGAATGAAGACACTCGGGCGTTCCAGAACTTCATGAGGATGCCTCCACCCATGTTTGATGAAGTTGTGCAGCACCTGACACCCAGGTTGACCAAGGCAAACACCAACTTCCGGCCCAGCCTGGAACCTGGGCTCAAGGTGGCACTCACTCTGCACCACCTGGCCTCATTGAACACCTACAAAAGCATGCAGTATGGCTGGAGGGTGCCACACAACACCATCAGCATTGTGGTCAGAGAAGTGGTACAGGCCATCATCGAAGAATACAAGGAGGAGCTCCTCCAGGGCCCTTCCACTGAAGAAGGATGGAAGAAAGTTGCAGAGCAGTGGTATCAGAGGTGGAACTTCCCCCACACCGTTGGAGCCACAGATGGCAAGCACGTGGCCTGCAAAGCTCCAGCCAAGTTGGGGTCCACTTATTTCAACTACAAGGGCTTCTTCAGCATCTTCCTCTTCGCCATGGTCGATGCTGACTACAAGTTCATGTACATCGATGCTTCAGACAACGGCTCATCTTCAGATGCCCAGGTATACAACGCCAGTGACCTCAAGGAGGGGCTGGAAGGCAACCTCATCGTGGGCTTCCCAGATCCAGACCCCCTGCCCAACGACACACAAGATGTGCCCTACTTTATCGTGGGGGATGACGCCTCCTCCCTCAGAACCTACCTCATGAAGCCATACACTTCCAGACTCCTGACCCGTTAAGAGAGGATCTTCAACTACAGGCTGTCCAGGACAAGGTGGGTGGTGGAGAACGCCTTTGGCATCCTGGCCAACAGGTTCCAGGTACTTCTCACCACCATGCAGCATCGCCCAGAGACCGTGAGGAGGATCGTGGAAGCTTGCTGCATCCTGCACAATCTCATGCGCACCCGCTACCCAGTTTTGCAGAACAGGCTCGTGGACCATCAACAAGGCAATGGGGACATGGAGCCTGGTGAATGGAGGCAAGGGCGAAACCTGATCGACACTCAGGATGTGCAAGGCCACAACAGAGCCTCACGTGAAGGGAAGAACCAGCGCAACCTCCTGAAACACTGGTGCAACTCCCCAGCTGGAGAGATGGAGTGGCAAGACAGGATGGTAGATGCTTAATGGATGCTTCCTTCAGCCTGTCTCATCACACGGATGAGATTGGGCCATGTATGTTGGGTGGGCCTACAATAAACAGGGCATTTAATAAAGAGTTGTGTTTATGTTGACATGTGTGGATGATTGATTACATTATTATTAATGATAAAGGGCCATAGGTGTGGCACCTGGGAGGGTGGACCATACAGTCCCACTGTGCTTGCACTGGAGGTTTATCTATCCCACAGCTATTAGCCATCCCAAAGGTATCCCTGCTCATTCCACAGGTATCCCTGCCCACCCCACTGCTATCTTAACCTATCCCACAAGCTTGCAAAGGCTTAAGCCAATTCTAAAAGTTTCCACCAAGACTTTATTACAAAAAAAGAAATGAAGCAAGTGTGTGAATCAAAGATAAACTTTATTGAACAACAAGCTGTAAAAAAAAATGACCCAAGTCAACTGTCCAAATAAAGTCCACAGGTAGCTAGCTAGCCGGTCTCTTGCACTCTTCTTGGTCACTCAGAGGTGTGCCCAGTCTCAGGGGTGAAGGGTCCAGGTGCTGTGGTGGTGGGTGGTGCTGGAGTGCCTGGCCTCGAGAGTACAACAGGGGACCGTGTGTTTAGAAAGGTCTCGGACAGCTGGCTCAGCCCCGTGATGCTGAGAGGTCCTTCCTCCATGCCATGGGGTGTCAGCCCCAGTATTGATGACAGATGTACTGAGGCCGGGCTTGGCTGTGGGGTGGAGGAAGGAGTAGTGTAGTGGGGCTGTCTGCTCTGCAGCTGGGTGAGGACTGGTGTGGGTGGCATCGCTGTCGTGGGTGGCATGATTGGCATGGGTGGCATCGCTTTCATTGGTGGCATCATTGGTGTGGGTGGCATTGGTGTCATCAGTGAAACAGGTGGCAACGGTGTCTCCTGATGACTCTGTGTCTGGACTGGGAAGGGTTGCTGCCTGTGCTGCTGCACCTCCTGGTAGCCATAGCCCTGGTAGGTGAGGGCCTGTGGGAAGCCTTGGAATTGGAGAGACATCACCTGGGGTGGAGGAGCAGACCTGGACTGAGTGGGAGCAGGTTCCTCTGGGTCTGGAGGGTTGTGAAGCAGCTTGGTGATCCGGTCCTTCACCTGCTGGTACTGTGGATCCGCCATTTCCTTGAGGGTCTGGTTGACATAGGTGAGGAAGGGCTTGTGGTTGGAGGATGAGGAGTCGGTGTGGACCAGCTGAGAGAAGAGACCTGTGCTGGTGCGGATGGTGTCCCTGATCTCCAGCAGGACATTGTGGCTCTGCCCCTCCAGCTGTCCGTCTCTCTGCCTTTCTGCAGAGGCAGAGCTGGGTGGTGGTGGATGCGGCTAGGACTGTGGTGGACTCAATGTCTCCTTTCTCCCACCGCACCAGGGAGTCCTCTGTGCACTCCACTATGCTTACCACACCTGTCTGCGGGATCTCCGCCATGGCACGCTCCACAGAAACCTGCCTGGAGACAGGACTGACTCTCGACCGGAAGAGGACTGGGTGGCAGCAGGCTGCCTGAGAGAGAGGGTAGTGAGAGGGGCTGCTGGTGCTCCTCGGTGGCGGATCTCACCCTCCAGGAAGCTTCACCTGGCCATGACGTAGGTCTCTCTGCTGTCAGCTTCACAGTGGCCTAGCCAGATTTCTTCAGGTGCAGCTTCCCGTACCAGGTGTGCATATGTTTCCACCAGCCGAGGAGTACCTCCGAAGTGTAACCCATACTCTCTGCCCTCTCTCTCCAAGCAGCCTGCTTCCGCTTGGTGTCCCTGTACAGCCAGTGTCCCTTCCGCCACAGATAGTTGTTCTCTCTCAGCCACTCCAGCACCTCATCCTCGTGCATCTCCGCAATGGAGTATTACCTCCTCTCCCGTTGTCGCATACGCCTCTTCCTCCCTTTGGCAGGACCAGATGGGCCCTCATCAGAGGGGCTCCCAGGTAGTAGGGGCTGCTCCTCCACTCCACCAGCAGCAGCAGCACCAGCAGGATCATCATCATCATCCTCATCATCCTCATCATCCTCATCATCCTCACCAGCAGGATCATAATCAGCATCATCATCATCTTCAGCAGCAGCAGCAGCAGCAGGAACAGCAGGACCAGGATCAGCAGCAGTAGAGTAAGCACCAGCAGGACCAGCAAGTCCAGGAGCATGAGCAGGACCAGGAGCACGAGCAGGACCAGGAGCACGAGCGGGACGAGCAGGATGAGAAAGACCAGGAGCACGAGCAGGTCGAGCAGGACCAGGAGCAGCTTCAACAGAGTAAGCAACAGCAGAAGCCCCAGCACCAGCAAAAGCACCACCGCCAGGAGCAGCTTCAGCAGAAGCCCCAGCACCAGCAGAGTCAGGGGCAGGGGGCGGGAGGTTGGCCCTGTCCCTCTTGCCAGGGATGGTGGCAGGTTGCTGAGGCTTTCGCTTTCTCCCCATGATTGTGGGGTTGCTGGCTGGCAGGGAGGCTGGCAGGCACCAAGGTTGGCAGGAAGGCTGGCAGGAAGGCTGGCAGAAAGCCTCGCAGGAAGGCAGGCAGGCAGGCAGGCAGGCACCAAGGCAGGCTGGCAGGGCAGGCAAGGAACTCGAAGTGTCCAGCAGCAGGTCTTTCCTCGGAATGCTGGCCACGTGCGAGCTGGGGGGCTTACGTAATACTTCCCCCCCGCATGCGCAATTAACGCTCGGCATCTGTTCCGCTTCTGTGCATCCGCTAGGCTTCCGCTGTGCATCCGCTTTATCCGCTGTGCATCCACTGTGCATCCGCTTCATCCGTTCGACGTCCGTTCTGCATCCGCTGTATCCGTTCCGCATCCGCTTCGCTGAGGCCCCCCGGAAGCCCAGCGGTTGCGCCATCTGCTCCCATCCGCTTCCATCCGCTGTGCTTCTGTTCCGCATCTGCTTTGCATCCGCCCTGCGTCCTCCCCGCGTCCGTGTTATCCGCTCCGGTTATGCAAATTTTTGCCCCTTTTGAGAGCGGATAACAACGGATAGAACATTTTGCTCGTCCGTTGTGTCCGTTTTGCATCCATTGGGCAGTGTGACATGGGCTTAATGTTTCAAATCCTGTTTGAGTTTGTCTTTATTCCCGCCAGAAGACAAACTCCACAGGGTGGCCAGATTCTATTATTGGTTTTCTATAATCTCTTTTAGCTTTAAGATACTTTTTCATATTTGTTCTGTGACAATCTCCTGTCTGTCCCTTTTGTAATTTATATTTTGTGTCTTTTGTCTGTTTGTTTTCCTTATTTGGCATGTCCTGTGTTTGTAAAGATTTTCTAAATTATTTTTTTGTTTCTTTTCTTATTTGTCTAGTTTTCTTAATTACTCAGGCTTTTGTCGATAGAGTTTCTTTAATACCTTTTTATTTGATTCCTTTTCTTATGTAAGTTTATTTTATGACTGACCTGATGTTCCCCTTGGGCTTTTCCTATTTTTGTGACACTACTGTCTTTGTGAAGTTCCCTTTCCACAAAAACATGTCTGAAAATGCTATTTCTCTTACTGCATCATCATGTATGTCCCATGGAGTTGGTAGGCCAACCACTGTACAGTCTTGGACAGGAAGTGAAAGTTTGAGTGGTATTATGAAAAAAATCCATTGCCATCCAGTGCAAATAGAACAATATTGGAACTACATGTTCTGCTCAGTGATACACAAATATTTGTAAATCTTTGTAGAAAGATTTACAAATATTTTAGTATCACTGAGCAGAACATGTAGTTTCTTCAGAGAATTATGATTTACTTATTTTTGCTGTGTTGAATGTTTCTCATCAATTAATCAGAAATACACAATATTTTGTAGAACTGTAATATGTATTGTTTTTAGCATATGGTACACTGCCATCTACTGGTTTTTTAAATGATCTCTCTTTCTCTATCTCTCCCTTCCCGCCCCCCAATTAATACATGGGCAGACACATTAAAAAAATCAACAGGCAAATTAACAAGATAACAAATAAACAATTAAAATAACAACAAGATCTGGCACAACATCTTTTAAAGCTTAAATCATTGTGCATTATAGAACCCGTATGCAAAGTTGGATCAACTAATAAAACATATTTTGGTTTTGTATTATTTTTCATACTTAAATACTCTTATAGTAGGAAAACATAAAGCATGTTATTAAAATAACTAACGTCAATTCCCAAATCATTAGGCAAATGTGTTCATCTTGTTCACATCCTCAGAAAGAATTGCTCACTTATACTGTTTTATAAGCAGTGGACCAGCATCTATATTTCCAAATTTTTTTCAAAATGTTAGCTGACACATTAATTTTGCTAAATGTTGAAAATATTTGTATTATTATTATAATATTTGTAGTATATATATCAAGCTTTACTGACACATTCTGTGTCTAGTATGTAGCTCAAATTAAGATCTGCAAGTCCTTTCTATATGCCAGTAATTCAAATTGCATACAATCAGCAGCACATTTAGTGATATTTTCTTCCATTAAACTGGAATTTTATGATACAGCATCAAAAACTCTGTCTATGAGCCCAATTATGCAGATTAGGCAATGCAAAGATAACTCTTTTATGATATAGTGCTGCATTTGAACTGCAGTAGAGTGATATTAACTTAGTATTTCGATTTCTCATGCAATATCACTCACATCAGTGATGGGATTCAATTTTTGTACTACTGGTTCTGTGGGCGTGGCTTGGTGGGCATGGCAGGGGAAGGATACTGTAAAATCTCCAGTCAGAGGTGGGATTTGCCAGTTCTCCAAACTACTTTCCGCTACCAGTTCTCCAGAACTGGTCAGAACCTGCTGAATACCACCTCTGATTCACATATAATAGATTCAGACGCTTAAAGCGTAGAAAACATTTAACAACATCATGGATTTTTGTGAAGGAAATAATAAAAAGGGTGATAATGCACATACAAATGATCATTTATTTGATGTAAAAATTACACCAGAACTAGCAAAGAGGCCCTGTCGAGTTAGGAAGTGTTGTAAAAAAGTTAATATTGAGAATAAACATAAATTGGTGCTTAAGATTTGTTATTGTTGTTTCTGCCAGACACTAAATGGTGCATATATAAACATCAAAAATTTAAAAGTATTATGAGTTGAAACCGAATATGTAATGGCCTTTATTTCTTTTTTCAGAATCAGACACACGGCAGAATATGGGCCTTATGCAAATTGTCAAGAGCTATGTTGTGAAGATTTTGCATCATTGTTTACTGGGTTGTCTGAAAAATGAAGATCAAATGGATGGACTGGATGAAAGTAACATTGTTAAAAGACTATGCCTTCAAATATCTATACCACAAATTGTCTGGATGATTATTAATATTTCAGACAAAATGAATAAATTATATTTAATAAAGGATACACTGACTGAAGTCAAGGAATGTATACAGAGCATTGAGAAGGCGAAGGATCCAATGGTGTTAATGACAAGGATAAGTGATGAGACTCCTATGTTTGTCAAGAGATTGATATGCCAAAATGTGCCAGATATTTATTACAAGGTAATGTTACTGAAAAGGATGTGAATTTCCAATAAAACTGTTATTCTGAAGAACTTTGAATCCTCTTGTTATTTCTGGTTGATAACACTTATTTAGAAAACTTGTAAATGTGGTAAAGTTGGATGGGGGTGTATGGAACCAACAGAGATGGAATTAGAAGGTATGTTATTTAATTTGGGGATAGAACTATTGTATAAATGACAGTGCTTGTTGGGGACTGTTGGCCTATAATTAAAATTAATGTGTAATGGGGATTCATACTATATGTATTTAGTATGTTATGTATTTCTCAACATGTTTTGTAGCATTGAGAACACATATAAGATTCATTTTTCAGATCTGGATGATGATGTTGATGATAATATTGTGATATGTCTTTTTTATTTATTTAGAACCTGCTTGTAAAAAGTCAAAAATGGGTAATAAGGACCAGCAGGATACTGACCCAAGTGATGACAGTGCCAGTGAAGAGGGTGATTTGTCAGAAACACAAACAACAGAGGAAGGTGAACCCTCGGAAGATTCTGACTTGCTAAATAACACGAGATGCCTAATGTGTACCTGGAGAGCATCCAGTCATGGCAGAGGAACATGCAACATTACAGAGCAATGGAGTACTATGAACATAATAGATTTGTAAATATGAAACATGTTTATTCATTCACACAACCTATAAATGTTATTCATAAGATACAGAGACTTTTGAACTGTATTTCCCGGGAGATAAGACCAAATGATTTTGTGCAATTGTTGCTGGATAATGAGGAATTAGATAGACCTCTCTTTAGTGTTAGGAGGCCACTGGATGAACTAAACGCAGCCCAGTTCCTTAAGCCCATGTCACACTGCACCAACGGATGCAAAGAGGATGTAAAACGGACAAAAAAGCTTGCCATCTGTTGGAAAACGCGATGCATCCGTTGTGTACTCACTGCGTATGTCTTTCCTATGCTCTATCTGTAAAACATCCATCTACTGCTATTTCATCTGCTCAAAAAGTTTTGAGCTGCACAAAACTTTTTGAGCGGATGAACCTTCCGCCGCGTACAATCTACATCTGCGACACATACAGGCAACAAACATTCCAAGTACGTTGTCATCCGTTACACATCCGATGTATCCTCTCGGCATCCTCTGGGCATCTGCACAACTCACATCCGCTCCAGTGGAAAGCAGAAAGAGAGAGGAAGCGAAAGGTACACGGAACGTCCACACAGCGTTAGTAGCATGGAAATAGAAAGGATGTAAGCGGATGCATCTCGTATATAAAGCATTAAAACGGACAAAACGTTCGTATATGGGACGTATCTCGGATATTTAGGATGTCTGGAGGATGTCTAGAGTATGTGGAAGGACACCTAGCGGAAAACCGACATTTCCTATAAAAAGGGGGAGGAAATCACCTGGATCTCACTTTCAGTACAGCAGCCCAGGTGTGCAGACCTCTTCAGACCTCTTCCACATCATCCATTGATCTTCACCATGGATCATCACACATTCCTTTTGGTAGCCACCATCATTCAACACCAGAACCAAGCCCTCTTCAGGCTGTTTCACCTTTTCTATGCAAGGAGAAGGAGACATCCAAGAGCTGTGTGGGTCCGAAGATGGATTGGGAGAAGAGTGGAATTTGGACTCTATGACAAGCTGATGGTGGAGCTGAGGAATGAAGACCCTCGTGCATTCCAGCACTTCATGAGGATGCCGCCAACCATCTTTGACGAAGTTGTGGAGCTTCTGAGACCCAGGTTGACCAAGCAGAGCACCAGCTTCCATCCCAGCCTGGACCCTGGACTGAAGGTGGCACTGACTCTGCACCACCTGGCCTCTGGAACCACATACAGAAACATGCAGTATGCGTGGAGGGTGCCAGACAACACCATCAGCATTGTGGTCAGAGAAATGGTGCAGACCATCATCGAAGAATACATGGAGGAGCTCCTCCATTGTCCCACCACTGAAGAAGGCTGGAGGAAAGTTGCAGAGCAATGGTATCAGAGGTGGAACTTTCCTCACACCGTTGGAGCCATAGATGGGAAGCACGTGGCCTGCAAAGCTCCAGCCAGGGTCCAATTATTTCAACTACAAGGGCTTCTTCAGCATCATCCTCTTTGCCATGGTTGATGCTGACTACAAGTTCATGTACATTGATGCTTCAGGCAACGGGTCAGCTTTAGGTGCCCAGATATACGCCAGTGACCTCAAGGGTGGGCTGGAATGCAACCTTATCATGGGTTTTCCAGATCCAGACCCCCTACTCAACGATACACAAAATGTGCCCTACTTCATTGTGGGTGATGACGCCTTCTCCCTCAGAACCTACCTCATGAAGCCCTACACTTCCGGATACCTCACCCGTGAAGAGAGGATCTTCAACTACAGGCTGTCCAGGGCAAGACAGGTGGTGGAGAATGCCTTTGGCATCCTGGCCAACAGGTTCCAGGTACTTCTCACCACCATGCAGCATCACCCAGGGACTGTGAGGAGCATCGTGGAAGCTTGCTGCATCCTGCACAATCTCATGCGCACCCACTACCCAGTGTTGCAGAACAGGCTTGTGGACTGCCAACAAGGGAATGGGGACATGGAGCTTGGTGAATGGAGGCAAGGGCAAAACCTGATAGACACTGTGTATGTGCAAGGCCCCAACAGAGCTTCACGTGAAGGGAAGAAGCAGCACAACCTCCTGAGACACTGCTACAACTCCCAAGCTGGAGCAGTGGAGTGGCAAGACAGGATGGTAGATGCTTAATGAATGCTTCCTTCAGCCTGTCTCATCACACTGATGACATTGTGCCATGTATGTTGAGTGGCCTTACAATGAAGAGGGCATTAATAAAGAGCTTTGTTTATGTTGAAATGTGTTGATCAATGATTACATTGTTATTGATAATAAAGAGCCATATGTGTGGCAGCTGGGAGGGTGGACCATATAGTCTCACTATGCTTACACTGGAGGTTTATCTATGCCACAACTATCCTTACCCATCCCACAACTATCCTTATTCCACACCTATCCTTACCCATCCCACAGCTATCCTTACCCATCCCACAGCTATCCATCCCACAGCTATCCTTACCCCATCCCACAGCTATCCTTACCCATCCCACAGCTATCCTTACCAATCCCACAAGCATGCAAAGGCTTAACCCTTTTTTCAAAGTTTTCCCCAACACTTTATTAAGTAAAAAAAATGAACCAAATGTGTTAAGCAAAGATAACCTTTATTAATAACAAACTGTATGACTTTATTAAAAAGGATAATGACCCAAGTAAAGTGTCTTAAGCAAAGATAAAGTGAGCAGGTAACAACTCAGTCTCTGGCAGTCTTCTCAGTCACTCTGAGGCGTGCCCATGGTCTCAGATGTAAAGGGGCCAGGGACTGTGGAGGTGGCTGTTGCTGGAGTGCTAGTCTGAGGCACCATTGGGGTGCCTCGCCCCGAGAATACAACAGGAGATGGTGTGTGCAGGAAGCTCTCAGAGAGCTGACTCAGTTCCATATGGTTGAGAGGCTCTTCCTCAAGTACCTGGGATATGAGGCCCAAGACTGATGACAGATGTTCTGAGGAAGGGCTTGGCTGTGGGGTGGAGGAAGGAGGAGTGTAATGGGGCTGTCTGGTCTGTAGCTGGGTCAGGTGAGGCGTCTGTGGCATCTGTGGTGTCCGAGGAACCTGGGTCTGGACTGGAAAGGGCTGCCTCTGCTGTGGGAAGTCCTGGTAGTGGTAGGCTTGGTAGGCGAGGGGCTGCTGAAATCCGTGGAAAGTCTGTGACATCACCTGGGGTGGAGGAGGATACCTGGAGTGGGTAGGAGCAGGTTCAGCTGGGCCTGGAGGGTGGTGCAGAAGAGCTGTGATCCTCTCCTTCATCGCCTGGTACTGGGCCTCGGGCATGTCCATGAGGGTCTGGCTCATGTACGTGATGAAGGGCTTGCGGTTGGAGGATGGTATGTCGAAGTGGACCAGCTGGGAGAGGAGATCTGTGCTGGCTTTTATTGTGTCCCTTATCTCCAACAGGACAGTGTGGCTCTGTCCCTTCGATCTGCCTCTCTGCCTGCTTTCTGTGGAGGTGGAGCTGGGGGTCGGGGTGGCTTGGTCTCTGGTGGCTGCTTCTTCTTGCTCCATCTGAGACAGGGGATCCTCCACATCCTCTGACATGGGGAGTGCAGCTGTCGGGGGGGGTCTCTGTCGTGGGGCCCTCCAAAGACACCTGCCTGGACATGGTAGCTGTCTCCTGGTTGGAAGAGGAGTGGCTCTCTGTGGGCTGTCTGAGGGAGAGGGTTGACAGAGGGGCTGCTCCTCGGTGGCGGATCTCACCCTCCAGGAAGCTGCACCTGGCCATGACATAGGTCTCCCGGTCAGTTAGCTTGACAGCGGCCTGCCCAGATCTCTTCAGGTGCAGCTTGCCATACCAGGTGTACTTATGCTTCCACCACCCCAGGAGGACATCTGCAGTGTAGCCCAGGCTCTCCGTCTTCTCTCTCCACGCTGCCTGCTTCCGCTTGGTGTCGCAATAGAGCCTGTGGCCCTTCCTCCTCAGGTACTCGTTCTCCCTCAGCCATTCCAGCACCTCCTCCTCATGGTCCTCGGAAATAGAGTAGTTTCCTCTCCCCCTTCTCCTTGCCTTTCCTCTTCCTCCCTCTGGCAGGGGCTTCAGGGCCTTCAGCAGCAGGGCTTTGAGGGCCTTGGGGCTGGTCCACCACAACACAGCAGCAGGAGAAGCACCAGCAGCAGCAGGAGAAGCACCACTGCCAGCAGCAGGAGAAGCACCAGCAGCACCAGCAGGAGAAGCACCAGCAACACCAGGAGCACGAGGAGCACCACCACCACCAGCAGCAGCACCAGCAGCTTCAGAGTCAGTGCCAGGGGGTGGGATGGTGGTTCTGTCCTTCTTGCCAGGGCTGGCAGGAGTAGGCACAGGCTTCCTCTTCTTCCCCATGGTGTTCTCTCAAGATGTCTCTGGCAGCAGGTCTTTCCTCTGAATGGTGACCTGCTTGCGAGCTGCCTCCTTTTATATCCGCAGAGCTTCCGCAATTCATCCTCCCCGCATGTGCAGTGAACACCTTGCATCCGCTACGCATCCGCTATGCATCCTCTAGGCATTCGTGATGCATCCGCGGCATCCTCTACGCATTCGCTACGCATCCCCTCCTTCCGCTACACATCCGCTCCATTGTTCTCCCCCGGAAGCCCTGCGCATGCGTCATCCACTTCCATCCGCTTCCATCCGCTAGGCTTCCTACGAACATCCACTTTACATCCCCGCTACATCCTCCCCATGTCCGTTCCTTTCCGTTGTTGTCTGTTTATGCATATTTGGGGCTCTTTTGAGAGCGGATAACAACAGATGGAAAATTTGCTTGTCCGCTGTGTCCTTTTTACATACGTTTTGCCTCTGTCGGCCGATGTGACCTAGCCTTTAGTTACGTAGAGAGTTTATTGCAAAGCAATGTGGAGATATTATGGAGGAACTCTTTCGAATTAACAGTCACTATTGTGAAGAATCACGAGGGGGGTGGTCTTAGGAAATTAAGAACTGTTCTATTCGGTAAGATTTTGGAGAAGAAAAGACACCTGATTGATTTCAATGTGGAAGGGATTTCTGTGTTTTGCAGGCAGTCTGCTGTCACTGTTAGATAATGGGGAGGCTACTAAAGAAGAAATCATTACCAGAGCCAAGGATCTCCATAACACTCTTGGGCTTTGTACAGCCCATAGATTTTTCACGTACAGATTTTTCACAGGTACACTTATTTGAGGACTACTTTGGTATAACTATAAAGGTTGTGTTTTATCACAAGGGGGGTTGGATATTTTTTGTAAATAGAGGTAACCTGGATATAAGAGTAGTTTTTATGCTGTTACACGACAAACATTACTATGGGGTAAAAACGTCAAAGGTTTCATGGGTGTGTGTTACTTCTGCGAATTGTGTCACACAGGTTATCACCACAAATTTAAACATGACTGTCAATATTTTTGTCAAGCCTGTATGAATTAAGAATGCCGCGATAAGGTTGACGGGAGTGTTAGATGCCATTCGTGCAAAATGCTTTTTTTTTTCAAGGCATGTCTTGAAAGACACAAATGGTTGGCTTTGGAAGGAAAAATTATATGTTAAGCAAATGTATTTTGTTCCAGGTGTGGCATCTATGTGCCTACCCCACATATTGAATGTAAAAAGGTGAAGTGTGGATAGTGTGATACCAAAATAGAGAGGCTGACAGACCACCTATGTTTTCTGAAAAGGATTTTTTATCCAAAAATAGGTTACAGATACATTGTGCATGATTTTGAATGTTGTCAAGAAATGGGAACACACATGCCACACTATGTCTAAGCCATGGACATGCTGGAAGATGGTGATGCTAGGAAGTGGGAATGGTACAATGACAAGTGTCTGGAGGAATTTGTGAAAACGTTTGTACAATCTAAGTTTACAGTTTCCACATTCATAGCTCACAACTCCAAGTGTTATGATGGGTACCAAATCCTCAGGCAACTCATTCGTGAAAAGGTAAAGGTAACAATTCTTAACTCAGGGGAGTAAACTGGTGTGCATAACCCTACTGCTCCTTTATATACGTTTTATAGATAGACTTTCTTTTTTACCCATGATTTACTGAGTAAATTACCCAAAGCTATGGGCTTTCAAGGATCCAAGGGTTATTTTCCTCATTTGTTAAATACTGCAGAGAATCAAGATTATGTGGGCATGTTGTTGCCAGATGCCAAATATTATAGCCCTGAAACCATGATGCCCAGTGAGAGAGAGGAATTTGAAAAATGGCATGCTGCTAATAAAGGTACAATGTTTAACCTCAGAAAAGAACTTGCATACTACTGCAAACAAGATGTTAAGATACTGACAGATGCTTGTAATAGGTCTAGGGAACAAGTGATGGAAATGACAGGAAGGGATTTTTTCACATGGGTTGGAGAGATTCTTGAAAAGAGAGAAACTCATTGATTCTTTCTAGTATGTAACATTAGCATCTATTTGCATGGCACAGTACCAGTTCATGTTTTTGAAGAAGGATACCGTTGCACTAGTCCCTTTGGACAATTACCAGAAAAGCAAGAAAACCCTTTTTTCTTGCTCTATACAGTGGTTGATGTATATAGAGCATACTGAGGTGATCAACATCCAACATGCTCTACAGTGAAAAACAAATAGGTATTTACTTTTTGGATGGCTGCGAGGTCATAAATGGGGTCCTCATGGCATTTGAATTTTATGGATTTTTTTTTCATGGTTGCCCTATATGCTACAAGGCCCAGGACTTCAACAGACTGCTTGACTCAACCTATGGTGTGTTGTATGCCTGCACTAGAACAAGGGAAGAATACCTGAAGAATGAAGGTTAAGTAGTACGCTGCATCTAGGAACATGAATGGAAAAATATGTTGTAGAGCGATGAGGGTTTGAAACGCTTTCTAGCAGATCATAAACTCCCCACTCCACTGAATCCTAGAGATGCCTTTTTGGGAGGTAGAACAAATGCCACATGTTTGTACTATAAACCAAAGCAAAGGGAACAAATCCTATATTATGATTTTACAAGTTTATATCTTTTGTGAACAAGAACAAGTTGTATCTGATAGGCCATCCAGAAATCATATACCAAAACTTTGGGGATATAAAGCAATATTTTGGATTTGCAAAAATTAAAGTGTACACACCGAGGGGCCTCTATTTTCCCGTACTGCCACACAAGTTGGGGGGACGGGAATTAATGTTTAGTCTGTGTGCAACCTGCACAGAAAAACAACAAGTTATTGAGTGTCACCACAATGATGAAGAAAGAGCCCTAAATGGTATGTGGTGCACTGTAGAATTGAATGTCACTGTGGAGAAAGACTACAGAGATCTATGCAGAGATCTATGAAGTGTGGTATTTTGAAAGGAAGACAAAAAACTTGTTTTCAGACTATATTAACATGCATCTCCATCAAAAACAGGAGACAAGCAGATATTGCACCCGATTGGTGCAAAACAGAGGAAGATAAAGAGAGTTATGTTCAGGATTATAAAAAGAATGAGGGGGTCCACTTATGCAGGGAACATATTGAATTCAATCCTGCTAAAAGGCAGATTGCAAAACTGTTTTTAAACTCTTTATGGGGTAAGATTCTTCAGAGGCTTGTTTAAGAATTCTTTTCTGGCATCTGTCAGTAACTTTCTGGGGACTCTTCCTGATTGGAAGATAGTCTGTAAAGTATCGGCAACCCCATGACCAGACTTATCAGATAAACAGACAGCCCAGGCAAATTTGGGTTGTACATCGATCACTGTTAAAATGAATTTTGTGCCATTTTTTTCAGAGGCAAATCCTGATAATTCCACAAGGTCTACTTGCCATTGACAGTCTGCAAGAAACTATTGTTGCATTCCGAGGAAAATTTATTCTTGCTGGTTTATGAAGGTACTTATACGCATCTTATATGCAAGATGCTTATATGCATTTTGTCCAGAAAGCCATGTCTTGATATACTTCAAGGTTAAGTTTTTAAAGTGCTTCCTCCCTGCCTTAAGTAGTGCTTTTACACATCACCATAGCTACCAGTGCATTCAGGTGTATAATACAGTTCCTTCAGAATATTTTCCTGCTTCATTCTGCATCATTCAATCTGTATAATAAACACACTTTGCTCTTTAGCATAACCATTTTATTTGTAATTTACAGGGCATTCACACAACCTTAATCAGCAGAATAATAGCCTTCATCAGTACTATCATTACTGGCATCACTATCTTCAACAACTGTAGTCATCAAACATATTGTCATGCCCTTGGTAGAGTCAGACTCTGAGGGAGAGGAGGAACAGCCAACAGGGAGTGGAGATGTGACTTCGGGTGTTGTGGAGGAGGCTGAGGAAGGACAGAGGCTGGCTGGGCAATCAGAGGAAGAACCAGGCCCATCTCCTCTGCATCCTAGGACACGCAGGGAAGAACGGGGAAGGAAACAACTTGGCTTATGATAGAGGAAGCAGCCATGATCCCCCACATTGGTGGCAGCTGGGGAGAATCGTATATAAGAGAGACTGTTAAAACACAGCATTGCCAGAAGCAAAGTGTATTTTATTTTGGGCTGAAGTTAGCTTGATTGGCATCCTTCCAATAGATTGTGCCTTGTTATCTCCTTGAATTTGGTAATTACTTATCCTGGTCCACTGCCATAACTCTGGTCATAACTCTTCAGAACACCATCATTAATATCATCATTAACAGCCACTGTAAACATTTTGGCCATAGACATTATAGGGCTCCTACAATCTCCACCGACATCTGTATATTCAGACTTGCTTGAGATACTTCTTAAAAAAACCAGATTGCTGTCATGTTTATATCCAGGAGCCGTTTCTGTTTAAATATAAATATACAAAAAATAGGACATTACTATAGTTATCAGCAACTCTCCATTTATTATATAACATTATCATCAGTTGTAAAAAGGCAATTTAGTTCCATTTACCCAAGCATCCCTCTGCAGTCTCTTCACTGGTTGAGAGGTTTGTTATTAAAGAGGCACTGATGTTCGGGCTATAACCAGGAACAGAACCTGGAAAATATATTAATTCATTACCTATCATATCGATAACTGAGATCATTATTTACACATTTGAATATATAACAGGGTTTTATTAACTCAAGTCTATTCCTTGGACTGGCAATAAAGAACATCTCTTAGTCATTTCCCAGCCCTCCAGGTAAGAACCGACGTGGTTGACCACCTTTTCACATTGTACTGCATCCTGTATGTTACAACATGGTAGATGACATCAAAACAAAATAGGCCTGAAGTTATACAAGTCTCCATCAAATATAGCACAATATATTTTATGGCAATAATTCAAAATAGGCCTTGACTCGGGCCACGATGTAGAAGGGTCTACAATGCTTTTATTATTTTCTTTGCAAGGCGCCATGACATTGTTAAATGTTGTCTACGCTTTAAGCAGCTGAATTGCCACTCTTCTGCAAAGGCCCCCCTCTCTTATCAGGCCAAGATCTGCAGACCACGCCTGAGACAGGCCCGACCCTGCCATAAACAAGGTTGTCACACATGGCACCATGAGCATTGTGCTCATGCTCTCTATCAAACATATGCAGCCCATGCCCATATACCACCACTGCCCTGGGCATGCCCCACTTGTCCTGCAACCTCTTGTCATAAGTAAGCATGCGCATAACCCCAACTTTTTATAATTAATTTTTTACTCTCACTTTTATTTTTCATGCCTTAGACATCACCTCATTGCCCATCAGTATCTGATAAATACAAAAATCGCACACAAAAATATTTCTTTGCAAAAATAGTACTTATTTTTTTTACATCTCTGCAAAGTAAAAACCCACCAAGAACAAAGAAAAGGCAATAATGAATTCCATGCATTACAACTGCAAATGGGGGGGGGGGGGAGGGCAAGATGTCTTACTTTGCTCAATATTGCTTTTTACTTCCTGGCCTATGTAAATACAGCATCAGGTTTTTGGTCCCTGGCAGGAGCATGCTGCCAATGACCCTTTCAGAAACGCTTCTGGTTTTGTTTTTTGTTTTTTGTTTTGCATTAGCAGTACCCGTGCTCTATCCGTCATTCATTCATTTTGATTACGGTAATGAACGGCCTTTCTGGGCAGGCAAGCTACTTCCATGTGCTCAGTTTGTTAGCCATTTCCTTTCAAGCCAATGGGATTGCACCTCTGAACCGGAGTGGCAACATCACAGGCTGATACTTTCAATCTCTGGCTCTACAAATATGGGTCAATGGGAAAGCTCCCCAGTGAATAATTAATATGTTGCAGTACTTCAAGATGAAAGGGTTAATGGGATAGGGAGAAATGGGTCTTCTGCTGTTATTGCGCTTCTAGGTAATGGGTCCTGGGGGTCAGAGAGGGGGAAACAGTGTGTGGCAATGTCACAACTACAGGGTGAGAGGAATTATGGGGCAATGGGTGTGGCTTGCAATGACTTTACAGTTCTTCTGGGAAACATGGGTTTGTGAGTAATGAAGGTGGGCTTATGATGTCAATCCTCCATGGTACGTAAGGGGTGGATCTATGATATCACAAAATGGGAGGAGTTACAATGTAGACAAAATGTCACAAAAGGGGCAGGGCTAAACCATAGTTAAAATTTGGTATGTACTATATACTACTCTGCAGATTGCAAATTACACAACAAAGATTTTCTTGCTCCAATATTTTAAATACAGAGAGAGTCAAAGTGGTCCCCTCTATTGCTCTGGCCTACTTGAGTAGAAAAGTCCTGTGAAAAGTGTAATTTGTCAAAATACATTTTCAGTCAAAAGAAATTTTCAATCAATCACATAAAGCACATTGACAGAAAGTTATCTGTGTCATTGCCCTCAAATACTTCATGCAGGTTGAAGTAAACTTATTGCAAGTCAGGAACACCTAATATGCTAAAATTGCAGGATGCAGAAATTGGGAACCTAAGAGATAATAGGAAAATGGTAGTAGGAAAATAAAAACTGGAGAGTGTGGATGGATACTTCCTGAATTATGGCTTACTTGGAGATCAATATAGAAGGGGGTCTGAATGAAAATATTCAGTTTTGGGAATAGAAAAGCTAGTTCAGAATTATATAGAAAATCCCAATTTGAGTGTGATAGAGCAAAAGAAGGAAGAAGGAAAGAAGAAAAGAAAACTGTTAGAAACCAGCAAAAGGGAGGAAGGCTACTTGGGAATAAGGAATAAGAGTAAATTAGCTTTCTTTTCTTCCCAGCAATCTTTTGTTGAGATGAATTTCATATGCTGCACCTAACAACAACAACAAAAAGGCAGTAAGAATGTGAGGAATGGCTTGCAAAAAATCAACTTTTTTGATTGGCAGTTTAATCATAAAGACCATTAAAAAACTAAATGTTTCACCTTTGAGAGAATTGATCATGGGATTTGGGTGGAGAACTGAGCTTTCTAGGGTTATTAGGAAAATTAAAACAAACTAGAATGATTGCAGACCTATGTCAGAGGAGGAACTTAGCAGTAATGGAAGTAATGGAACCTGTCAACCTTCTAAGTAGACCAGACATGAAACATAACATCATAATTCTACTATATTGCAAGTCAGAAAGTACAAATCTACCATTTTCTCTTTTCACAGGGCTGATCATATCATATATGATGATAAGTTTCTTTCTCTGTTCATTATTCTCTCCTCTCCCACACCTTTTTATCTGATCCTTCCCTAGGCAGCATCTCTTACACTTCCTTCCCAAAATCAATCCCACAGACCATTACAGTACATGAGACTTTTTGCAATAATTACTTCATACAAAAGAAGAAAGGATGAAATTATTTGAATACATAAAATAGTTTTGATATGCAGTATACCTGTGTGAAAGAGGATGCCTAGTTCTAATGCTAAGGGAGTCTTCTCTCTCCATACCACAGGACCCAGAGATATCCGTTCATATTTTCAATGGCTTAGTGATATTCATATTATTATACTACCTTGTTACATTGCTCTTGTGGATGTAAGATATTTCCTAATAATATCAGTTGCAATAAATTCATAACTAGAAATGAGATTGTTTTTTTTTAATAAGAAGGTGAATCAGTCCATAGGGCGTCCCTGTTGGTGGAAGGTTAGTCAGTAGATTTGCCTAAAATGAGTTCTGTACAAGCTGAATAAGATTCTCTGGGAAATTTGCTCTTGAAATCAAGATCAGATTCTGTGTTTCAAGATAACAAAGGCTGTATTCACCTGTAGCTTCTCTTCTTACACCATTTTTTAAAATGAGAGCTGGGATTCTGTGAGAATCACTTCCCACTCCCCAATGTTTTTTCACAATCTGAATTCATGGGAAAGACCTGCACTACTCTTGCAACAGAAAGCCCTATCTAAACTTTTAGATTTTAGATTTATAATTATATATTATTTTTGTATATGGTATTGTTAATATTGTACTCCGTCTATGGAAGCTAACAAGCTAGCTATTCCTACCTGGCTACTTGGACTGGTGTGATGTATATATTTCATAAATCAACTGAACTCCAAAACCATTTTAAAGAATATTTTCTTATATTATTGAATACAAATACCATCCAGGATATCTCGGAAGCAGATAACATATATATTTAATAAATTAAATGATAGAAAGTTTTAATTTATTTTGATCATTACAGTGTAACTGCCATTCTACTCTAGAATCATTTTTAAGCCAAGTAGTGTCTTCTTTAAATGTCAAAAAGCTATGAATATTGTACATCAACTTCTGTTGATAAACCTGCAGTATATTGGCTATTGTCATTCTTGATTGTTAAGCTTGCCTGTGATCCAATATTGGGTTATTCTGTTATCTTCTCTGCCTATATAAATAATAATTCCTGTATACTCATTGGCATTAATTTTTCTGGAAGGTTCAATAAAGTGAGCAACAGAAAAAGATATTTCTGACTCTAATGGTTTTTTTTTAAATTTGATCAATAGAAAAAGATTACTTTTCAAGATTGATCAGTCAGGAAAAACTGCATATCAAATAACAAACAGATTCTTGGGCATACTGCATTTAGTTTTTCAAATACATGCGCCAGTATTTAGTTTTACTTGTTGTGGAAATGAAACTTTATAAGACAAAGAGATTAATTGACTTGAAGCATTGAGTGAATGCAACAATATTAGCAAAGTACAGACTAAATGCATACCATCTCTACAATTATTTTCAAGAACAAATTGGGCACACCAAAACATAATCAACCATGGAAAGTAGGCAAGGTCAGCAGAGTTCAATTATTACTAATTATTTAACTATCATAATAGTTCAAGGAAGAACCATTTTTTAAGCAAAAGGAAGAAGTCTTAATATGAGAAATAGTCATCTAAGAGAGAGAAAAATCCTTTATACTTCCTCCTGTATAATTACATAATTATAAACATATGTTTGTGGATATTGGCATGAGCAACAAATTGCTGGGATAAGTGGTTTTCTGGCTTATTGGTGATAGTAATAGTACTACTACTACTAGTAGTAGAGTGTATTGAAATCATTTACCCTTGTTATTTATATTTAATTGAAACTACAGCACTAATAGAACAATAAAGAGCATTTAATTGTTAAAAGATGCATAGGACAAAGCATTACACAAATGGTATGACAACATTTATTATATACTAGCCTATACCCGTGCTTCACTATGAAACTATATGATCGGGCTTAGTTTTCTGGGAAGAAAATAAGGGTGAAAATGTGCCTCTTCCTACCAGCATCCATCAGTATTCATCTGGCTAGCGTCCTGCCAGTGTGGAGAAAATTGAGGCTGTTTGGAAACTGAAACAGTATTTGCTGTGTGAGCAAGGAGACAGCAAGGATCCTGGGCATGGCTTAGCTCAATTGTTCTGTACTAAAGCTGCTTGGTGCTCTGAAACTGAAACTCCTCTCCTTTGCTTGTGTTTTGCATTTGGAACATATGTCTTTTTAGGTGGGGAGGGAGAGTAGAACTCCTTAGCATCAGAGTGTATTAATAATAATATATGAAATACTAATGCTCTGATGATCATTTCGAAAAATCCTTTCTTAGTGAGCACCTAGAATCTAAGAGGAACATACGTGCCAAATTTCAAGTTTGCAGGCTTTATGGTTCTGGAGATTTTATGATGATACGTGAGTGGTATTTCGGTTTTATATATATAGATTCAGCTTTGTAACAGGATGAAAAAGAGAAGGTTCTCATTAAATAAAAATTCTGTGATTAATTTTTCTAAACATTTTTTGTTGTTCTTATAAAGCATACATACTGTATATAATAAAAAATACTACAATAGTGATGAGCCTATTGACTCATATTCCGACATTTCACCTACAACTGTAGTGGGTATCTTCAAAGATTGCCCTGTGATATACTTTTTGGCAATTCACACGAAAAAAAGCAGAAATGAACTGTCTTTTTATTTATAGTAGAACTAATAACCAATTGGACCATGTCATCAGAATTTTGGAACACTGGTTTCTGATTGGTTCTTCATCTCAATAAATTTGTAATTGATCTGATTTAAAGAAGTTCCAGAGAACTAGCTTTTACTGACTTTCTTTTAAACATACTGCTGCTTATAATTTGTCAAGTGAGAGTTCTAAATGGTTTGTTTATTAAAGTCTTTTATTTTGAAGTAAAACTAGAAACCAGGTGTTAATCTTTAAACTCTCTTTATTCTGAATATCTTTTCTGGACATCAAAGTATGATGATAACAAACAGTGGACTTTTGCCAATTTTAACTAATCAAATCATTTCTTGGATTTTTCTCATTGGTTTGAAAATAGTTTTTAAGTTGTGTTTTATTAATAACTTTCAGTTTGTATTTTTTTTGACATATAGAAAAAACTCCTGTTCTACTGACAATGTTTTGTCCTTAAATGTTTACATGATTCTATTTTATTGCTGGATTGCATTTGTTTGATCTTAGTGGCAGAAGAACCATTAATCTTTTAGTGTTGCCAAGGCACCTCAACTTATCTTAAGTTTTGTACTTTAAGACAGTCTTCAAGGAGGAAAGAGGCGGTTGAAATTATTGGGGATCAAGAACAGAATGAAACACATACAATACACAATAAAAATGTGTATTTTATAAAGGAAGTAAATGTTTGTTTTTTATTTTTGCCATCAAGAATGATTCTTGGATAAATTTAAATACATCTTTGCTAATTCTAGCATTGCAATAAAGTTGTAGTGATTAGGACTTTCAGTGCACATTTTTACATATATAATGTATTTTAAATGGTTGTTAAATTCTGGTTCCCAAATTTAAAATATAAGATTAATTATGAATTGAATTTACCAATTAAGATCTTAAAGCCATTTAATTATTCCATTTACATCTTTTTAAAGCAAAACAAAACTGCTAATTATGAACTTAAGTAGTGCATAAGATGTCTGCTGATTAAAAGTCACTGAAGTTGTCAATTCATTACACAATATTATCTCATAATTACCTTATGGTTATCAACAGACGTCTGACAAGAGGGCGTATATGTTCATTCCTCTGCTGTGATTATTAGCTACCATAATTTGCTGGAGGATACAGAAATAACTTTTTTTTTAAAAAGGAGGCAATGCTGTGCAAGATATAGATATTGAGGTCAATGTTTCAGGCAATGCTAAACTTACCTCAGTTGACCCAAATATTGCCTGTCAAACTAGTTTGACAGGGAACAGAAACTAACTGCATAAATATACTCTCACATTGTGGCTACAAAGTAATATGAGAGTAAAAGCAAAGATAGAGAGATTATTTTCATTATGAAAAGTGGTCAAATCTTAGTCTCCTAGGAACTCTGATTGATGCTTGTTATACTTCTGAAAGCTAGACACTTCTGAAAATTGTTAGTTTGTCTTATAATATGATAATAATTTATTAGAAATAGTAATCATTCTCACTATTAAAAGGCATTAGAAAAATATGATTAAAGTCCAACTGCCTTTCTTAGAGCCAAAATGCTCTTTCTGTCAGGTGAAAAGCGACCAGTTGTTGCTTTTACTTTGAGACATCCAAGATTGGGTTTGAAAAGTTAAGAAGGTATTCTCACCATGTGATCAAAGCCATGCCCCTGATATGTTACCACATGATGCATATAAAAATAGGGCATCACACTTGCAATCTTGAATTTTTGATCTAACTGTTACAGACAACTTTGCTTCCATTCTGTCCAGAAGATGTATCCTTTTTTTATTTTACATTTTCATATTGAACAAACAACAACAGATGAGGCTTGTGTTGTGCAACAATGTATCTTCATGGAATTAAATAAATTAATGAAATCATTTTGTAATTTTTAGTGTTTTCACAGTGCTACTTTCATCTTTTTTCTGTATTAGAAAAAAAGAGGAAAAATAAAAACAAAATAGACAACACAGTATTGATTTATCTAATTAATTTGTCTAATTTATGTTAAAATACTTTATGCAATTCAATTTATTACACAATACTGATTACTGTAACAAAACCAGTTCTTCAAATGGGCATTCAGGTAACTAAAGGATTCCATGCCAACAATGCTTCTTACAAGGCTGAAAACTGAATATGCCACAATTTTTTTCTGACACATTCTTTAGCCATTCTCATGTTCTTCTTATCACTAATGGGCATTGATAGGTGGTAAAGCTACTAACTGACACACTTCACCACCCATGTCAGATGGACCCACTTGGAGTTCAGACCTTATGCTTCTTTAGGCAATACTTTGATAGCAGCTGCAAATGTTAAAAATTGGGGGGAGGGGGGGAAGAAGACAACCACTTTAGCTGTTATTTGAAAAATACAGATGAAGCAGGAACAGAAACTTGGGCAAGGGAGAAATTACCAAAATAAGCATAAAGTAAAGCCCCTGTCGCACTGCACCATCGGATGCAAAGAGGATGTAAAATGGACAAAAAAGCTTGCCATCCGTTGGAAAATGCGATGTGCTCACTGCCTCCGTTTTGCTTCCTCTCTATCCCTCCAGCATCCATTTATTGACATTTCATCCGCTCAGAAAGTTTTGAGCTGCTCAAAACTTTTGCGCGGAAAATGTATCCAATTTGTCCATTCTGCATCTGCAATGCATCCGCTACACATCAGTTCTGCATCCGTTACGCATCCGCTATATCCGCTAGGCATCCATTCCGCATCCGCGCAACTCGCATCCACTCGGACGCAGGAAGGAAGTGGAACGGACACGGAACGGATGCAGAACGGATGCCTAGCAGATGCAGCACAGAAACAAAGTGTTTAAAATGGAAAAAACGTTCGCAGAGGGGACCTATCTCGGATATTAAGGATGCCTAGAGGATGCCTAGAGGATGCCTAGAGGATGCAAAGGGACACCTATACTGCCTATAAAAAGGGGGAGCAACTCACCTGCATCTCACTTTCAGACCAGCAGCCTAGCTCTGCAGACCTCTGCAGCCTTCATCTGACTCTTGCTCTTCCACAGCATCCAGTCATGTCCACCGTGGATCGTAACACAGTCCTTTTGGCAGCCACCATCCTTCTGCAACAGTGTGAAGCCATCTACAGGCTCTGTGAATTCTACTATGGGAAGAAAAAGAGGCAGCCAAGAAGTGTCTGGGTATGAAGATGGATAGGGAGAAGAGCAGAGTACGGACTGTACAACAAGCTGATGGTGGAGCTCAGGAACGAAGACACACGGGCATTCCAGAACTTCATGAGGATGCCTCCAGCCATGTTTGACAAAGTTGTGCAGCGGCTGACACCCAGGTTGACCAAGGCAAACACCAACTTCCATCCCAGCCTGGACCCTGGGCTCAAGGTGGCACTGACTCTGTGCCATCTGGCCTCAGGGACCACCTACAGGAGCATGCAGTATGGCTGGAGGGTGCCACACAACACCATCAGCATTGTGGTCAGAGAAGTGGTGCAGGTCATCATCGAAGAATACAAGGAGGAGCTCCTCCAGTGCCTCTCCACTGAAGAAGGATGGAAGAAAGTTGCAGAGCAGTGGTATCAGAGGTGGAACTTCCCCCACACCGTTGGAGCCATAGATGGCAAGCACGTGGCCTGCAAAGCACCACCCAAGTCGGGCTCCACTTATTTCAACTACAAGGGCTTCTTCAGCATTGTCCTCTTTGCCATGGTTGATGCTGACTACAAGTTCATGTACATCAATACTTCAGGCAGCGGCTCATGTTCAGATGCCCAGGTATACAATGCCAGTGACCTCAAGGAGGGGCTGGAAGGCAACCTCATCATGGGCTTCCCAGATCCAGACCCCCTGCCCAGCGACACGCAAGATGTGCCTACTTTATCGTGGGGGATGATGCCTTCTCCCTCACAACCTACCTCATGAAGCCCTACACTTCCAGACTCCTCACCCGTGAAGAGAGGATCTTCAACTACAGGCTGTCCAGGGCAAGGCGGGTGGTGGAGAACGCCTTTGGCATCCTGGCCAACAGGTTCCAGGTACTTCTCACCACCATGCAGCATCACCCAGAGACCGTGAGGAGGATCGTGGAAGCTTGCTACATCCTGCACAATCTCATGCGCACCCGCTACCCAGTCTTGCAGAACAGTCTCGTGGACCTCCAGCAAGGCAATGGGGACATGGAGCCTGGGGAATGGAGGCAAGGGCGAAACCTGATAGACACTCAGGATGTGCAAGGCCCCAACAGAGCCTCACGTGAAGGGAAGAAGCAGCGCAACCTCCTGCGACACTGGTGCAACTCCCCAGCTGGAGCAGTGGAGTGGCAAGATAGGATGATAGATGATTAATGGGTGCTTCCTTCAGCCTGTCTCATCACATGGATGAGATTGGGCCATGTATGTTGGGTGGGCCTACAATGAACAGAGCATTTAATAAAGAGTTGTGTTTATGTTCAAATGTGTGGATCAATGCTTACTAATGAAGGGCCAAAGGTGTGGCACCTGGGAGGGTGGACCATACAGTCCCACTATGCTTGCACTGGAGGTTTATCTATCCCACAGCTATTACCCATGCCAAAGGTATCCCTCCCAACCCCACTGCTATCTTAACCCATCCCACAAGCATGCAAAGGCTTAAACCAATTCTAAAAGTTTCCATCAAGACTTTATTACAAAAAAAGAAATGAAGCAAGTGTGTGAATCAAAGATAAACTTTATTGAACAACAAGCTTTAAAACAAAAATGACCCAAGTCAAGTGTCCAAATAAAGTCAACAGGTAGCCAGCTACCCAGTCTCTGGCACTCATATTGGTCACTCGGAGGTGTGCCCAGTCTCAGAGGTGAAGGGTCCAGGTGCTGTGGAGATGGGTGGTACTGGAGTGCTGGTCTGTATCATCATTGGGGTGCCTGGCTCTGAGAGGACAACAGGGGACGGTGTGTTGAGGAAGCTCTCAGACAGCTGGCTCAGACCCGCGATGCTGAGAGAGGTCCTTCCTCCATGCCATAGGGTGTCATCCCCAGTACTGATGAGAGATGTACTGAGGCCGGACTTGGCTTTGGGGTGGAGGAAGGAGTAGTGTAGTGGAGCTGTCTGCTCTGCAGCTGAGTGAGGACTTGCATGGGTAGCATCGCTGTCATCGGTGGCATCATTGTTGTGGCTGTCATCGGTGGCATCAGTGGAACCGGTGGCAACGGTGTCATCTGATGACTCTGTGCCTGGACTGGGAAGGGCTGCTGCCTGTGCTGCTGGACCTCCTGGTAGCCATAGCCCTGGTAGGTGAGGGGCTGTGGGAAGCCTTGGAATGGGAGGGACATCACCTGGGGTGGAGGAGCAGACCTGGACTGGGTGGGAGCAGGTTCCTCTGGATCTGGAGGGTTGTGAAGCAGCTCGGTGATCCGGTCCTTCACCACCTGGTACTGGGGTTCCTCCATGTTCTTGAGGGTCTGATTGACATAGGTGAGGAAGGGCTTGTGGTTGGAGGATGAGGAGTCAGTGCTGACCAGCTGAGAGAGGAGATCTATACTGGTGCGGATGGTGTCCCTGATCTCCAGCAGGACAGTGTGGCTCTGCCCCTCCTGTCTGGCTCTCTGCCTTTCTGTGGAGGTGGAGCTGGGGTGGTGGTGGATGCGGCTACGGGTGTGGTGGACGCGACATCTCCTTTCTCCCACCGCACCAGGGAGTCCTCCATGTGCTCCACCACGGTTACAACACCTGTCTGCGGGTTCTCCACCGTGGCACGCTCCACAGAAACCTGCCTGGAGACAGGGACTGACTCTCGGCTGGAAGAGGACTGGCTCTCAGCAGGCTGCCGGAGAGAGAGGGTAGTGAGAGTGGCTCCTGGTGCTCCTCGGTGGCAGATCTTACCCTCCAGGAAGCTGCACCTGGCCATAACGTAGGTCTCTCTGTCCGTCAGCTTAACCGTGGCCTGACTAGATTTCTTCAGGTGCAGCTTCCCATACCAGGTGTGCATGTGCTTCCACCAGCTGAGGAGCACCTCCGAAGTGTAACCCATACTCTCCGCCCTCTCTCTCCAAGAAGCCTGCTTCCTTTTGGTGTCCCTGTACAGCCGGTATCCCTTCCACCACAGATAGTCATTCTCTCTCAGCCACTCCAGCACCTCATCCTTGTGTTCCTCCTCGATGAAGTATTGCCTCCTCTCCTGTCTCCGCATACGCCTCTTCCTCCCTTTGGCAGGATCAGATGGGCCCTCATCAAAGGGGCTCCCAGGTGGTAGGGGCTGCTCCTCCACACCACCACCACCAGCAGCAGCAGCACCAGCAGGATCATCATCATCATCATCATCATCATCATCATCACCAGCAGGATCATCATCATCATCATCATCAGCAGCAGCAGCAGGACCAGCAGGACCAGGATCAGCAGCAGCAGAGTAAGCACCAGGAGCCCCAGCAGCACTAGCACCAGCAGCACCAGCAGCACCAGCAGGTCCAGGAGCACGAGCAGGACCAGGAGCACGAGCAGGATGAGCAGAACGAGCAAGACCAGGAGCACAAGCAGGACGTGCAGGACCAGCAGGATAAGCAGGACCAGCAGGACCAGCAGCAGCTTCAGCAGAGTATGCAGCAGCAGAAGCACCACCGCCAGGAGCAGCTTCAGCAGAAGCTCCAGCACCAGAAGAGCAAGCCCAAGCAGCAGAAGCCCCAGCAGAAACAGAGTCAGGGACAGGGGGCGGGAGGATGGCCCTGTCCCGCTTGCCAGGGGTGGCAGCAAGTTGCTGAGACTTTCGCTTCTTCCCCATGGTTGTGGGGTTGCTGGCTGGCAGGGAGGCTGGCAGGGAGGCTGGCAGGCACCAAGGCTGGCAGGAAGCCTGGCACCAAGGCTGGCAGAAAGCCTGGCAGGAAGGCTGGCAGAAAGCCTGACAGGAAGGCTGGCAGGAAGGCTGGCAGGAAGGCTGGCAATCAGGCAGGCAGCAAGGCTGGCAGGCAGGCTGGCTGGCAGGGAGGCTGGAAGGCAGGCTGACAGCAAGGCTGGCAGGCAGGCAGAGAGCAAGGCTGGCAGGGAGGCTGGCCAGGAGGCTTGGAGGCAGGCTGGCAGGAAGGCTGGCAGCAAGGCTTGCAGGCAGGCATGCAGGCAGGGCAGGCAAGGACTCGATGTATCCTGCAGCAGGTCTTTCCTCTGAATGCTGGCCACGTGTGAGCTGCTTCCCTTTATATCTGCATGGCTTACGCAATGCATCCCCCCCGCATGCGCAATTAACGCCAGGCATCCATTAGGCTTCCGCTGTGCATCCTCTTGGCTTCCGCTCTGCATCCGCTTCATCCGCTGTGCATCCGCTGTGCATCCACTCTTTCCGTTCCACATCCGCTTTGCTGAGGCCCCCCGGAAGCCTTGCGGATGTGCCATCCGCTCCCATCTGCTTCCATCCGCTGGGCTTCCGTTCCGCATCCGCTTTCCATCCGCTCTGCGTCCTCCCGCGTCCGTGTTATCCGCTCCGGTTATGCAAATTTTTGCCCCTTTTGAGAGCGGATAACAACGGATGGAACATTTTTCTCATCCGTTGTGTCCGTTTTGCATCTGTTGGGCAGTGTGATAAGGCCTTAACAGAGTGCTTTCCTTCTTTACACTGGGGTGAAAGAAGTGGTGGTGCTGGGGAGGATGGATGAGAGACTGGAATGATTGCCTGGGATCTTTCAGAGTTTCTATTACTCCTGTTTTATATCCAGTCAAATCTCATTCATTTTCAAATCAGAACATTGCCTATGCCCTTCTCATTCATTTAGTAACAACAAATTGTCCATATATAGAAATAAGGTTGTGGCCAAAGGAGAAGTTTCCTGCATGAGAGACTATTCTATTTCCTTTGAGTAACACTCCCTGCAATCACTGGCATATTTCAAATTTAAAAAAAAAAAAAGAGAAAGAAAGAAAGCACAAAGGAAAGAGCAGATTCTGTAGTAAGTCTTAAACATTTGCTTTTACATGTTCTTAAAATTAAATAGCAAAATCAACAATCTAATGTAACACAGCTATATATTAAAAACTTATTTTTAATACTCTTTCTGTAATGTTTGTGCAATATGAAAGCCAGAAATGGAGAACAGTCCTGGCAGTTCCCAAATGGAAAGTTAATTTCTGCAAACAGGGTACCATTCCCCTGTTATAATACAGGGTACCATTCCCCTGTATTCCCCTGCAAACAGGGTACTATTCCCCATTGCTAGGCATAGCAATGTGCCCACTGCTCAAAAGTGTTGTGTATCTGAGTTAATCTGTTGTCTTATGTGTGGCAAAAAAATATTGCCCATTGCTAGGCTGGACATATAATTCAGCTGCTAGATTCCTTGATTTCACTATGTAAGATGAGTATTAATATATAATACTTAAGGTGAATGGGATATTCTTGTTTCAAGAAGCATATTATTTTGGATTAATTCAACTATCACTATAGTATACTACTAAGATTTCAGAAATGCTGCATTTTGTCACATGGTTTCTTTATTTTATCTGTCAGTATAATTCCTGCTCAATTCTCAAAATTGTCCATAGGGATGGAAAAGAGGATCTGATTGCTTTATTCTGTGAGCAGAGAGATTGTGTAAGGACACTTGCCATTTTCTTTAGACGATACATGGCAAGGCCAGCTGGCTTAGCAAGTTCTTACTGTGGCAAGGCAGGATGTCCGGTGTAATGACATCAATTTTGGAATTTTGCCCATATGACATATGCTGCTAGGTTTCACATAGTCTGGGAAATAACATTAAGAGATGGAATAGGAAAAATATTAGACTATGGACTAATTAGAGTGGTCCATGAAAATTCACTCCCCCTGTCCTTCTTTTCCTCAGAAACATTTGATTTATGTAAACCTCTGTAAGACTCTGAGCTAATTATATTTTCAGAGTGTTGAGAGAAGGGTAATAATATCATCACATCTGCATCACATAACATTTTGTGAAAAAGGTCTTTGTTTCACTGCTACAAGACTTGTTCCTTCATTGTGTTTGTTAAGCCTGGGTTCCCCAACCAGGGTTAGGTAGACAAGCTGAACA
>BLBF01000044.1:22042605-22083330 GCA_015471245.1 Laticauda colubrina | reverse complement strand
TAGTATTTCACCTAAAACAGTTAGGGTGAACAATGTTATCCCTAACAGTGTTGCCTGGTATCCAGGAAGCAGAGGAAGAAATAGAACTAGAGCTACAAATATTTTAATGTTTGTTAAGCCCCTGTCACACTGCACCAACGGATGCAAAGAGGATGTAAAATGGATGAAAAAGCTTGCCATCTGTTGGTTAATGCGATGTATCCGTTCTGTACTCACTGCCTCCGTTTTCCTTCCTCTCTATCCATCCAGCATCCGTTTATGGACGTTTCATCCACTCAGAAAGTTTTGAGCTGCTCAAAATTTTTGCGCAGAAAATGTATCCAATTAGTCCATTCTGCATCCGCTACGCATCCACTAGGCATCCGTTCTGCATCTGCTACGCATCCGCTATATCTGATAGGCATCCGTTCCGCATCCACGCAACTCTCATCCGCTCGGATGCAGGAAGGAAGCGGAACGGACGTGGAACGGAAGCAGAATGGATGCCTAGCAGATGCAGCACGAAAACAAAGCATTGAAAACGGAAAAAACGTTCACAGAGGGGACCTATCTCGGATATTAAGGATGTCTAGAGGATGCCTAGAGGATGCCTAGAGGATGCAAAGGGACACCTATACTGCCTATAAAAAGGGGAAGCAACTCACCTGCATCTCACTTTCAGACCAGCAGCCCAGCTTGCAGACCTCTGCAGCCTTCATCTGACTCTTCCTCTTCCACAGCATCCAGTCATGTCCACCGTGGATCGTAACACAGTCCTTTTGGCAGCCACCATCCTTCTGCAACAGTGCGAAGCCATCTAACAGGCTCTGTGAACTCTACTACGGGAAGAAAAAGAGGCGGCCAAGAAGTGTCTGGGTATGAAGATGGATCGGGAGAAGAGCAGAGTACGGACTGTACAACAAGCTGATGGTGGAGCTCAGGAACGAAGACACTCGTGCATTCCAGAACTTCATGAGGATGCCTCCAGCCATGTTTGACGAAGTTGTGCAGCGGCTGACACCCAGGTTGACCAAGGCAAACACCAACTTCCGGCCCAGCCTGGACCCTGGGCTCAAGGTGGCACTGACTCTGCGCCACCTGTCCTCAGGGACCACCTACAGGAGCATGCAGTACGGCTGGAGGTGCCACAAAATACCATCAGCATTGTGGTCAGAGAACTGGTGCAGGTCATCATCGAAGAATACCTGGAGGAGCTCCTCCAGTGCCCCTCCACTGAAGAAGGATGGAAGAAAGTTGCAGAGCAGTGGTATCAGAGGTGGAACTTCCCCCACACCGTTGGAGCCATAGATGGCAAGCACGTGGCCTGCAAAGCACCACCCAAGTCGGGCTCCACTTATTTCAACTACAAGGGCTTCTTCAGCATCGTCCTCTTTGCCATGGTTGATGCTGACTACAAGTTCATGTACATCGATACTTCAGGCAGCGGCTCATGTTCAGATGCCCAGGTATACAATGCCAGTGACCTCAAGGAGGGGCTGGAAGGCAACCTCATCATGGGCTTCCCAGATCCAGACCCCCTGCCCAGCGACACGCAAGATGTGCCCTACTTCATCGTGGGGGATGACGCCTTCTCCCTCACAACCTACCTCATGAAGCCCTACACTTCCAGACTCCTCACCCGTGAAGAGAGGATCTTCAACTACAGGCTGTCCAGGGCAAGCGGGTGGTGGAGAATGCCTTTGGCATCCTGGCCAACAGGTTCCAGGTACTTCTCACCACCATGCAGCATCACCCAGAGACCGTGAGGAGGATCATAGAAGCTTGCTGCTTCCTGCACAATCTCATGCGCACCCGCTACCCAGTGTTGCAGAACAGGCTCATGGACCTCCAACAAGGCAATGGGGTCATGGAGCCTGGGGAATGGAGGCAAGGGCAAAACCTAATAGACACTGAGGATGTGCAAGGCCCCAACAGAGCCTCACGTGGAGGGAAGAAGCAGCGTAACCTCCTGAGACACTGGTGCAACTCCCCAGCTGGAGCAGTGGAGTGGCAAGATAGGATGATAGATGATTAATGGGTGCTTCCTTCAGCCTGTCTCATCACACTGATGAGATTGGGCCATGTATGTTGAATGGCCCTACAATGATCAGGGCATTTAATAAAGAGTTGTGTTTATGTTGACATGTGTGGATGATTATTACATTATTATTGATAATAAAGGGCCATAGGTGTGGCACCTGGGAGGGTGGACCATACAGTCCCACTATGCTTGCACTGGAGATTTATCTATCCCACAGCTATTACCCATCCCAAAGATATCCCTGCCCATCCCACAGCTATGACCCATTACACAGCTATGACCCATCCCAAAGGTATCCCTGCCCACCCCACTGCTATCTTATCCCATCCCACAAGCATGCAAAGGCTTAAACCAATTCTAAAAGTTTCCACCAAGACTTTATTAAAAAAAAGAAATGAAGCAAGTGTGTGAATCAAAGATAAACTTTATTGAACAACAAGCTGTAATAGAAAAATGACCCAAGTCAAGTGTCCAAATAAAGTCCACACCCAGTCTCTGGCAGTCTTCACGGTCACTCGGAGGTGTGCCCAGTCTCAGGGGTGAAGGGTCCAGGTGCTGTGGAGGTAGTTGCTGCTGCAGTGTTGGTCTGAAACACCACTGGGGTGCCTGGCCCCGAGAGGATAACAGGTGACGGTGTGTTGAGAAAGCTCTCGGACAGCTGGCTCAGACCCATGATGCAGAGAGAGGTCCTTTCTCCATGCCATGGGGTGTCAGCCCCAGTACTGATGACAGATGTACTGAGGCCGGGCTTGACTGTGGGGTGGAGGAAGGAGTAGTGTAGTGGGGCTGTCTGGTCTGCAGCTGGGTGAGGACTGGCGTGGGTGGCATCGGTGGCAGTGGCATCGCTGTCGTCAATGGCATCATTGGCGTGGGTGGCATCGGTGGCATCAATGGAACCGGTGATAACGGTGTCCCCCGATGACTCTGTGCCTGGACTGGGGAGGGCTGCTGCCTGTGCTGCTGGACCTCCTGGTATCCGCAGCCCTGGTAGGTGAGGGGCTGTGGGAAGCCTTGGAATGGGAGGGACATCACCTGGGGTGGAGGAGCAGACTTGGACTGGGTGGGAGCAGGTTCCTTTGGATCTGGAGGGTTGTGAAGCAGCTCGGTGATCCGGTTCTTCACCACCTGGTACTGGGGTTCCTCCATGTTTCTGAGGGTCTGGTTGACATAGGTGAGGAAGGGCTTGCGGTTGGAGGATGAGGAGTCGGTGTGGACCAGCTGAGAGAGGAGATCTATGCTGGTGCGGATGGTGTCCCTGATCTCCAGCAGGACAGTGTGGCTCTGCCCCTCCTGCTGTCTGGCTCTCTGCTTTTCTGTGGAGGTGGAGCTGGGGGGTGGTGGATGCGGCTACGGGTGTGGTGGACGCGACATCTCCTTTCTCCCACCGCACCAGGGAATCCTCCATGTGCTCCACCACGGTTACAACACCTGTCTGCAGGTTCTCCACCGTGGCACGCTCCACAGAAACCTGCCTGGAGACAGGGACTGACTCTCGGCCAGAAGAGGACTGGTTCTCAGCAGGCTGTCGGAGAGAGAGGGTAGTGAGAGGTGCTGTTGGTGCTCCTCAGTGGCGGATCTCACCCTCCAGGAACTTGCACCTGGCCATGACGTAGGTCTCTCTGTCCATCAGCTTAACCATGGCCTGGCCAGATTTCTTCAGGTGCAGCTTCCCGTACCAGGTGTGCATGTGCTTCCACCAGCCGAGGAGCACCTCCGAAGTGTAACCCATACTCTCCGCCCTCTCTCTCCAAGCAGCCTGCTTCCTTTTGGTGTCCCTGTACAGCTGTGTCCCTTCCGCCACAGGTAGTCATTCTCTCTCAGCCACTCCAGCACCTCATCCTCGTGTTCCTCCTCAATATAATATTGCCTCCTCTCCCGTTGTCGCATACGCCTCTTCCTCCCTTTGGCAGGACCAGATGGGCCCTCATCAGAGGGGCTCCCAGGTAGTAGGTTCTGCTCCTCCACACCACCAGCAGCAGCAGCACCAGCAGGATCATCATCATCATCATCATCATCATCATCATCATCATCATCATCACCAGCAGGATCATCATCATCAGCAGCAGCAGCAGGATCATCATCATTAGCAGCAGCAGCAGCAGCAGCAGCAGCAGCAGCAGCAGGATCAGCAGCAGCAGCAGCAGCACCAGCAGCAGCACCAGGAGCACGAGCAGGACCAGGAGCATGAGCAGGACGAACAGGACGAGCAAGAGCAGGAGCACGAGCAGTACGAGCAGTATGAGCAAGACCAGGAGCACGAGCAGGACCAGCAGGACCAGCAGGACCAGGAGCAGCTTCAGCAGAGTAAGTAGCAGCAGAAGCACCACCGCCAGGAGCAGCGCTAGCAGAACCTCCAGCACCAGAAGAGCGAGCCCGAGCAGCAGAAGCCCCAGCAGAAGCAGAGTCAGGGACAGGGGGCGGGAGGGTGGCCCTGTCCCTCTTTCCAGGGATGGCGGCAGGTTGCTGAGGCTTTCGCTTCTTCCCCATGGTTGTGGGGTTGCTGGCTGGCAGGCAGGCTGGCAGGGAGGCTGGTAGGCACCAAGGCTTGCAGGAAGGCTGGCAGGCAAGCAGGCACCAAGGCTGGCAGGCAGGCTGGCAGGAAGCCTGGCAGGAAGCCAGGCAGGCAGGCAGGCAGGCACCAAGCCTGGCAGGCAGACTGGCTGGCAGGGAGGCTGGAAGGCAGGCTGGCAGGAAGGCTGGCAGCAAGGCTTGCAGGCAAGCATGCAGGCAGGGCAGGCAAGGACTCGATGTATCCTGCAGCAGGTCTTTCCTCCGAATGCTGGCCACGTGCGAGCTGCTTCCCTTTATATCCACGTGGCTTACGCAATGCATCCCCTCCACATGCACAATTAACGCTCAGCATCCGTTCGGCTTTCGCTGTGCATCCGCTAGGCTTCCACTCTGCATCCGCTTCATCCGCTGTGCATCCGCTGTATCCATTCCGCGTCCTCTTTGCTGAGGTCCCCCGGAAGCCTGAGGTCCCCTGGAAGTGGATGTGCCATCCGCTCCCATCTGCTTCCATTCACTGGGCTTCCGTTCCGCATCCACTTTCCATCCGCCCTGCGTCCTCCCCGCGTCCGTTCCTTTCCGTGTTATCCGCTCCGGTTATGCACATTTTTGCCCCGTTTGAGAGCAGATAACAACGGATGGAACATTTTGCTCATCCGTTGTGTCCTTTTTACATACGTTTTGCATCCGTTGGGCAGTGTGACAGGGCCTTTACTTGCTTGTGATATGTAAACAAATATATTACAACCCAGATTCCAGGATCATTTCAACATTTTAGATAACAATTCAATATATTTTGATCTGGTTATAAATGCTATCCAGAACCAGTGACCCAATGTTTGTATCAGTTTCATGTAATATAATTTGAAAATGTCATTCATGTTATATTTCACATGATTTTGGCAATGAAAAAAATATTTACATTACATTCAATTGATATTTATTAATTAAAATAAATGTAAGTGCGTATGATTTGATTACATTTGAATCTATTGTTATGTAAATAACCATTGAAAACCTAACAACTACCATTATTATATTTGGGCAAACCCATACAGCCTCCTTGCCCTGATTTGAGAATGGCTTACTAACAATTATCCAATCACCTGTTTACTTACCTTCATTTGAATCTCATTATATCCATCCTATCTATACTCTATCTGTACAGTTTCCCAAACAAATGCTGTATGCCTGCTACCTTATAATAAAAGGTGAGTGAATTAGTTTCTTATAAGAAAATATTCCCATAGGAGGAGAAAAGATCACTGGCATCAAAGATGATCTCTAAACTCTACAAAAAAGCTTTGAAAGGGCTAAAATAGATCTTGCTCAATTTTTATGATTCATATTTGTATAAAATATAAGAATAACTTGGAAGAAGGGAAAGGAAGGGAAAGATTACAATTTCCTGTTACCTTAAATGACCTGCAGATTTTGAAAAGTATTCTACAGAATCTTTGTTCTTTTAATCTGTACATTCTTCAAATTTAAATAGAGAAGTTTAAAAAATAATAATTGTTCATATATCTTTCTTCCCCCTCAAAGAGCCAAAGAAAATTCCCAGAAGAACAGCATAATAAAACCACCATCAGAAAATGAACAAATTAAAGGAAAAGTGGAAATGTTGCACAGCATACTGTCTAGTGATTAACCCACTGCTATGCTGTGTTATGATATGCTATGCAACAATGCTATTTTGACTCAATCTCCATCTGGATTTCTGCTTTGGAAACATGAGCTGTAAGAACTGATCAAGCCAAACCAATACAAAAATGCAAAAAATCTAACTGGACTTTGAATCAGTGGTGGGATTCATAAAATTTTACGACCGGTTCTGTGGATGTGGTGTGGTGGGTTGGCATGGCTTGGTGGCTGTGGATTGGTAGGCATGGCAGGGGAAGGTTACTGCAAAATCCCCATTCCCTCCCCACCCCACTAACCTGCTTTCCAGCTCCATTCTCCTGTGCAGGGCAACAAAAGAAGACCTAGCCAATCAGCTGGGACTCGGAGGCAGAGAATAGATTGGGGGGGGGGGACCAGTGAGAGGTTCTCCTTTCTGTGGCTATGAGAGTCCAGAGAGAGTGAGTATGACTCCTGCCCTCGCTGATTGGACTGAGTCTGCCTAATTGAATTTAGCTTTACCTTGCGCCGTTAGCTAGCCCTAGCTTTCGATTCAGTCCCAGCCAGGACGGACATGTTCAGGAGGGCTCCACTTTCAGTTTACTGAAGTGGACTTTTTTCATTTTTTCAAAGGATCAAAACCAGTGATTAAAAGAAAGAAAAAAATGTCAGAGGCCACCTTTCTCCAGGAATGGTCCAACGGCTTGGCCAATAGGGGTTTCCAGCACTCCCAACCAAGGTGGAGTGCTAAGGGTAGTGGCCCTAGCACAAAGGACATGACCACATGGTAGCAGTCCAGCCAATTAGTGGGAAAATTGCCCCAAAAATTATCTGTTAGGTGCAAGATTGGCCATGGATGCCAAGTGCTGAGGCAGAGAATTGCGTGGCATGCCCAGGACCCCCTGCAATAAGACAGGGCCTTCATTGAGTGGATTCTATGCTTCAAGCATAGAAGTTGTCATGAGCCTGCCCTTGGCCTGAAGGTAGGGAAAAACCGGCAGGGAATGGTTGCAGCCCAACATTAAGGCCAGGAAGGCCTGCTTCAGCCAAATATATTTAATAGGGACCGTGATAAGAACAAGGGGCCTAGGGATCAAGAAAAGAGGGCTTAATTGAGGCCATTACCTCCTCCCTCCAGTTAACAGTCTCTCTCTTGGTGACAAACTGTCCCTATCATTCTGGACAAAATGGCAGACACACAAAAGGAAGAAGGCCACAGTTCTTCCTCTTCAAAGGGCAGGTCCAGGGGAAGACAGTCAAGGAAGGCCCCTGCTCTCAAAAAGCCTTCCAAAGCTAAAGAATAGGATGCCATGAGAGACAAAGAGCCCTGGAGAAACAGATAGAAAAGAGCCAATGTGCTGCTGGTGGGAGGAGCCTCAGATCACCTCCCCTATATGAATCAACTTCTGCTGAACAGGACCCTGTATTGCAAGTAGAGCCTCGGCCTGCCTCTGCATGTAGCCCTCGCTTGAAAGCCTGGTCCCCTGATGAGACATTCGAATCTGCAGATCCACAATTAATGTCAGTGGTAGAGATTATGAAAGGGCACTCAGATAGCCTTTCAAGGTGAATCATGGGAGCAATCCCCTAGAAGGCCCAGACCAGGGTAGAGGACACATTTACACCTACTGCTGCAGGCCTGCATGATCCTGAGGTTTATGAGCAGGAAGTGCTTGCTCACATGGAGGCAATTATCTCTAAGGATATTAGGAAAGGCATTGTGAAAAGCCTACGGATATTAAGAAGGCCTGAATCTGTGGCTTCTGATCATTCTATCATGTCAGATCCTGACCCATCTCTTCACCTCAGAGGTAGACAGGCCTTGCTGGATTGGGTTTTGCCTGATCCATCCTTGCAAAGCCATTCTTCTGTGGCTGCAGAAGAAGACAAGAGAGAGTCAGATCTCTCTGAAGATAAAGGAATTATTCCAAATTGACTAGCCTTCCCTGGCCTGTTCAAGCTTACTCTGTTTCACTCCTTGTTATTCAGGGCTAAGAACATAGCTCAGTTGGGACCAGAGGCAGATATTGGGGAGATACACCAGCCGCTCCGGATCAGTTCTTCTCTGAGCCAACCCTACACATAGATGTGAGCAGATGGCCCATTGAATTAAATAAGGAAGTGTGTCTCAAACTCAGTAGCTCTACTAAATAAGAAAGTGTTCCAGTTTGTGGACAAGAGAAAAAAAACAAGATGAGGCTAGAACAATGAGGAATTGTAATAAAGTGCTGAGGTGTCAGAAACCGTGTAACTGCTTTTGCTAGATAGGAAGCCAGCATAAACCTTTGAAATATATGTGTCAATTTGAAAACAGAAAGAATGTGAGCCAAGCCCTCGTACGAGGGGGCGGGCAGTTAGGGTATAAAAATGCTGCCTGAATTTTGCTCTGTGTTCCTTCAATGCCTGAGGGAACCTGTCTCTGCAGACATGTGAATAAAACCTTGTTTTTCTTGGATCAACAAATCTTTTGGTGGTTTTTTATCTGCTTCCACCTCACAATTTGGCGCTCAACGTGGGGCCCGATGGAATTTTGACTGGAGAAAAGGGACTGGGTAAGTGTGGTGCCACCGCCTCCCATTGTAGAGGGGCCCCTCCCTTCTCTCAGTTGGATCCCGGGGTAACTGCACTCAGCATATGATCCTTGGAAACAAGAGAGAGAGAAGCCGGCCTGACGCTCTGGGAGTGTCGTTGATCACCTGAAGTGGGGATGCCCACACTCCTTTCATCTCTGGGAGACCAGGGGTGTATCAGGTGAGTTTGTTGCCTTTTGGGATAGAAGGAGGGATATACTGTCCTTAAACTCTGGGAATCCAGTGACTGCTGGAGGACAGTGTAAATCCCTGAGTTGAATCTCTGGGAGATTGTTGGTGGGTAGCGTGGAGAATGGGAAAGGGATAAAGCAAGTGTGAGACGTTCCAAGAGGGAACGGGTATTGAGATAGAAAAGACCCTGAGAAGGCTGATTCCGACTGACTCCCCATTGGGTCAACTAGTACAACAATGGTCATTGCCCCATCTGAGGACTTACACTCGGAGTCTAGAGAAAAAGAAAATGATCTACCTATGCCAATATAGGTGGCTGAAGTATCCCCTAATAGACCCTGAGTTTCCTTATCACTGGGATCCCGAAGGGAATACCAGCACGTACTGGATAACTCAGTTGAAAGAGTATATAGTGAAACACCTGATGAAGGAGCAAATACCCTATGTGGAGGTATGGTATCATGTTCACTTTGAAGGCCCAGTTCCACCAGAAACAGAAGTAGGACAGTTTGTCAGCAAGGTGGAGGATAGCGAAACTGAGGACTGGATGGGGAGTCCACCGGCATCAGCTCCGGAAGTCCTGGCACCACTGCCCCTGCCGGCTCCAGTTGCCCAGGCTCCACCTCCACCTGCATATCTAGGATTCAGAAGGGAACTGGCTCAATTAAACAAGGACCTAGAGACCTCCTGCCTCTAGGAGGAAGGTCGGCCAATCCCATGTCGGCCTTCCCAGTCAGAGAAGTCCCAAATGGCATGAATGCGCAGGGGAATCCAGTCACCATTTTTGTGGCTGTCCCCAAAAAATCTGCTGAGTTACGGGATCTGAAAAAGACCCTTCCGAAACTCCATGAGAATGCTCATGAAGTGGCGGAACAGTTGGAATTGTTTCTGGGGCCCAATGAATACACATACCAAGAACTGATGTATATTCCTGGACACCTTTTCACCCCCAAAGAGAGGAACCTCATTAGGAGGGCAGCAATGGCTGCCTGGGATAGGAGACATGCAGGGCAACAGGGAGCAGTGGCTGCAGACACAAAGTTCCCCATAGCTGATCCAAATTGGAACATCAATAATAACGCTCATAGGGAGCACATGAGAGATATGAACATGATCACTGAAGGAATTAAATTGGTCATCTCTCAAGGGAAAAACTTGACCAAAGCATTTGAAATAACACAAGGAAAGGATGAGTCCCTGGGGGATTTCTGTCCTCGGCTCTGTGAAGGGTTAACCAAGTACTCTGGAGTGGAGCCAGAAACCCCTGCCTTTGAGACTCTCCTGAAGATACAATTCATCACCAAAGCATGACCAGATATCCAGAAAAAGATCCAGAAGACAGAGGGACAGACTGATTTGGGCATGACAGATTTGATGAGAGCAGCCCAACAAGTTTTTGTGAACTGAGACTCAGTTGAAACCAAACAGAAGTCTCAGATGATGGTAGCTGCTGTGCAAACAGAATGAAGTTAGGAAAAACAGGGAGACCTAGATATCAGATCCAAGGCCAAGGTGGGAGTGGAGACCCCCGGTTAGGCGAGGAGGTCCAGGGGACAACCGAGGCAGTCGATTCCAATGGCCATCCCAGAATAGAACTTGCTTCAGATGCGGGAAAGAGGGACATTTTGTGTGCGAATGTCCCAAACCCCAGAGGAACGAAGCTATGCCCTATACAATTAGGGAGGTTCCGGCTCCCCAAGAGGGACCCGCGGGGAGCCATTGGTAAATGTGTTAGTGGGTCCTGACCATCAGGAACGGCTGTTCCTGATCGACACCGGCACAAGCCGGACATCTGTATGTGATCCGATAGAGGGAGCATGCAAGTCAAAGCAGACTTTAAAGGTGGTTGGGATGAGTGGGAAATCCCAAGATTGGAATTGAATGATGTGGTTTCTGAAACCGAAATATTGTATATTCCTGATTCAGGGGTGAACTTGCTAGGAAGAGACTTGTTGGATGTTTTTGGAATAGAATTGTGGATAGAAGGAAGGAAGTTCTCATGTGTATGCTATCAACAGAAGATGAGGAGAAGATATCATCAGATGTGTGGACAGGAGGTGAAGGGGTTAGTAGGATGGCAATACAGCCCATTCAGATCAAGATACCACCAGGAATAACTAAACTGTGGACTCCACAATATTCTCTGAGTAAGAAAGGTAGGGAAGGGTTGAAACCAGTGATTGACAGATTATTGAAACAGGGACTGTTGGAACCTACTATGTCACCGTTCAATTCACCGGTTTTAGCAGTAATAAAAAAGGATGGGAAGTATAGATTGGTTAATGATTTGAGAGGATCAATGAGATAGTGGTTCCTAGATTCCCAGTGGTTCCTGATCCATATACCATCTTGGGGCGGATCCCTTCCAGAGACAAATGGTTTACTGTGATAGATCTGAAGGATGCCTTTTGGGCGTGCCCCTTGGAGGAGGGGAGTAGAGACTTGTTTGTCTTTGAATGGAATGATCCTGAGAGTGGAAGGAAACAGCAGTTGAGGTGGATGGTACTTCCTCAGGGATATACCGAGAGCCCTTTGTTGTTTGGACAGGCGTTGGAAGAAAAGTTGGTGTCGTTTGAAAGAGAGAAAGGAATCACCCTAATTCAGTACGTGGATGACTTGTTGTTAACTGGGGAGAAAGAGAAGGAAGTGAGAGTGGCTTCTGTGAGTCTGTTGAATTGGCTGAAGGAGCAGGGGTTGAAAGTCTCAAAAGAGAAGCTGCAGTTTATTGAAAAAAAGGTGAAATATTTGGGACATTACATTCAGCAGGGGGGTGAGGTCCTTGGACCCTGAAAGGGTGAAGGGGATCATGAGCTTGGCTCCTCCCAGGAACAAGACAGAGGTGCGGAAAGCGTTGGGATTATTGGGGTATTGTAGAATCTGGATAGACCAATTCACAGTGTTGGCACAGTTTTTGCATAGCAAGTTGCCTGGAAAGGGAGAGCACATAGAATGGGAGGAGGGAGATAGTGAAAGGTGGGAAGAGCTGAAGAAGGTTTTGTCAACTGCTCCAGTTTTAGCCTTGCCAAACCTGAAACTACCATTTCATTTGTATGTGGCGGTGGCTCAGGGAACAGCACTTGGAGTCCTTGCCCAAAAGAGGGGGGGGGCAGTACCAGCCGGTAGCCTTCCTAAGCAAGGGTTTGGAGCTGGTTGTGAAAGGATGGCCAGTTTGTGTTCAGGCTGTGGCAGCAACAGCGATGGTGGTGGTGGAGAGCAAAAAGTTAACCTTTGGGGGAGCTTCTACATAAATGACATGGTAAAATGGTTAAATAAACCAAATTATCAAACCCCCAAATAGGTGATCAAGGCATCTCCCTTTTTCTCCATGCAGATGATACTGTGAACCTCTCCAGGACACCAAGAGGCCTTAAAAGTTTGCAAGCCCTCCTCCAGGATTGTAATTGCAATAAACTGGTCATAAATTATGAGAAAACAAAGATTAGGGATTTTGCAAAAAGGCCAAAACTCTATTTATGGTATCTAAACGATACCTGGGGATGGTCATCCAGTTTAAGAAAAGCACATGGCGAATATGTATGGCCTTGGGCCAAAGATCAGCTAGCACCATCCTTAATTTTTTCTGCACAAAGGGAGGATATTATGTCTCTGCCACAATTAAGCTTTTTTCTGGCCAAGGCTCTAGGACAGCTTCTTTATGGGATCTTGATTGAACTTTCAGCTTTGTGTTTTACATAATTGGAAAAATATCAGTCCAAATTCATTAGATCGATTCTCCAGATGCTGTGTTGTATTCAAATGCACTTCTGTGCCTGGAGGCAGGATTGACAAAAGTCGAAGCAAGAATCTGTATAATGTCTTTAAATCTCTGACTAAAGCTTAACTTTTTTCCACAAGGTCTTGCTCCATTAATCCTCCAAGACAAATTCTCCTCATCATGGATCAAAATTGTTGAGTCCATCCTTGTCAAACTAGGCTTCTCCCCAGATTTAATATTAAAGATGGATTACAAGAAAAACAAACCTTGTGACCAGTGGTCGTTTTCAAAAAAATCTTACCACCCATTTGATGAAGATGTGAGGGTGCGCGTGTGCATGTGCATGGCTTCTGCACACACAGCTTCCATGCTTGTGTGTGTGCACACAGCACATGCACACAATTTTACCATGCAACATGGCTTCTGCGCATGCACATGGCTTCGCCACATAGCAAAGCTCAACCAAGAGGTGGAGATGTTTACATAGAGAGTCAGAAGAAACATATTCTGTCAATAATTGCTAGGTATCCTGGCCATTCTTACACTGCTTATCTCCAGTGGCTGCTAAAGGATGAACAGTCCATAATTACAGTGCAGTTGGCTAGATTCTGCACAACAGCAGTGGAGATTCATTGGAAACACATGTCTAATCCACCATAGTTATATAATGAATGTGGCAAATTTTTGCTCTGCTTATTCCTTTCCCTTTTAGTATTAAACTGACAATCGGCCACACAGTTTATGAATTGTAATTTTAGTATAGTTAGACCATGTATAATTGACAGATTGGATTTATCATAGATTTTAGTTTTTATTTATTATTTTTTTCTAGAATTTTTAATTGTATGTTTACTTTGTGTTTTTATTTGTTCTGGTCTCTGGTCTATGACTGTAATAAACTGAAAAAAAGCCCTGTATGCTAACTCTATTAATATCCTGGTCTCAATTTGTTGGGGAAAAGCCAGATCTGCAGTGTTAGATGAAAGGCAACAGGCCAGTGATGGGAGTCAGTTTTTTTAACAACCGATTTTGTGGGCATGGGTTAGTTGGTGGGTATGGCTTGATGGTCATGTAACTGGGTGGGCATGGCCAACTTGATATAACTCATGTCAAGGGGTGCTTCTCCTTGCCTGGCCTCTCATGACAATGGGGATGCTGCAGTAGTCATAAGCATGAAAAATGGTCATAAATCACTTTTTTCAGTGCCATTGTAACTTTGAATGGTCACTAAATGAACTGTTGTAAGTCAAGGATTACCTGTACAAAAAGCTTCTTTGCTTGCAAAAAGTTGCCCTAAATACCAATCATTAGATTAAAAATACCTGCAAGCCGGAGTTACAAATCTGGCAGAGTGCCAGAGCACCTTGAGGAATGAAAATAGTTAAAATGCAGTGATAACTATCAAGCAGCCTACTCTTGCTCATAAAGTGAAACCCTTTAGCAGAGAGGTTATTTAAGCTCTCCAGAAAAAGCACACCAAGGAAAAGCTTGCATCCTGCCTCAAGTATACCTCAAGTATACCCTAAAAGGACAGTGCCAATAGTATTAAAGCAGTGAGGAAGACCCCCACCCCAGAAACCATGAGGCAGGAAAAAATTCAAACACAATACAAATAATTAAATCACAACAGTAGCTGTTGCTTGTTGAAGCTGAATAGGGAAAATTATCCCATCAATAAACACAGGATTAAATGTCATCAAGCATAGAATTAACCTTGACCAAACACCAGTTTTCGACCATAACTCAGAAAGGGTATGTAAACTCATGTTTGAATGCCAATCTTTCTAGTTAACCATAGCAAGGCTTCTTGGTTAACTAGATGTCACTCATCTTGGTTCCCTGTCACTAAAAGCTTTGCTTCATTATTCAATTATTTCTTCAAAGTGATGATTGTCCAGGGAAGTATCCCCCCCCAGCAGAGTAAAAATCTTAAAACAACCCTTCCCCTTTAAAAAAGCCAAGCCCCAAAGCTCGTGAGACAGTAAGTCTAGGCTTTCTGCCAAGCATGTAATAAGGATGGAAAAAAACAAAAGGAGTTTGTGTCTAACTACCGGTTCTCTGAACTACTTAGAAAATTAACAAGAGATTCTATAGAACCAGATAGAACTGGTTGAATCCCACCCCTGCAACAGGCTCAAAGTCATTCATATCTTAGGGAGGAGGCTGTCCATAAACCAAGCTGTTCAATTGAATATATACTTGCAAAGTCCCTCTAGGGAACAGTGTTTCAGTATTTTAATTGTAAACCAAATAAAAGTAATCTGATCCATCCCATGTAAGGTTTTAAAAGTGGCAACCAGTATCCTGAATTGTCTCTGGAAGTTAGCAGGACCCATGCAGCTCATGTAATTATGCTGTTACATGATTGTTCCGGTGTGCCCACTACTACCCAAGTGATTGCATTATGAGCTAGCTACTAAAGCTCTTCAAAGGCAGTCCTATACAGACTGAATTACAATACTCCAATTGGGAGATGATTAAAGCATGAATGACCAAGAGTGGTGGCCCTCTTCAATGTAGAAAAGGAACAACTATATCTATGTAAAGGTCCCCTTGGCAACACTTCCCACCCACTTTTTGAGCAGAAATCCAGAGTCCAGGAACACCTTCAGATTTTCAGGTGGCTGGGGTAATGTCACTCAATCAGAGTTAAAGATGGCAAATTAGTAAATACAAGTAACCTTAGTCTTGTCACAGTTAGCCATAGTTAGCCGCTTAGTTTTGTCACAGCTTGGCTGAAACCAGCTCTTCCACATCTATGCCTGTATTGTGTCTAGGCCCTAGAGAAGCACCTTGACAGTATCACTTGAGAAGCCCAGTGTAGAGATGTACAATTGATTATCATCAGCATATTGATTGTACTTAATCCAAGCTGAGTTGTTTCATGTGCAAGTTAAATAGGTGTAGGAAGAGAGTCAAGCCCTGTAGCATCCCACAAAACAGTAGGAAACTCACTAAAGGACATTGCATCTGACTCTATACCCCTCGACCAACTATGATTGATGGTATCAAAGGCTATTGAGAAATCAATTAAAGCTAGGTTATACCACCCCATTCTGGGGTCCACCAAAGATCACCTAAGATCACAATCAATGCTGTCTTAGTAGTGCTATATGCTTACTAATTGGACCAAAAAACAATAATCAGACCCTTAACAAGATGGGCTTTTAAGTTAACAATCAGAATTTGAATTGCAACTGGCAGATGACTGTTAACCAGTGCAGGTCATACAACCACAGCTGTTACATGAGTATTTAAGGCACATTCATGATTGCTTCTACCACCACATTCTGAACCAGCTACAATTTCCAGGTGGTTTTCAAGGTGTAATTGTGAGAAGGGATTCCTAGTCCATGAACAGGTTCAGTTGGCATATCAGATGAGTCAGGTTAAAGGCCATGCTGGCTGAGCTGAGCAAGATGTGAGAATCAAGGAAGAATCCCAAATTTGATTTGTCCATGCAGATGATTTGCCAGTAAATGAACTGTAATTTGCCCCATCCCATCCCCAATTAGCAAAATAAGCTGGGATGGTGCAATGAAACCTAGATACTGGGAGAAGAAATGGAAGAAGAAAACAAACGTATTTGATGGTTAAAGAAAAATAGCATGTTGACACAAATTCAGGTCAAAATTTAAGCAGTGGACCAAGCCTAGACTTTGGAAATTTTTAGTTTCTATGTGTTTTCACAGATGAAAGCTTCCAGAAAAACAGGAAGTTTAAGTAGTCATCATATTGAGAACAAAGTACATTTCCTGATCAAGTGTATTTCATTTTAAAATAATCCTGTAACAGATTATCTTTTAATTCATATATACTCCAATAAAATCAAAACAGTTTCAACACTGATATTAAATATTCATTACAACATATAGTAACGGTGAGCCAACAATAGCTGTTTTCTTTTCTTTTATGGAAGACATTGTATGAAATACAGTAAAATGCTGTATTTTGTATGAAAAATATTTACATATTTTCAGACATTACATAGGTAATATGTTTTAGGAAAAATCTATCCAAATTAAAAATGTGGTTTGAAAATTGAAAATTAAATAAAGGGAATATATTTGCAGTATTTCATGAAAATAAACTAAAATGTATTTTAATTATGAAGTACATTAAATAAGTGAAAGCTTGAAATATGATTTCATGGAAATGGAACATATTGCTAATATGTAATAATATTACCTGCTTTGCTGAATTTGATGAACATTATCATTAGCAGCATTTCCTGGAAATTAATCTGTAAAAAGGAAACTGAAAAAAACACCAGATGTCTTCATGCTGCAAGTCAAGCAAATGTTTTAACTTAAGTCCATGTATAATTCCAAAATTGCACAAATAATCAATTTTTGAGCAGCAGCACTGGGTGCAATTTAAATAAATATTTATAATGTTTATACAGCTTTAGAACTTTGGAATATAGCAGTAGAAAATGGGAAGGACTTAGAATGGATAGGGTTTAGGTCAGTTCAGGCAAGGATCAGTTTATGTATTATGAAGAAGGAGAAAAAGGAAAGGAATGAAAGGAAGGAAAGGAAGGAAGCCAAGATAGAAAGTAGAGCAACTGAAAGGAAGATAAGAAGAACCAGCAGAGGGAAAAGAGGGAAAACCTAAAGGCTAGGTCACACTGGCCAACGGATGCAAAACATATGCAAAAAGGACATAGCGGAAGAGCACATTTTCGGGAGTGGCTCCATCTGCTCCAAAAAGTGGCAAAAATTTGCATAAACAGAACGGAAAAGAAAGGAAAAGAATGGACGTGGGTAGTATGTAGCGGGGATGTTAAAGGGATGTTCATAGGAAGCCTAGAGGATGTGTGTAGGATGCAAACCGTTCACTGCTCATCCTTTCTATTTCCGTGCTACTAACGCTGTGTAGACGTTCCATGTATCTTTTGTTTCCTCCCTCTTTCCGTTTTCAGCTGCAGTGGATGTGAGTTGCGAGGATGCCCAGAGGATACAGAGAGGATACAGCGGATGTTTAACGGATGATAAACGGATATAGAACGTTTGTTGCTCGTATGTCACAGATGTACATCGTACACAGAGAAAAGTTCATCCGCTCAAAAAGTTTTGTGCAGCTCAAAACTTTAGCAGATGAAATCTCAGTGGACGGATGCTCGACGGATAGAGCGTATGAAACACGTATGCAGTGAGTACACAACAGATACATAGCGTTTTCCAATGGATGGCAAGCTTTTTTTAACGTTTTACATCCTCTTTGCATCCGTTGGTGCAGTGTGACATGGGCTTAAACCAGAGGGTAGATCCAGTGACTTTTACAACGGAAATGATTTGGAAGCACAGAATAACAGCAATCAGCATCATGAAATTAAGAAAATGGAGAGAAATAGGTCTCTTTTTAAGAAGAGACTGGACAGCCATAAGCAGTAAGGCAAGAATCTATGTTGCTAATGTACATTTTTAATTGTCAGCAACCTTTTTTGGGGACCAGTTATTAAACTTGTCAAATTGATACTACAACCAGTAAGTATTACAGTAATCAACTAGTTTGTAAAAAAAACAGTCAACAAAGTAGGTGTGTAAATATCTTAGCTTATACAAAGGATATGAAGAACTTTTCACCTCAGAGCTAAATCAGCATCTTGAAAAATTCCATATTTTTGTGTTATTTTTAGGATCCATACAAACTACTTTAATTGGGATATTGCATAAACTAGAAAAATAAACAAAATTTATTAAGTAGATTTATGTTGTTTGCAGTTCTATAAAGGAAAACTGAAATGAGATCGCCAGCACAGCTGCAGTTTTACTTAGTGACCAATTTGTTTCACAATCCAATTGCTGCTTCTAATTGTGGCTGCTAAACGAGACCACCCTTACCAATGCAACCTAATGGTTTTTTTTAATCATAGTATTCAGATTTGATATTCAATAAGAGATGAATTCTATAGAATAGACAGAAGAATTCACTTTCTTACACAATTCCAATATATCATATGGAATTTCCAATTACAAATGTCTATTAGTTTAATGTCTTCACAAAGAAATAATGGAATTCAATGGTGGGTAAAACAATTAATAACAAAGATGATTATATATAGACTGAATGCAACAGTAGGTGAAAGATTTAGCAGTGTCCCAATATTTGAGGGGCTGCTTGAAAAAAGAGGGGGTCAAGATATTCTCCAAAGCTCCTGAAAGCAGGATAAAAGAAATGAATGGAAACTAATCAAGGGGAACTAAGCCTAGATCTAAAGAGAAATTTACTGACAGTGACAACAGTTAACTAGTACTACTGGAATGGCTTGCCTCCAAAAGTTGTGAGTGCTCCATTACTGGCAGTTTTTAAGTTTGGAATGCCTTTCATGTGAAATGGAATATAATCTCCTGTTTGAGCAGGGGGTTAGACTAGAAAACCTCCAAGCTCCCTTCAAACCCTGATTTGCCCAGTGGGTCTGTTAAGCAAAAATATGCTTAGGTAATATATGCCTTGGCTATGTCTAGAATAGATTGTTGAACTCTCCTTAACATATGAATATGAATATTTTTGAAGAATCTTGGGAAATTCCTGCTGATCCAGTATGCGATGTTGAGCATTCTCCTGTACGGTTATATTATTCCTTTCCTGAAATAGATATACTGATAGCCAGTTATTTCTCAAAACAATTCAGAATACTGATGAAGACCTTAGAAGGTCTAATTGTTTAGATTCAACCTAACCTAACTATCACCTTCTCATTGAATAATTCCATATATGTCAAAGTTGTCTCAACTCAGATATTTAAGAAAGAAAGACCCTCAACTCCATTCTTTGAAGTGAAGGGTTCTTTACTAAAGTCAAGTGGTTATGGCAAAGCAAAGCAAAGCAATGCAAAGCAAAGCTGAATCTGAGTACTCCCATCCAAACCTTGAATTTTCCCATTTTTCTTAGCCCCCTCCCTCCTTGACCACTCCATCAGTGACCAATTGTGTTTGTTTTTTTAATTTTTGGGAATAGCTTTGAGGTTTTGTCCTTGATCAGCCGGTGCATTCCAGTTTGACACATCTGATTCGTATCACCTATCATCCCCATCCATCCTCTTTCTTTGCCTATTCCCATGCCCTCTCTTCATTTCCCCATTGCTTACCCAATTGTCTCCCTCTCCCTTGTGTTTTATGGCAGAATGTCAGCAAAGCAGAGTATGCTGAAGATGGCAGGGCTGACAATATGCTTCATCTATTGTTGTTTATTATATGAAAAAGAAAAGCAATAAAAGTCTAAAAAAATTCCCCAAATAAGTTCCACACATATAGTCATATACTTACAACCATATTACTACCATGTATTAATCCTTTTTATAATAGGCAAAATGATAGAAAACACTTGGCTTCTAGAATTATTTTATAATTTTCTTAATAATAACACCAGTCTGGATCATATAACTGAAAAGAATTGCATTTTTTTTTTAGTTTTCAAATGTAGTATTTTTTTCATGCACTTTTCTTTTATGCTGGATTTGGTTTCTTTCAGGCTTTTAGAAGTATTATGTCATAGCAATAGCGTCATAACGTCAGCTGGAAGTGCTAGATGAAGGCTCAAGTGTAACTGATAATAGAGATAATTTAGAAGGAGAGCAACAAGAAATAGAGAAAAGGAAAAAAAATCAGAGAAGTGGATGAGGAACAAGAAGCAAGAGCTGGATTTGATCTTGAAGAACCAACAGCCAGAGCCAACCTTACTGTAAAAATTAAGATTTAGATGAAAAACATGGAAATAATGTGATTGCCAAAACTGAATCAAATTAGTAAGAGAAGTTTGACTAAATTTGAAGAATGAAAATGAAGCTGCCTAGACTATTCCAACAGAAATACTGGTTCAAACAAACCAGCTAATATATGCTTATGCTACTATTGAAGAAAGGTTTCAGAATTGGAAAGAACAAAGAAATTAAGAAGGGAAAACCAAAGTGGAAAAATCCATCTGGAATTAAAAATAAAGATAATTTGATTGGATTTAAGTAATTTGAAGAATTTAAGGCAAGGAAACTTGAACAATAAACAAATCAGAATTAACCTGACAATTAATATGACCTGTAAAACAAGGAAATTGCAGTTGTGGTTGAAGAACTGAAACAAAGAGTTGTAGCTATTGCAGAGAAAATAAAGAGATATGATCCCTGAATAAGGCAGTTTCAGCAACATTCACACTTCTCAGCAAACAAGCAACATTTCTAAAAGATCCTTGAAAGTGGACATGGTACTACCATAAGTGAAAAACCTAACAAAGAAAATACCCTGATATTTTGAAAGAACTTGTGGAAAAGCAACAAGAAGCATAATGGGAATGCAAAGTGTATCAGGCAGGTTGAAAGCACTGTAAAAGTGACTAGAATGGATGATGTTCACATAACAAAAGAAATGGTGCAAAAACAAGCAAATAAAGTCAAGAACTGGAGTACCCCTGGTTTAGATGAGCTGTATGGATTCTGGTTGAAATCATTAACAAGTTTGCATGCAAGGTTAGCAAACCAGATGAATCAGGTTCTGGAAACACTAGAAAGTGAAAAATGAAGAACTGGAATAATGTTTTGATTCAGAAGGATATAGAAAAGAGAAATAAACCTGAAAAATATAAGCCAATCACTTGCCTGCCAACAGCATACAAATTGCTTACAAGCATGATTGCCAACCAAAGTTATGGATATCTAAAAAACAAGGATTTATTGCTTGTAGAACAGAAAGGGTGCTGCAGAAATTCAAGAGGAACCAAAGAACAACCGATGATTAATAAACTGGTTTTGAAGAATTCAAAGAAAAGATGAAAAATTTGTTCATTGACCAGGATTGATTATAAGAAAACATTTGATTCTGTTCTACACAGCTGGACTGAGAAATGCTTAGATGTTTTTGGAATTAGCAGCAACAGCCAGAAATTCCTGAAGACTTCCATGATGCTATGGCAAGTGTAAGTTGATGGCTTATGGAGAAGAACTTGGTGAGGTTGAAATCAAATGAAGAATCTTCCAAGGTGACTCATTGTTACCTCAGTGATTTATACTACTGGTGGTACCACTAAAACAAACAAAACAAAACAAACTCTGGCTATGAAAAAAGAGTTGAAAATTTGCTGGATGATTTTAAAACTGTTCAGAAAAACAAAAGCTAAATTGAGCTCACTATTGAAAAGTCACTGAGGAGTTTAGCAGATACACTGAAAGGCAATTGGGAATTGACAAATGTGCAACAATTGCTGTTAAGGCAGGAAAAATTGTTGATGATAATTGATTCAAACTTGATTATGAAGAGTTGATAACAGCAGTAAAACCAGAAGAAGGATACAAGTACTTAGGAGTTTTGGAAGCCTCTGACCTGTTGTACAGTCAAGTCAAAGAAGCTATTTCAACAAACTACATAAAGCAATCCAGAGATCTTGAGATCAAAGCTAAATGAAGGAAATATCAGAAAGGCAATTAACACCTGGGCCATGCCTGTAATATGATACTGTGATATTGATCGATTGTATTTGCCTACATATCAGGGTAGCAGAGGACTCTTATAGGTGAAACAAACTGTGGAACAAGAAAAACATGGCTAAAATAACTACATTAAAAGAGCAAAATAGCCTCTTCTGAAGGAGATGAACAAGCATAACATCTTGAAAAGAGTAAGACTGAAAGCAAAATATCAAAAGAAAACAATTGAGCATCAAGTTTCTAATTGGAAAAGAAACCTCTGGTCAATAGTTGAAGGAAAATGAAGGAAAGGTAGACACAAAGCTAATATGGAAGTGGTTGAGATCAGGGGTCCTGAAGAAAGAAACTGAAGGCAGTTTGTGGCAGACCAAGAACAAGCCCTGCAGAGCAATTCCACAAAATCAAAAATTCAACATGTCAGTAACACAGCAAATGCTGTTTATGCAACAAGAATGATGAAACATTGGATCACCTTATCAGTTGCTGCAATAAAATCTCACAAACTGATTATCTACCATGTCATGATCGAATTGCCAATATCATACATTGGAAGCTTCGCCAGAGGTTTGGGTTTGAATGCAGCAAAAATTACTGGGAATACCAAATTGACAAAGTCCTTGAAAATGAATAGGTCAAGATCTTATTTTATTTGTTTATTTGATTTGTCAGTCGCTTACAATATAATAGGTATAAAAATAAACATGAGTATGAATAAAGGAAATAGGTACAAATAAATGGGGACAATAGGACAGGGATGGTAGGCATGATTGTTGCTTATGCATGTCCCTTACATGTCCCTGTTAGGAATGGAGTGAGGTCAATAGTGGATAGTTTAAGGGTAAAGGAGTGGGGGTTTGAGGATGTAATAACAGAGTCAGGTAGTACATTCTAGGCATTGACCACTCTGTTACTGAAGTCTACTTTCTGCAATCAAGTTTGGAGTAGTTTACACTGAGTTTGTATCTGTTGCGTACTCTTATACTGTTGCGGTTGAAGCTTAAGTCGTCATTGACTGGTAGGACATTGTAGCAGATAATTTTGTGTACTACACTTAAGTCGTAGGCGGCATAGTTCTAGGTTGTCCAAGCCCAAAATCTTAAACCTGATGATGTAGGGATTCTGTTGTGAGCAGAGGAGTATCGTACTCTTGTCTTGAAATATTTCTGGATTCACTCAATTGTAATTAATGTACAATATACAATGTGGATTCCAGACAGCTGAGCTGTATTCAAATATTGGTCTAGCAGAGGTTCTGTATGCCCTAGTTAGCAATTCAGTATTACCAGATAAGCTTCATAAGATGAGATTTACAACTCTTAAAGCCTTTTTGGCAATGCTGTTGCAGTGAGCTCTGGTGCTTTGGTTGTTTGATATGAATAATCCAAGGTCCTTGGCAGAGTGAGGGTTGTCAAAGAGATCATATCTGCCTAGTTTGCATTTGGTGCACTGATGTTTTTTATCATTGTGTAGGATAGAGTATTGTTGGTTGAGATTTGGAGTTGCCAATTGTTTGACCATTCAGACACATAATCAAGATTGCTTTGAAGGACAGTATTGTTGGTGGTGTTGAATAGTTTTACATCATCAACAAAGAGGACCCAGTCACTTATAAGGTATGTAGTAACTTGTATGACTTTTGAATTAAAAAAGACAGCTATCTGGCCCACATCAAGCCTGACAATAAAAAAAAAAAGTCTAGTTCATTTATATTGCTATAACAGATGTTGCACAAATTGAAGAGAAACAACTAGAAAAATGAATGAAACACCACAATTTGCAAATTGGGGTTGAGCAATTGTGGAGGAAGAATTCAATGGTTATACCAATAATAGCAATACCCAAAGGGCTGCATAGATAACTGGAAATTCTGAATTTATCATGAATGTAGAGGCAAACTGGGGAAGTTGGAGGTAGATGAATCCAACAGAGATATACAATTGTTTTCCTTTGGAAGCCAGGCACCTGCTCTGCTGCCTTAGGAAGAACAAAGCTCTCTAGCTAAAGAAGTAAAAGAATTGAAATAAAAAATAACTAAGCATAACTAAGAACAGTATAAAAACAGAATATGGCTGATCTGGGACTTTAGAAGTGAAACAGACAGGCACCTGCCATATAACACCCCGGACTTAACAAAGGTTGATCAGAAAGACAAAAAAAGAATGGTTACTGAATGTGGCAGTGCTTGGAAATAGCAGATTAGAAAAGAAAAAAGTGGAGAAGGTAACAAAATATAAAGACCTACAAATAGAAATAGAATGACTGTGGCAAAGGCAAGCAAGGATAGTACCAATAATAACAGGCATCTTGGGCGCAATCCAAAAACCACTGGAGCACCACTTGAACACCATTGGCATTGACAAATTCACCACAAGTTAATTGTAAAAGGAGGCATTACTGGAACAGCTTCCATCTTGCGATGATATCTGTTTTTGTTTTATTTGGTTTGTCAACTGCTTACAAAGATAATAGGTATAAGTAAAAACATAATTGTGAACACATGGATACATATAAGAAAAATAAAAATAAAAGAAACAATAGGACAGGGATGATAGGCTCATTGGTGCGCTTATGCACACCCCTTACAGACCTCTTAGGAAAGGGATGAGGTCAATAGTAGACAGTCTAAGGTTAAAGTTTTTGGGGTTTGAAACCACAGAGTCAGGTAGAGTATTCCAGACATTGACCACTCTATTGCTGAAGTCATATTTCCTGCAATCAAGTTTGGTGCGATTAACCCTAAGTTTGTATCTATTGTTTGCTCTTGTGTTGTTATGGTTGAAGCTGAAGTATTTATTAACAGGTAGGACAGGTATGATTTTATATACTATTCTTAGATCAGACCGAAGGTGGCGTAGTTCTCGGCTTTCTAGGTCTAGAATTTCAAGTCTGGTGGCATAAGGTATTCTGCAATGAGTAGGGGAGTGGAGAACTCTTCTTGTGAAATATTTCTGGACTTTCTCAACTGTGTGTTTAACTCAGATACGTAATGTGGGTTCCAGACTGATGAACTATATTCGAGTATTGGTCTAGCAAATGTTTTATATGCTCTAGTTAGTAGTGTAATATTACCAGAGAAAAAGCTATTAGGTTAACAACTCTTAATGCCTTTTTTGGATTTGTACTGTAGTTACAGTGGGCTCTAGCACTTAGATCATTAGAGATGAGTACTCCAAGATCCTTGACAGAGTTTGGATCATCAACAAGGTCTTGACTATTCAGCCTGTATTTTATTTTCTGACTTTTTTGCCAATATGTCAGACAGAGCATTTATTTGTTGAGATTTGAAGTTGCCCTTTGTTTGACCATTCTGATACATAGTCAAGGTCTTTCTGAAGGGTCGCAGTATTGTTTGTGCTGTTGAATAGCTTTACATCATCAGCGAAGAGAACAAAGTTGCTTTAATATGATCACAGAGGTCATTTATGTAGAGCATGAAGAGAGTTGGTCCTAGAACACTTCCTTGGGGGACACCACTGTTGACAGGTACAGAATTTGATAGGATAGTCCCAATTTTGACCATTTGTTGTCTGTTTGACAGGAATGCTTCTATCCAGTTATGCAGGTGTATAACTGAGATACCATAAGATTTTAGTTTTTGGAGTAGTTTGTCTTGTACCACTGAATCAAAGGCTTTACAGAAGTCTATGCAGATTGCGTCTATTATTTTGCCCTGATCGAGTTGTGTAGTCCATATGTTTTTGCAGTGTAAGAGTTGAAGATGGCAGTATAGTTTTTTTCTGAAACTAAATTGTTTATTAGAGAGTAGGTTGTTTGTTTCTAAATGGAGGATAATGGATTGGTTCATAATAGATTCCATGACTTTACAGGTGACGCAGCATAAAGAGATTGGTCTGTAATTTTCAACGAGGCTGGGGTCTCCCTTTTTGAAAATGGGGATGACTGTGGCCTGTGACCATAGTTTTGGCAAGGAGCTGGTCCTGAAAGATTTTTCGAGGATTCTGCTTAGAGGTTTGGCTATGGCACTAGATAGCTTTTTTAAGAAGTAGGCACATATTCCGTTGGGTCCAATAGATAGAGATGGTTTTAGATTGCATTGTTCTTTATCAACATTGTCTACTGTAAAATCGATATGTATTACATCATTGTTTCCAGGGACTCTGGAAAACTGATGCTTAAGAGAGATACAAATATATAGAGAATGTAGATTGTTAGTATCAACATTGATTATCTTTTTATTTCCTCTCTTTGTTCCCTGCTTTAACCTTCCTTTTATTCTTTTTGCAAGTTAATTATTTTTTATGTTTGTGATGTTTAATAAATAAACTTCAAGTTATGTTTTTGCCAATAGAACTGAGTGATGTGCCTGTTTGCTCTTATCTACAGGCATGGAAAGACTGAGAGTGTGCTGGGTAGAAACTAAAATTACCCATCGCAATTTTCTTATAGTTTCCCATTTCTATTTTAAGGGAGATTCTGCAGCAGTTAGGGGAAAACATCAAGATATGTTTTAATAAGATATGCCATCAATCTACACTTTTTGATAAATGATATGGCAATTCTTCATATAACAAAAATCCCTCATCTGATTCTGTTAAGTCATTTAAGGCATACCAACTCTACTCACCACCTACGTTTTCTAACAAAAGGATTGCCAAGATGTTTTCAAGTTAGTTTTCCCCAAAATATTAACTTAGTATGGTCACAAAGATCAAAGTGGAGTTGACATGTGATTGCACAAACACATCTTTCCAGAAGTTAAAATAGTAAAAGAGGGAATGCCATTAAAGCAATTGAATCTAAATATAAGAGGGATATTTTATAAAAATAGAAGTATTGTGAAAAAAACTTCATGAAACTTGAAAGATATTTTTAAGATATCTACTTTAAAGAGAATTTTAACTCAAGATTTTATAGTATAAATATAAAGCAGTAATATTAATCTATGCTATGTATACATATTTAGAAACTAAAGGCCCGGTCCCACTGGCTGATGGGTGCAAAACGTATCCATAAAGGACACAGCGGACAAGCAAAATTTTGGGGGTGGCTCCATCCATTGTCATCCGCTCCAAAAAGTGGCGAAAATTTGCATAAACAGAATGGAAAAGAACGGAAAAGAATGGACGTGGGTAGTATGTAGCAGGGATGTTAAACAGATGTTCATAGGAAGCCTAGTGGATGACAGCGGAAGGAAGCGGATGACATATCCGAAGGGGTTCCGGGGGAGAATTTCGAAGCAGACGCATAGCGGAAGGGGCGGATGCATAGCGGATGAAGCAGATGCATCACAGACGCCTATAGGAAACAAAGGGGATGCCGTGCAGATGCATATCAGATGAAAAGCATTCACTGCACATGCGGGGAGTATGAATTGCATCAGCTCCGTGGATATAAAAGGATGCAGCACACACGCAGTCAGCATACAGGGGAAAAATGTGCTGCCACATACATCTTGCAGGAACACCATGGTTCATCAGTCAGGCAAGAAGAGGAAGCCCGTGCCTACTCGTTCCAGCCCTGCCAAGAAGGGCAGAACCAGCATCCCACCCCCTGGCATTGACTCTGAAGCTGCTGCTGTTGCTGCTGTAGTGGCCCAGCCCCAAGGCCCTCAAAGCCCTGCTGCTGAAGGCCCTGCTGCTCAAGCCTCTGAAAGCCCTGCTGCTCAAGCCCCTGAAGGCCCTGCTGCTCAAGCCCCTGAAGGCCTTGCTGAAGCCCCTGCCAGAGGGAGGAAGAGGCAAGGGAAGCAGAAGGGAGAGAGGAAACAGTACACCGTTTCCGAGGAGCATGAGGATGAGGTGCTGGAATGGCTGAGGGAGAACGAGTACCTCTGGAGAAAGGGCCACAGACTGTATCGCAACACCAAGAATAAGCAGGCAGCTTGGAGAGACAAGGCAGAGAGCCTGGGGTACACTGCAGAAGTACTCCTTGGATGGTGGAAGCACATGCACATCTGATATGGCAAGCTACACCTCAAGAAATCCGGGCAGGCTGCTGTCAAGCTCACTGACCGGGAGATGTATGTCATGGCCAAGTGCAGTTTCCTGAAGGGTGAGATCCGCCACCAAGGAGCAGCCCCTCTGAGACCCCTCTCGCTCAGACAGCCCACAGACAGCCAGTCCTCTTCCAGCCAGGAGCCAGCTAGCCTCTCCAGGCAGGTATCTTCAGAGGGCCCCACGGAAGAGACCCCCCCTGACAGCTGCACTCCCCATGCCAGCAGACTTGGAGGATCCCGTGGAGGATGACGCCCTGCTGTCACAAATGGAGGAAGAATCAGCAGCCACCACAGCCCAACCCACCCCACCCCTACCCCCAGCTCCAGAGGATACAGGCAGAGAGACAGACTGGATGGCCAGGACCACAGTGTGCTGTTGGAGATCAGGGACACAATGAAGACCAGCACAGAACTTCTCTCTCAGCTGGTCCACAGCGACGTACCATCCTCAGGCCAGAAGCCCTTCATCACTTACGTGAGACACACCCTCAGGGACCTGCCCAAAGCCCAGTACCAGGTGATGAAGCAGAAGATCACAGCACTTCTGCACAACCCTCAAGGCCCAGCTGAAGCTGCTCCGACCCAGTCCAGGCCTGCTCCTCCACCCCAGGCGATGTCACAGCCCTTCCACAGCTTTCAACAGCCCCTCACATACCAAGGCTACGACTACCAGGACTTCCCACAGCAGAAGCAGAATTTTCCAGTCCAGGCCCAGGTTCATCACACGCCACAGATGCCACTCCTCACCCAGCTGCAGACCAGACAGCCCCACTACACTCCTCCTTCCTCCACCCCACAGCCAAGCCCGTCAACAGACAATCTGCCATCAGTATTGGGCCTGACATCTCAAGTCCTTGATGAAGAGCCTCTCAACCTCACGGGACTGAGTCAGCTCTCGGATAGCTTCCTGAACACACTATCCCTTGTTGTACCCTCGGGGCCAAGCACCGACATTCCATGTACCTTTTGTTTCCTCCCTCTTTACGTTTTCAGCTGCAGTGGATGTGAGTTGAGGGGATGGCCAGAGGATGCAGAGAGGATACAGCGAACATTTAATGGATGATAATGGACATAGAATGTTTGTTGCCTATATATGTCGCGGATGTACATCGTACGCGGTGGAAAGTTCATCCGTTCACAAAGTTTTGTGTAGCTCAAAACTTCCTGCATGGATGAAATCTCAGTGGATGGATGCTCGATGGATAGAGCGTATGAAACACATATGCAATGAGTACACAATGGATGCATAGCGTTTTCCAATGGATGGCAAGCTTTTTTCAACATTTTACATCCTCTTTGCATCCGTAAGTGCAGTGGGACCGGGCCTTAAGGATAAATTAATAGAATTACTATTTATGCATTAAAATATATCACTTTATTTATTCCACTTATATGTCTCCTCAAAAATTAATATGCACTGAAGAGACTTCTTTAATTTTCTCAACAACCCCTCTGTGATTTAGGCTGAAAGTCCATTTTAGGAACTCCAATGACTAAGGGAAGATTCGTGCCAAGTGGACTTGCTTTTACTGCAATTTAAGCCCATGTCACACTGCACGAACGAATGGAAAGAGGATGTAAAATGGAGAGAACACTTGCCATCCGTTGGTTAATGTGATGCATCCGGTTTGTACTCACTGCATACGTTTTTCATACTATCTATCTGTCCAGCATCCGTCTACTGAGATTTCATCTGCTCAAAAACTTTTGAGCTGCACAAAACATTTTGAACAGCGTCTGTTCTACATCCGCTACGCATACGGGGAACATCTGTTATACATCCGTCATCATCTGTTACGCGTCCGCTATATCTGCTAGGCATCCGCTGCGCATCCTCGCAACTCACATCTGCTCCAATGGAAAACGGACACAGGGAGGAAGCGAAATGGATGCGGAACGGACACGCAGCATTAGTAGCACGGACGTGGAAAGGATGAAAGCGGATGCAGCTCGGATATAAAACATTAAAACGGAAAAAACGTTCGTATAAGGGATGTATCTCGGATATTTAGGATGTCTGGAGAATGTCTAGAGGATGCGGAAGGACACCTAGCAGAAAACCTATATTTCCTATAAAAAGGGGGAGGAAATCACCTGGATCTCACTTTCAGTCAAGCAGCCCTGGTGCGCAGACCTCTTCAGCCTTGCTATTGCTCTTCCACAGCATCCAGTCATCTCCACCATGGATCATCGCACACTCCTTTTGGTAGCCGCCATCATTCTACAACAGTGCGAAGCCCTCTACAGGCTCTTTCACCTCTTCTACGGGAAGAAAAGGAGGCGTCCAAGAAGTGTGTAGGTCCGAAGATGGATTGCGAGAAGAGCCGAGTACGGACTGTATGACAAGCTGATGGTGGAGCTGAGGAACGAAGACACTCATGCATTCCAGAACTTCATGAGGATGCCACCAGCCATGTTTGACGAAGTTGTGCAGCATCTGAGTCCCAGGTTGACCAAGGCAAACACCAAGTTCTGTCCCAGCCTGGACCCTGGACTGAAGGTAGCACTGACTCTGCGCCACCTGGCCTCTGGGACCACATACAGAAACATGCAGTATGCCTGGAGGGTGCCACACAACACCATCAGCATTGTGGTCAGAGAAGTAGTGCAGGCCATCATCGAAGAATACGTGGAGAAGCTCCTCCAGTGCCCTCTTCACAACTCTTCACCACTGAAGAAGGCTGGAGGAAAGTTGCAGAGAAGTGGTATCAGAGATGGAACTTTCCCCACACCATTGGAGCCACAGATGGGAAGCACGTGGCCTGCAAAGCTCCACCCAACTCAGGGTCCACTTATTTCAACTACAAGGGCTTCTTCAGCATCATCCTCTTTGCCATGGTCAATGCTGATTACAAGTTCATGTATATCGATGCTTCAGGCAACGGGTCAGCTTCAGATGCCCAGGTATACAACGCCAGTGACCTCAAGGAGGGGCTGGAACGCAACCGCATCATGGTCTTCCCAGATCCAGAAGCCCTGCCCAACGACACACAAGATGTGCCCTACTTCATCATGGTGAATGACTCCTTCTCCCTCAGAACCTACCTCATGAAGCCCTACACCTCCAGATGCCTCACCCGTGAAGAGAGGATCTTCAACTACAGGCTGTCCAGGGCAAGCGGGTGGTGGAGAACGCTTTTGGCATCCTGGCCAACAGGTTCCAGGTACTTCTCACCACCATGCAGCATCACCCAGAGACCATGAGGAACATCGTGGAAGCTTGCTGCATCCTGCACAATCTCATGTGCACCCGCTACCCAGTGTTGCAGAACAGGCTTGTGGACCACCAACAAGGCAATGGGGACATGGAGCCTGGTGAATGGAGGCAAGGGTGAAACCTGATATATACTGTGGATGTGCAAGGCCCCAACAGAGCTTCATGTGAAAGGAAGAAGCAGCACAGCCTCCTGAAACACTGGTGCAACTCCCAGCTGGAGCAGTGGAGTGGCAAGACAGGATGGTAGATGCTTAATGGATGCTTCCTTGAGCCTGTCTCATCACACTGATGAGATTGTGCCATGCATGTTGAGTGGCCCTAGAATGAACAGGGCATTTAATAAAGAGTTGTGTTTATGTTGAAATGTGTTGATGAATGATTAAATTGTTATTGATAATACAGGGCCATAGGTATGGCACCTGGGAGGGTGGACCATACAGTCCCACTAGAGGTGGAGGTTGCACTGGAGTTTTATCTATACCACAGCTATTACCCATCCCACAGGTATCCTAACCCATCCCACAGCTATTACCCATTCCACATGTATCCCGGCCCATCCCACTGCTATCCTTACCTATCCCACAAGCATGCAAAGGGTTAAACCATTTCTAAAAGTTTCCACCAAGACTTTATTTACTAAAAGAACTGAACCAAGTGTGTGAAGCAAAGATAAACTTTATTAATAACAAACTGTAAAAGCAAAATGACCCAAGTAAAGTGTCCCAAGCAAAGATAAAGTCAACAGGTAGCAACCCAGCCTCTGGCATTCTTCTTAGTCACTCTGATGTGTGCCCATAGTCTCAGGTGTGAAGGGTCCATGTGCTGTGGAGGTGGCAGTGGCTGGAGTGCTGGTCTGAGGTGCCATTGGGGTGCCTGGCCCCAAGAGGACAACAGGGGATGGTGTGTGGAGGAAGCTCTCAGAGAGCTGGTTCAGTCCTGTGATGTTGAGAGCCCCTTCCTCCATGACATGGGCTGTCAGTCCCAAGACTGATGAGAGATGTTCTGAGGCCAGGCTTGGCTGTGGGGTGGAGGAAGGAGGAGTGTAGTGGGGCTGTCTGGTCTGCAGGTGAGCGAGGTGAGGCGTCAGTGGCATATGTGGCTTTGGTGGCATCTGTGGCATCTGTGGCATCTGTGGCATCGGTGGCATCGGTGGCGTGCGATGAACCTGTGTCTGGACTGGGAAGGGCTGCCTGTGCTGCTGGGACTCCTGGTAGCCGTAGCCTTGGTAGGTGAGGGGCTGTTGAAAGCCTTGGAAGGGCTGTGACATCACCTGGGGTGGAGGAGCAGACCTGGACTTGGTTGGAGCAGGTTCAGCTGGGCCTGGAGGGTGGTGCAGAAGACCTGTGATCCTCTCCTTTATCACCTGGTACTATGATTCAGACATGTCCATGAGGGTCTGGTTGACGTAGGTGAGGAAGGGCTTTCTGTTATAGGATGGTATGTCGGAGTGTACCAGCTGAGAGAGGAGATGTATGCTGCTTTTGATGGTGTCCCTGATCTCCATCAGGACAGTTTGGCTCTGTCCCTCCGGTCTGGCTCTCTGCCTGCTTTCTGTGGAGGTGGAGCTGGGGGTGGATGTGGGTTGGTCTCTGGTGGCAGTGGTCTCCTCTTGCTCCAACTGCTTCAGGGGGTCCTCCACGCGCTCCGCCACGGGGAGTGCAGCTGTCTGGGGGGTCTCTGTCGTGGGGCGCTCCACAGATACCTGCCTGGACACAGGAGCTGACTCTTGGCCAGAAGAGAACTGGCTCTCTGTGGGCTGCTTGAGAGAGAGGGTAGACAGAGGGGCTGCTCCTCGGTGGCAGACCTCACCCTCCAAGAAGCTGCATTTGTCCATCACATAGGTCTCCCGGTTGGTGAGCTTGACCGCGGCCTGGCCAGACTTGTTCAGGTGCAGCTTCCCGTACTAGGTGTGCATGTGCTTACACCACCCGAGTAGGACCTCTGAAGTGTAGCCCAGGCTCTCCGCCTTCTCTCTCCAAGCCGCCTGCTTCTACTTGGTGTCTCAATAGAGCCTGTGTCCCTTCTGCTAGAGGTACTCATTCTCCCTCAGCCATTCAAGCACTTCATCCTCATGTTCCTCTGCAATGGAGTACTGTCTCCTCTCCCTATTGCACATTTGCCTCTTCCTCTCTCTGGCCGGGCCTTCTGGGCCCTCATCAGTAGGGCTTTGAGGTTCTAGGGGCTGGTCCACCATACCAACACCAGCAGCACCAGCACCAGCAACAAAAGCAGCACCAGCAGCACCAGCAGCACCAGGAACACCAGCAGCACCAGCAGGACCAGGAGCAGCACCAGCAGAGTAAGCATCAGCAGAAGCACCAGCACCAGGAGCAGCACCAGCAGAGTAAGCACCAGCAGAAGCACCAGCACCAGGAGCAGCACCAGCACCAGCAGAGTCAGCACCAGCAGAAGCACCAGCACCAGCAGAGTCAGCGCAAACAGCAGATGCCCCAGTAGAAACAGAGTCAGGGCAGGGGGTGGGATGGTGGCCCTATCCTTCTTGCCAGGGCTGGCAGAAGATGGCACAGGCTTCCTCTTCTTCCCCATGGTTGTTGGCTGGAGATGTGTCTGGCAGCAGGTCTTTCCTCTGAATAGTGACCTGCTTGCGAGCTACATCCTTTTATATCTGCGGGGCTGACGCAATGCATCCTCCCCACATTCGCAGTGAACGCTTTGCATTCGCCAGGCATCTGCTAGGCATCCGCTAGGCGTCTGTGATGCTTCTGCGTCATCCGCTAGGCATCCGCTCTGCATCCGCTCCTTCCACTGCACGTTCGCTTCGCTGTGCTCCCCCAGAAGCCCTGCGGACGTGTCATCTGCTTCCATCCCCTTCCATCTGCTTCCATCCGTTAGGCTTCCATGGAGCATCCACTTAACATCCTCGCTACGTCTTCTCCCCATCCGTTCCTTTCCGTTGTTGTCCGCTCTGTTTATGCAAATTTGGGGCACTTTTGAGAGTGGATAACAATGGATGGAACATTTTCTAGTCCTCTGTGTCCTTTTTACATACGTTTTGCATCCGTCGGCCGATGTGACCGGGCCTTTAGTACTTACCACTGGATTATATGTGCAATATTGACTTTTTATAGACTCCATAATAAATTTAATTAAATAATTTATTTATTTGGAGCTGTATTCATTTCAATGAAATAGTAAAGGTTTGCCCATGTATAATAGTGCATCTAACTTGTTTCCTCATCACCATCAGCTTTTCCATGTAATACAAAACCTAGACCTTCAAACTCCTTCCTTTAGGCAAGTATTGTAACAGACCTACATGTTTAAGCATGTGCTAAAAATCAAGCAAGAATAATATATTGTATCAAATCAGTAGTTGCCACCTGCTTTCAAAATGCTTAAAATAACAAGTGTTGATTATACTATCTAAACAAAAACTAATCTAAAATGAAACTATCCTGTTCAAATCCAGGTTCTGTTCCATACAGAGAAATTTTAAAGTTATTTTTCTTTTGTTTTGAATCTTATATCTTGCATTTGAATGCAAGTAAAACATAAAATAGTTTTTTTAAAAGAAAATTGGTAGTGAAGTAACTGTCTTGTAATAGGAGGAAGGAGATCAAAGGAAACATCCATCTTACTCAGACAAGAACAACTTGAATTAAACATTTTTCATGCCAGGGCAAGTTAGATTGGGTGTTTCTAATGGGCATTTTTACAAGCTGCAACATTCTTTTGCTGCAGAAAAGTTATATTAATGGCATAAAATTTCTTCTCATGCCTTCATGGTAATAGAAGGATGGTTTCAAAATCATAATGATGTATCCCTGGATCATTCTACTTTTTTTTTTACAACTATGGATCATTATTATTCCAAATAGGAAAAAAATACTTTATGAAACTAAATAGTTTATAAAAGAGGAAAAATTTTTGGTGTTCTTCTTTATTTATGTATGTATTTTTAAAAGGTGAACACTTATGGATTTAGTGGTGGAATGAAAAAGTGTGTGTCAGAGAGGGTGGGGAAAGAATAAACAAACGTTGTGAGATTATATTCAAAATAGGGTCATGAATTCACAAAATAAACTGGATTCCAAAAGGAATCAGGAAGAATATCAGAATAAGAGTATCAGGCAGAATGCATAACTTTGATGAGGTACATAACAAAGGCAGTTCTGAAAGTAAAGTAAGGCAATCCACAAGGCTAAGGCAAGAGAGATAACAGTTGGAAGAGACCTTGTAGGTCATCTAGTCCAACCGTCTGCCCAAGCAGGAAACCCGACACTATTTCTGACAGATGTTAGTCCAATCTCTTCCTGAAAGTCTCAAGTGATAGTGCTCCCAGAACTTCCGAGGGCAAGCTGTTCCATTGGTTGATTCTCTCACTGACAGAAAGTTTCTCCTTATTTCCAGGTTAAACTTGTTCAACTTATATCCATTATTCCTTGTCTGGTCTTTGGGTGCTTCAGAAAATAGCTTGACCCCTTCCTTTCTGTGGCAGCCCCTCAAATATTGGAATAATGCTATCATGTCTCCCTAGTCCTTCTCTTCACTAAACTATCCATGCCCAGTTCCCATAACCATTCTTCATATATTTTTAGTGTCCTCAAAGCAAAGTCAAAAAAGCAGTACTTGAAGCAAGATAAAGGCACAAATCAAAGCTGAGGAAGTATAATCCAAAACAAACATTTGTTCCTGACAAAGACCCCATGACTTCTTAAATTACTCCTTTTTAGGTATTCCCTGTGAGTATAGGTTGGGACACCTCTTCTTGAGAAACATTTCAGCCTTTCTCTGAGCTTCCCTAAGCTCCATACCCTCGGAAGAGGTAGCTGTTCCTCATTAGAGGAAATCTGCTGCTAGTAGCCAATTCTCCCTTCTGTCTTGGAAGGCAAGCAGCTCTCTGTCCAGTTGACCACCTCCTCCAGTGCTTGAGGGGCCTGGGACAGCATCATCCTCAGCTCCTGGCCTCTCCAAACATGCCAAGGGAGATGTACCATCCCTGTTGGATGGTCCCAGTTCCAACTCCTTCTCCAAACTGGGCTTCGATGGGGCCCCAACAGCTTGTTTTATTGTGAGTTTGGTCAATAATTCAATTCAAAATCAATGAAAAACATGGCATTGCCCACCCCATTTTTTGCCCTCTCTATATACTGCATCTAATGGGAAGCAGAGGCTTCCCACCAGGACATGTGGCTAATTATTTCATGCAGTGAATCAGCCAGGGAAATTTATCCTGAAGTGAATCACCTGGGGTGAAGCAGAAAGGGAGGAGCAGAGGGGGAAGAATGGCAAAAGAGGGATCACCACAATAGATGAACTGGAAAAGGTGGCCAGGATGATGTGGGAGACCAGACAATTGTGAGGCCAATTGTCAGAAATCCTGATAGGAATGTGTATTAAAGATTAAGATTATGAGTTAGGGCATCTATTCTGGCTCTGTATGCCAGAATAATGCATTCCACATCATGAATTATTGAAGATATATATGCCTGTCAAAATTACTTGGGTCTCACTAGATTTAAAATAAGAAATAAACATGGAGAACATTAAAAGATCTAAGTCAAATAGAAATGACAACAATAGTAACTTAAGGTCCTGTCACACTGCCCAACGGATGCAAAACGGACACAATGGACGAGAAAAATGTAACATCCGTTGTTATCCGCTTCACCCCTGAGACTGAGAGACCAAGAGGAGTGCCAGAGACTCATTTTTGTTTTATAGCTTCTTGTTAATTAAGTCTATTTTTGATTCATACACTTGCTTCATTTCTTTTTTTTAATAAAGTCTTGGTGGAAACTTTTAGAAATGGTTTAAGCCTTTGCATGCTTGTGGGATGGGTTAAGATAGCAGTGGGATGGGTAGGGATACCTTTGGGATGGGTAATAGCTGTGGGATAGATAAACCTCCAGTGCAAGCATAGTGGGACTGTATGGTCCACCCTCCCAGCTGCCACACCTTTGGCCCTTTATTATCAATAACAATGTAAGCATTGATCCACACATTTGAACATAAACACAACTCTTTATTAAATGCCCTGTTCATTGTAGGCCCACCCAATATACATGGCCCAATCTCATCAGTGTGATGAGACAGGCTGAAGGAAGCATCCATTAAGCATCTATCATCCTGTCTTGCCACTCCACTGCTCCAGCTGGGGAGTTGCACCAGTGTTTCAGGAGGTTGCGCTGCTTCTTCCCTTCACATGAGGCTCTGTTGGGCCCTTGCACATCCTGAGTGTCTATCAGGTTTCACCCTTGCCTCCATTCCCCAGGCTCCATGTCCCCATTGCCTTGTTGGAGGTCCACGAGCCTGTTCTGCAAGACTGGGTAGTGGGTGCGCATTAGATTGTGCAGGATGCAGCAAGCTTCCATGATCCTCCTCACGGTCTGTGGGCGATGCTGCATGGTGGTGATAAGTACCTGGAACCTGTTGGCCAGAATGCCAAAGGCCTTCTCCACCACCTGTCTTGCCCTGGACAGCCTGTAGTTGAAGATCCTCTCTTCACGGGTGAGGTATTTGGAGGTGTAGGGCTTCATGAGGTAGGTTGTGAGGGAGAAGGCATCATCCCCCACGATGAAGTAGGGCACATCTTGTGTATCGTTGGGCAGGGGTTCTGGATCTGGGAAGCCCACGATGAGATTGTGTTCCAGCTCCTCCTTGAGGTGACTGGCGTTGTATACCTGGGCATCTGGAGATGAGCCGTTGCCTGAAGCATCGATGTACATGAACTTGTAGTCAGCATCGACCATGGCAAAGAGAATGATGCTGAAGAAGCCCTTGGAGTTGAAATAAGTGGACCCCAACTTGGCTGGAGATTTGCAGGCCACGTGCTTGCCATCTATGGCTCCAACGGTGTGGGGGAAGTTCCACTTCTGATACCACTGCTCTGCAACTTTCTTCCATCCTTCTTCAGTGGAGGGGCACTGGAGGAGCTCCTCCTTGTATTCTTCAATGATGGCCTGCACTACTTCTTTGACCACAATGCTGATGGTGTTGGGTGGCACCCTCCAGCCGTACTGCATGCTCCTGTAGGTGGTCCCTGAGGCCAGGTGGCGCAGAGTGAGTGCCACCTTGAGCCCAGGTTCCAGGCTGGGCTGGAAGTTGGTGTTTGCCTTGGTCAACCTGGGTGTCAGGTGCTGCACAACTTCGTCAAACATGGCTGGAGGCATCCTCATGAAGTTCTGGAATGCCCGAGTGTCTTCATTCCTGAACTCCACCATCAGCTTGTTGTACAGTCCGTCCTCTGCTCTTCTGGCGAACCATCTTCGTACCCAGACGCTTCTTGGCTGCCCCTTTTTCTTCCCGTAGTAGAGTTCACAGAGCCTGTAGATGGCTTCGCATTGTTGCAGAAGGATGGTGGCTGCCAAAAGGACTGTGTTACGATCCACGGTGGACATGACTGGATGCTGTGGAAGAGCAAGAGTCAGATGAAGGCTGCAGAGGACTGCAGCAGGGCTGCTGGTCTGAAAGTGAGATCCAGATGTGTTGCTCCCCCTTTTTATAGGCAGTATAGGTGTCCCTTTGCATCCTCTAGGTATCCTCTAGGCATCCTCTAGACATCCTTAATATCTGAGATAGGTCCCCTCTGCAGACGTTTTTTCCATTTTACATGCTTTGTTTCCGCTAGGCATCTGTTCTGCATCCGTTCTGCATCCGTTCTGCATCTGTTCCGCTTCCTCCCTGCGTCCGAGCGGATGCGAGTTGCGCGGATGCACAGCGGATGCCTAGCAGATATAGCGGATGCATAACGGATGCATAACAGATGCGTAGCGGATGCGTAGCGGATGCAGAATGGACGAATTGGATACATTTTCCATGCAAAAGTTTTGAGCAGCTCAAAACTTTCTGAGCAGATGAAATGTCCATAAACGGATGCTGGATGGATAGAGAGGAAGCAAAACAGAGGCAGTGAGTACATCGCGTTAACCAACGGATGGCAAGCTTTTTGTCCGTTTTACATCCTCTTTGCATCCGTTGGTGCAGTGTGACAGGGGCTTTATGAATTAGGTATTTCTGTCATAGTGTTATTATTAAAATATAAAATACGTTAAAATGAAAAATTTGAGGGGATCTGTTAATTCTTCAATGAATAATTGTTGAAATGTTAATTATTCAGAACTTAGAAGGGCACAAGTATATATCTTGTGCATATACAATATAAGTGCTGATGACTTAAGAGGCAACTCCACCTTTCCCTGCACCTCCTGCTCCTTCCCTCCCCATCTTTTAATTATAATTTTTACCTTTGATTATTTATCTTATAGTTTTAATTATTTTAACACTTCAAACTTTTAATACTCTGAAGGAAATATTTATTTAACAGATTTAACAGATAATCAGAGTTAGAAGGGACCTTGTAGGTCATCTAGTCCAACCCCCCACTCTGTAGCTGGAGATCCTACACCATTTCTGACAAATGGCAGTCCAATCTCTTCTTGAAAGTCTCAACTGATGGCACTCCCACAACCTCTGAGGGCCAGCTGTTCCATTGGTTGATAGTTCTCATTGTCAAAAAGTTATTTCCTTATTTCCAGGTTAAATCTCTCCTTGTTCAATTTTCATTCATTATTCCTTGTCTGGCCTACAGGAGCTTTAGAAAATAGCTTGACCCCTTCCTCCCTGAGGCAGCCCCTCAAATATTGGAAGACTGCTATCATGTCTCCCCTGATCCTTCTCTTTACTAGACTAGCCAAGCCCAGTTTCTGCAACCTTTAGTTGCATGTTTTAGCCTCCAATCCCTTAATCATCCTGGTTGCTTTTCTCTGCACTTTTTCTAGAGTCTCAACATCTTTTTGTAATGTGGTGAACAAACTGGATGCAGTACTCTAAGTGTGGTCTTACTAAGACTTTATAGAGTGGTATCAGTACTTCCCTCGATCTTGATTGTATCCCTCTGTTAATACAACTTAGGATTGCATTAACATTTTTGTGAGGTTAGTGTCCATGTATCACCAGCATATGTTAGAGAACAATGAATATTTGTCAATGAATACTTCAGCTTCAACCATAACAACACAAGAGCAAACAATAGATACAAACTCAGGGTTAATCACACCAAACTTGATTGCAGGAAATATGACTTCAGCAACAGAGTGGTCAATGTCTGGAATACTCTACTTGACTCTTTGGTTTCCTCCCCAAACCCCAAAACTTTAACCTTAGACTGTCTACTGTTAACCTCACCCCTTTCCTAAGAGGTCTGTAGGGGGCATGCATAAACACACCAGCATGCCTACCGTTCCTGTCCAATTATTTCTTTTATTTCTTTTGTTTTTCTTATATGTATCCATGTGTTCATAACTATGTTTTTTACTTATACTTATTATAAGCAATTGACAAAATAAATAAATAAATAAAATAAATAAGAAGGGAGCACATGCTGATTGAAATTTTTTCTCTTCAGGTACAATGGGGGGCTGCCTGCCAACCACATTTAACACTTCATTCAATTTCCTTTATTTGTATCATCTTCCATTGTGATTTTTACATATATATAAAAAGGCGAAAGCCTAAGAAAACAAATATCTGACCTCTACGGGGAGGAAATA
>BLBF01000044.1:22030179-22042205 GCA_015471245.1 Laticauda colubrina | reverse complement strand
GCCTGATGATGGCAGATGAGATTCTGCTGAAACGTTGCTACAACTTTAACAGAACTACAATGACATGGGATAATACCCGAAGGAAGCTGAACAGCACACATGTAAGTACCCGCGAAAACCTAAGTTTTGTTAAATTAGTCTTAATAAATAAAATTAAGAGCAGATGTTTATTGCATTGATAATTGAATACTTGGGATTTTGTTCCTGCATTGAGAGTGATCTATATGTAATATTCAGTAGAATATATGGGATAGTTCTGCTCTAGTTTTCTATTTATTGATTGATGGTTGATTGAAGTTTGCTCAAACTTTCATTGTTCTTATTATAAATTCCAGTATGATATTCCGGTACACACTTCTATTATTTTCCTTTACCTAATGCAAAAAGATGTGTACTATAACTGGAACTGAGATTTTAAACAGAAAATTAGCATGCATTGCAAATTTTTCTGAGATTGAGATATAATTGCGGACAGGTATTGCACTGATGATGTTATCTAACTGGGTAATGAAATGTCTTCAAGAAACAAGCAAGCTCAGAGAACACCAAGAACCCCTCAGGTATTGTTTATGTACACTGTTTAGATTCTTCAACATAAACACAGGACTGTGCTAATGTTCAACTAGTCTTCATAAATGCCAAATGGGTACAATAATCACATTTCTTATTATCAACAAAATAGCTTAGCTTTTCATAGAGACAATTAAGTTATGGGATTCAAATGCCATATTGGTAGATTAAATTCTGATTGTGCCGAATGAGAGGAAATTTCCTGACTGTATTGAAATATTCATGTAGGTATTCATGCATAGCGCTGGTGCTAATTTAGGTCTAGCTAAAATGTTATTTAATAGTAAAACATATCCTAATTTTGTAGAATATTGAATTTACTGTCATGAACATCATAAACATGGCATTTAGTTCATACAATATACAAAATGCTAAATCTCAGAGTGAAGAGAAAAGATTACAGATGCTCTATCTACCATGCTTTCATATGTAAATTAATTTTTGAAGTTCTTTGTAGGTGTTGAATGACAAGAAGCGCATAGAGACATATCTCCATGGAAAGCAGATTACCCCAAGGACAGCAGAGGTGTAGCAGAAGTTTCTCATCAACAATGCTTATCAGCTCTATGTTTCAAAGCATTTTTCAAAGCAGATTTCAAAGAAAAAGTCAACTTTTATCATCTGGGAATATATAGTAGATTATCTATGGGAAACTGCTCTCTCTGCAGAACACTGTATAATAAAAACATTCTGAAATCAGGCTAAACACCTGGAGCACATGATTACATTTGTTCTTGGTAGTAATATTGAAATAATGTGCCTTTGTCTTCTCCTGGGAAGTTTCTTGTTATTTCTCATTCAGATTTCAATCCAATCTCATTATGCTTAGTTTCCACCTCCTGCAACAGGTATTTTAGGGATATACTAGAAAAAAAAACTTACCTGGAACAAATCCCAATAAATTTATATTTTTAAGACATTGCACTTTTTCTGATTTGACATTAACTGTATCATTTTTTTCATACTACATTCATGGTATTAAATTTAAATATATAACTTTAAAAGCTTTCTTTTTTGATTCTGCATAGTTTCTCCCATTTTCATACTTTTCAAAAACAATTCAAAAATGTAGTGTAGGATGATGTGATTTTTCTATATATCCTTATCAGAACTTTCATGCTTTCTGAACAAATTTCCTTCAAAATCCTCAGATTAGAATCAGATCAGAATATTTGATTCACTTCCACATCACTATAGAAGGGAACAGTTCAAAAACAATGCCTGTCTCTGAGAATACTGTACAATCAGATTGGAAAGTATGAATGCTTATTGAGTCAGAAGAAGTAATAGACATTATTTCTGGCTATTATAATAGATATTTGCAAGCTGGATTGTGCTATACACTTTCTTCCTTTTTATGGAAGTGAACTAAAGAAGCATTGATTGAGATTTGAACAAAATAAATTAAGTTTGATATATTATTTTGAGAACTGTACCAGAGGTAGTTTTCAGCAGGTTCTGACCGGTTCTGGAGAACTGGTAGTAGAAATTTTGAGTAGTTCAGAAAATCAGAAAATACCACCTCTGACTGGCCCCATCCCCATCCATTCTCTGCCTCTCAAGTCCCAGCTGATTGGCTAGGTCTTCTTTTGTTGCCCTGCAGAGGAGAACAGAGCTGGAAAGCAGGTTAGTAGGATGAGGAAGGAATGGGATTTTACAATATCCTTCCCCTGGAGTTGGGTGAGAATTGAGATTTTGCAATATCCTTCTCCTGAAGTGGAGTGGGAAATGAAGATTTTATAGCATCCTTCCCCTGCCATGCCCACCAAGGCATGCCCACCAAGCTATGCCCATAGAACTGATAGTAAATTTTTTTGAATCCCATCACTGAACTCTACGGTATAATTCAGTATGTGCATTTGAAAATCCTTATTGCAAAGTGAATAGCAGGTTGTTGTCAAATGTGTAACATTTTTATTAAGAAAAGGGAGGAATTTTTTATATATAGAGAGAGAGTTTGATATAATGTTAAAATATTTGAAACTTGAACTTAGAATAAGTTGGAAGAGATCTTGGAGGCTTCAAATGCAATCCCCTGATCAAACAGGATATGCTATACTGTTCCATACAAAAGGATGCCCAATATCTTATTGAAAACCTCCAATTTAGGAAATTAAACAGTATTAAAGTTATCTGTGGTTGAATTGCATAACATTGTCTTTATCTAAATAGGAAATGCAATACGTTCTTCAAGTTTGTTTCAGTTGTTTGCATTCAGCCATATCCTGTCAGGCAGTGTTCTGATATGTTAATCTTTGATCATTTATCTTTACTGCAGAAGTATTCAGTTGTCCTGCAACTACATTTGTGCATCTGACAGTGGGCAATTAATCCTAATGAACCAAGAAGCGGACACTGGTAAAAAATGTTAGGAGTCCTACGATCAGGAAGGACATAAATTTTATCTCATATCATGTTGACAAGGTACAGTGTGTCCCTTTCTCCAAATAATATAAAAGGAAGGGGTGTTATGAAAACAGCTGTACAATCTCTTCTTAAAAACCTTTGGTAATGGACACCCACAACCTCTGAAGGCAATCCATTCCACTTGTTAATTGTTCTCATTGTTATGAAATTGAAAATGCTTTCAGTGAGGGAAATTTTAGCTCAATAAGCTGTTTTTTGTATGTTATAGATCATAGAAATCCTCTAGAATCAGCAACAGAAATCACAGAAGGTAGATGTACATGAGATCTGTTATAAACCAGTTCCAATCAGAAAAAATGACCTATAGTTTTGATTACAGCTATTCAAAATGAACAAGGGCATTATTTCCATTGATCATTGCATTCTTTCCAAATAAAAATCCAAGTATACTATGATCACTGCATTTTGCTGATCTCTAATTTAGTCACTTTGTCAAAGAGTGACAAAGTCTTCTGTTAGTCTTCTGTTACAATTACATTATATATCCTCTCATACTTTCAATCAAATATCAAGTACATAAATATCTTTATTAATCAATTGTTGACTATACTTTTATTCATTCATGTTTTATAAAATAATCATATTTTACTTAGTTTATTTTATAACAATTCATATTGTCCTCTCAGATCTATCCTAGAATCATTTTGTAAATATAATTTAAAAAGAAAAAAAATACATCTTTATATGTTTATTATTTTCTAAAAATCTACATATTCCATTACTATATTTTATTATCTATTTCAGAATAGATTGAAATAGAATTCGATCTATTCTGATAGAATAGATCCCAGACTTTGTAAAATTGTTTATCATCTTGTTCTCTAATTTCAAATGTCAATCTACTCATTTCAGCACATTCCCATATTTTCTTAATGATCTCCTCCTGTAATGGTGTCTTCTCGTTTTTCCAGTTTTTAGCAAATGCAATCCTAGCTGCTGTTAATACATTTACAATCAGATATTTCAAATCTTTACTATATATTTCAGGCAATATTCCCAATAAAAAAAATCTCTGGTTTCAAGTCTATATGCTCATGTGTCATTTTTTCCAGCCACATGTGGATTTTAGTCCAATATTTTTTAGTGTCTGGGCATGTCCACCACATATGGTAATATGAGCCAGGTGTCTGATGACATTTCCAACACTTTTTGGACTTATTCTTGAACATCCTTGCTATTCTTGTCGGGGGAAAGTGCCACCTGTAAAACATCTTATACAAATTTTCTTTATATGCTGTTGACATTGTCATTTTATAATTCTGAAACCACATTTTTTGCCATTTCTCTATGTCAATCCCATATTCAAAATTCTTCCCCCAAGCAATCGTAGTTTCTTTAATTTGTTCTTCTTCTAATTTACTTTCTAATAAATATCCATATAATTTTTTAATCACCTTTTCATCAGCACCTGTCAAAATTTATCTGTTTTAAATTTATCTGTTTTAAAATCTTTATCATACCTTGATTGTATTTGTGCATATGAAAACCAATTCATCTTTATACCTTGTTCCTCTAGTTTTTATATAGATTTAAGTTCATCCTTTTCATTCAATATTTCACCATATCTAACTGTTTGTTCCTTTTTATATAGGATAAGAAAATGCCTCAATAGTCGATAACCAGACTGGAATTTTCAAATAATTTGAAATTTTCATCTTTTGAATTTTCATCTTCTCCCAGTTTAACCACAGAGACTCCTGTATATAATGTCTTCTAAAGTACCCTGTGCTTTTGTTCCTTTATACCATAAAAAAGCATGCCACCTCAACAACAATCCATGTCCTTCTAATTTCAACAATCTAGTATTTCTTAATGTTATCCATTCCTTTACCCACATTAATTTTGTAGCTTGAGAGTACAACTCTCAATTCGGCAAACCAAATCTTCCTCTTATTCTAGCATCTTGCAAAAGTTTTAACTTTATTCTTGCCTTCTTACCTTGCCATATATATTTCAACACGATTTTATTTAAATCATCAAAATAATCTTTTCCAAGCCTGATTGGAATTGTTTGAAATAAATATAAAATTCTGGATAATATATTCATCTTGATTGTTGATATTCTCCCTCTTAACAACAGTTGTAAATTTTCCCATTTCACCAAATCTAGCGCTTAAGTTTAATATAGTTATTCTCTTTTAATGTACTGCATCTTGCTGTCAAGTATATCCCCAAATATTTAATCTTATTCGTGACCTGAATTTTCAATAGGTCTGCTAATTCTTCCTTTTGTCTTGATAACATGTTCTTTGTCAGAATCTTTGTCTTATCTTTATTTATTTTCAAGCCAACCACCTTTCCATATGTCTCTATCTTTTCCATCCATTTTGGTGCTGTTTCTAATGGATCTTCTCAGATGAAAACCAAATCATCTGCAAATGCTTGCAATTTAAATTCTTCCTTTTCAATTTTCATCCCTTTTATGTCCTTTTTTTTCTCTAATATTTCTGTTTAACACTTCCAAGGTTAACACAAATAACAAAGGTGACAGTGAGCATCCTTGTCTTGTTCCTTTTCTTATATCAATAGAGACTGTCAATTCTCCCTCTTTGCTCTTTGCTTATGATATATAGCTTCTATTGCTTGAGTAAATTTTTTTAGTGAAGCCCATCTGTTCCAGCAGTAACAACATGAATCACCAGTTCATATTATCAAATGCCTTCTGCGCATCTAGAAATATCAAAGCCATTTACTTTTCAGGATGAGCCTCATAGTATTCCAAAGTGTCCAAAATTACTCTCATATTGTCTTTAATTTGTCTCTTTGGCAGAAATCCATTTTGATCAGGATGAATAAAACTGTTTAAATATTTTTAAAGTCTTTCTGCTGATATTGAAGCAAAAATTTCATAAGCAAATGAAGTAAAGAATTTAGTAAAGAAATAGGTCTATAGTTCTTAATTTGTAGTGGATCGGCCTCCTCTTTTGGAATAAGTGTAATATAAGCTTCTAACCATGTTTTAGGTATCCTCTTCTTTAACATAACTCCATTCATGACTTCTAAGAATGAAAGATTCAACGATTCTTGTAATGTTTTATAAAATTCTACTGGAAGTCCATCTGGGTCTGGTGCCTTTCCATTATTTTGCTTCTTAAGTGTTTCAGTTAACTCCATCAGTCTTATATTACTTTCTATCATTGTTTCAATCTCTTTAGGTATCTGGGGTAGATTAGCATCCTGTAAATACTGTTTGACTGTTTCCTCATCAATATCATCTTGTGTGTAATTTCTCATAATAGTCTCGTATGATTTCCTTCTTCTCTCTGCTACCATAACAAACTTGGCCTTGTTCATCTATTAGTTGCAAAATTTTCCTTGATTATTTCTCCTTTCTCAGTTTATATGCTAACCATCTTCCTGCTTTATTTGCATCCTCAAAATAATTATGTTTAGCACCTCTAATCTTTTGTGCTAGCTCTTCTTTTTTTATTAAACCCATTTTATGTTTAATTATATCCATTTTTAACTTGGTATCCTTTTTCTGTGCATTTTCTGTAACTCTTTTTCAAGTCCTTTATACTCATCCTCTAATGCCTTAGAGACTAATCTTTTCGTGGTATTTCTTTTCCTTGTATAGTCTATTATCAAGCCTCTGGCATATGCCTTCATTATATCCCATACATTCTGGATTGATGTATCTTCTTTTTTGTTTTCTCTAAAGAAAAGAGCCAGTTCTTTCTCCGTCCACTGTATAAAGTTTTTTTCCTTTAAAATAGTATTATTTAACGTCCATCTAGATCTTCTTCTTTGTCCTTTCCATTTAATTGTCATTGCATTGTGGTCTGCCCAAGTGCTTGTTTCAATATTCACTTCTTGAATATTAGTTAACAATTCTGTTGACATCCATATCATATCTATTCTGGACCATGATAAATGTCTATTTGAATAAAAAATGTATTGTTTAGTTTTAGCATTTCTTTCTCTCCATGTATCTTTTAAGTTTATTTTGTCCACCATTTAAAAAAAAAGATTTAGGGAGAGTCTTTCTGTTTTGCTTTGTTGTTTTCATTCCATTGAAATCTCCCATCAAAACTATATTGGCATAGTCCAGTTCAATTATTTTCATGTGTAATTTTTTGTAAAATTCTTCTTGATTTTCATTCGGGGCATAAATTGCAATCAGGAGTGTTTTTATATTATTATATATTATTTCCAAATATGTCAATATTTCCAGTATTCTTCCATCATCATCAATACAATATAATACAAATTCCATTGGGATAATATCTTTAATATACAAGACCACTCCTCTTTTCTTGCATTGTGCCAAAGAGGTAAATATTTTCCCTAATTTTGGCTGTCTCAGCAATTATTAATGTTGCTTTTTGATGTGTACTTCTTGTAGACAAATTATATCAAATTTTAATTTCTCTAATTTATGAAAAAATTTCCTTCTTTTAACAGCTGAATTAAGTCCATTTATATTGATGGTGATTAATATTTTTTCTTACATGGTTAAATTTTGTAGTTAACTTTAACAGCTCTCGTCAATCTTAGTTTGTGTTGTTCCTTGGCTTCCTCCTTTCCACCTACTGCACCTTCTTCTTTTCCAGTCATCATTTGGTAGTCCTCTTGGAATTCAATTCATGAAATTTCTTTTTCTGCCTCTTTCTCCTCTTTAAAAAATTCTGCGTAAAATGATTCAGCTTTTTCAATTGAATCAATTCTGTATCTCTATTCTTGCCATGTGAACATTAAACCTTCTGGAATCAGCCATTTATAATTCACCTCTTTTTTTAGTAGCAATTTGGTCAAGAATCGGTATTCTCTTCTCATCTCTCTCACTCTTCTGGCTACTTGTTTGAAGACCACAATCTCCCTTATCCTTGTATTTCAATGTTTTCTCTCTTGTCACTTGCAGAATTTACATTTTAATGGCTTTCTTTGTAAATCTGATATGAACTTCTGTTGGTAAACTATTTCTCATCGCATATCTTGTAAAGACTCGATAAACCTCATCTATTCCATCCATCATCTTCTCTTGAGTTATTTCCAAAGTTTCCGCCAGTATTTCTATCATTATCTCAGCTAAGTTTTGTCCTTTTTCTTTCTCTATATTTTGAAATCTAAGATAAAATTCTGTTCTGTCATCTCCCATCTCAGCATACCACTTTTATCTTGTTCAAGAACGGTTAGTCTGCCATCAATATTTCCAATCTTCTTATCTCTTTGTTTATCTTCTTCATTTTTTTTGGAATCTCTCATCATACTTCATCATCATTTGTTGAATATTCTCCACCTTTTCATCAGTTTTTCTTTGCTCAATGTTCACCCACAGTTAATCTGTTATCAGTGTCTCCAATCTTCTTATCTCTTTGTTTACCTTCTTCTTCAATTTCTTGGAGCCTCTCATAATACTTCATCATCATTTGTTGGATGTTCTCCACTTTTTCATTGGTTTTTCCTGTTCTTTGTTCAATGTTCTGTGTTCTTTTTTCAATGTTCTCAATTCTCTTTTCAATATTCTCTGATCTTGTTTGAATATTTTGAATTCCTTGCATAATCATCTGCAGGGTCACTTTTTCTTGTTCTTTTTCTTGCTTTAACATTATCTGTATTGAACGTTGTCCTCCAAATGGTGGAGAGGAGGAAACAGAAATTGAAGAACTAGGAGCTGTTAACTTCCTACTCATTTTGGAAAATTCAAAATCTTCAAATTCTTCTAGACTTTAATCCAGTTGTAAAATAACCAGCTACATTTCCAAGTAAAAATAGTGGAAAAAAAGAAAAAAACAAATAGTAATAATAATTAAAAAGCAAAAAAGGGGAAAAAAAGATTTCTTCAGGCTCTTGTATGCCTTCATCCAATCAATTAGTTAGATGACAATAAAAATTCAAAAGTCAAAAAAAAAAAGAGCATAAAGACATCATAAACAAACACACACACAAACAAAAGTTGTAAAGTCCCAAAGAAGGCAAAGAGGTGAAGAAAAAGACTAAGAAGAAAAAAGAAAGGAAAAAATTATTCAAGTTCTTCAACACCTTAATCCAATTAAGAGATCTCAAATATAAAAAGATACATAAAAATGGAGCAAAAAGAAATCAATATGAAAAGTAGACAAGTTCCAGAAAGCCAAGTTCCAAAAAGCCAAAAGTCCAAATATCTATTACCAGAAAAAAAAAAAAAAGATAAACTGATGAGGGGGGTTAGCACAGCTTAGAAAAAAAAATAAAAAGAGCACACTGCACTTTGTTTAATTATCCAAGGCTCTTATTATAGTTCTCTTCTCTAAAAACTTATCACCTTTTCTTTTCCTAAGTTTCAACACCAGACTCCAGCTGTTGATAGAAACCCAGAAGAGCACCTGCAATAATACTCTCCTGTGCTCTTTCCTCTATCTTAAGCCCATGTCACACTGAACCAACGGATGCAAAGAGGATGTAAAACGGACAAAAAACTTGCCATCCGTTCGAAAACGCGATGTACTCACTGCCTCCGTTTTGCTTCCTCTCGATCCGTCCAGCATCCGTTTATGGACGTTTCATCCGCTCCAAAAGTTTTGGGCTGCCTAAAACTTTTGCGCGGAAAATGTATCCAGTTCGTCCATTCTGCATCCGTTACGCATCCGCTATATCCGCTAGGCATCCGCTATGCATCTGCACAACTCCATCCGCCCAGCCGTGGGGAGGAAGCGGAACAGATGTAGAATGGATGCAGAACGGATGCCTAGCGGATGCAGAATGGAAACAAAGCATTTAAAATGGAAAAAACATTCACAGAGGGGACCTAACTCGGATATTAAGGATGTCTAGAGGATGCCTAGAGGATGCCTAGAGGACGCCTAGCGGAAAACCTATACTGCCTATAAAAAGGGGGAGCAACTCGCCTGCATCTCACTTTCAGAACAGCAGCCCAGCGGTGCAGACCTCTGCAGCCTTCATCTGCCTCTTCCTCTTCCACAGCATCCAGTCATGTCCACCATGGATTGTAACAAAGTCCTTTCGGCAGCCACCATCGTTCTGCAACAGTGCGAAGCCATCTGCAGGCTCTGTGAACACTACTGCGAGAAGAAAAAGAGCCACCCAAAAAGAGTCTGGGTGCGAAGATGGTTCGCCAGAAGAGCAGAGGACGGACTGTACAACAAGCTGATGGTGGAGCTCAGGAATGAAGACTCTCATGCATTCCAGAACTTCATGAGAATACCGCCAGCCATGTTTGATGAAATTGTGGTACGGCTGAGACCCAGGTTGACCAAGGCAAACACCAACTTCCAGCCCAGCCTGGACCCTGGACTGAAGGTGGCACTGACTCTGCGCCACCTGGCCTCAGGGACCTCCTACAGGAGCATGCAGTACGGCTGGAGGGTGCCATCCAACACCATCAGCATTGTGGTCAGAGAAGTGGTGCAGGCCATCATCGAAGAATACAAGGAGGAGCTCCTCCAGTACCCCTCCACTGAAGAATGATGGAAGAAAGTTGTAGAGCAGTGGTATCAGAAGTGGAACTTCCCCCACATCATTGGAGCCATAGATGGCAAGTACGTGGCCTGCAAATCTCCAGCCAACTCGGGGTCCACTTATTTCAACTCCAAGGGCTTCTTCAGCATCATCCTCTTCGCCATAGTCGATGCTGACTACAAGTTCATGTACATCGATGCTTCAGGCAACGGCTCCTCTTCAGATGCCCAGGTATACAACGCAGGTCACCTCAAGGAGGGGCTGGAACGCAACCTCATCGTGGGCTTCCCAGATCCAGGACCCCTGCCCAACGACACACAAGATGTGCCCTATTTCATCGTGGGGGATGACGCCTTCTCCCTCACAACCTACCTCATGAAGCCCTACACTTCTGGACTCCTCACCCGTGAAGAGAGGATCTTCAACTACAGGCTGTCCAGGGCAAGGCGGGTGGTGGAGAACGCCTTTGGCATCCTGGCCAACAGGTTCCAGGTACTTCTCACCACCATGCAGCATTGCCCAGAGACCGTGAGGATCGTGGAAGCTCCTGCACAATCTCATGCGCACCCGCTACCCAGTCTTGCAGAACAGGTTCTTGGACCTCCAACAAGCCAATGGGGACATGGAGCCTGGGGAATGGAAGAAAGGGCGAAACCTGATCGACACTGAGGATGTGCAAGGCCCCAACAGAGCCTCACATGAAGCGAAGAAGCAGCGCAACCTCCTGAGACAATGGTGCAACTCCCCAGCTGGAGCAGTGGAGTGGCAAGACAGGATGGTAGATGCTTAATGGATGCTTCCTTCAGCCTGTCTCATCACACGGATGAGATTGGGCCATGTATGTTTGGTTGGCCTAAAATGAACAGGGCATTTAATAAAGAGTTGTGTTTATGTTGACATGTGTGGATAATTATTACATTATTATTGATAATAAAGGGCTGTAGGTATGGCACCTGGGAGGCTGGACCATACAGTCCCACTATGCTTGCACTGGAGGCTTATCTATCCCATTGCTATCCTTACCCATCCCACTGCTATCTTAATCCATCCCACAAGCATGCAAAGGCTTAAACCATTTCTAAAAGTTTCCAGCAAGACTTTATGAAAAAAAAGAAATGAAGCAAGTGTGTGAATCATAAATAGACTTTATTAACAACAAGCTATAAGACAAAAATGAGTCTCTGGCACTCCTCTTGGTCGCTCAGTCTCAGGGGTGAAGGGTGCAGGTGCTGTGGAGGTGGCTGCTGCTGGAGTGCTTGTCATCAGCTCCTCCAGAAGCAGAAGCAGCAGAAGCCCCAGCCCCAGAAGAGCGAGCCCGTGCTGCAGAAGCCCCAGCAGAACCAGAGTGAGGGCCAGGGGGCGGGATGGTAGCCCTGTCCCTCTTGCCAGGGCTGGCAGCAGATGGCTGAGGTTTGCTGTGCTTCCGCATGGTTGTGGGGTTGCTGGGTGGCAGGGAGGCTGGCAGGAACCCAGACTGGCAGGAAGGCTGGCAGGGAGGCTGGCACCAAGGCAGGCAGGAAGGCTGGCAGTGAGGCTGGCACCAAGGCTGGTAGGAAGGCTGGCAGGGAGGCAGGCACCAAGGCTGGCAGGCAGGCTGGCAGGCAGGCAGGCACCAAGGCTGGCAGGCAGAC
>BLBF01000044.1:21998198-22030169 GCA_015471245.1 Laticauda colubrina | reverse complement strand
GGCAGGCAGGCTGGCAGGCAGGCAGGCACCAAGGCTGGCAGGCAGACATGAACCAAGGCTGGCAGGAAGGCAGGCAGCAAGGCTGGCAGGCAGACCGGCTGGCAGCAAGTCTTGCAGGGAGGCTGGCAGCAAGGCTGGTAGCAAGGCTGGTAGCAAGGCTGGCAGCAAGGCTGGCAGGCAGACATGCAGGCAGGGCAGGCAAGGCAGTCGATGTGTCTGGCAGCAGGTCTTTCCTCTGAATGGCGACCTGCTTCCAAGCTGCTTCCGTTATATCCGCGGGGCTGACGCAATGCATCCTCCCCGCATGCGCAGTGAATGCCAGGAATCCATTAGCTGCCGCTGTGCATCCGCTAGGCTTCCGCTCTGCATCTGCTTCATCCATTTGGCGTACGCTCTGCATCCGCTCTTTCCATTCCGCATCCACTTCACTGAGGCCCCCCGTCAGCCCTGCGGATGTGCCACCCACTCCCATCCGCTCCCATCCGCTAGGCTTCTGTTCCGCATCCACTTTGCATCCGCCCTGCGTCCTCCCCGCGTCCGTGTTATCCGCTCCGGTTATGCAAATTTTTGCCCCTTTTGAGAGCGGATAACAACGGATGGAACATTTTGCTCGTCCGCTGTGTCCTTTTTGCCTCCGTTGGCCAGTGTGACATCGGCTTTATAAACCAGACAATGTCCTTGAAGCAAAGTCTCAATTCTTTCTCAGCTTTGTTTGGTAAAGAAGAAACAGAATACTATCAAGCCTCTAGTTGGCAGTGCTGCAAAGTTTCTTTAGCTTTCACTTTCCCCCTCACCTTTTCCAAGCAAAATATAATAAGGATTAACTAAAAAAGAAAAAATATATATTTAAATATAACTAAAAAGGAATCTCTAGCTTAACATGTTATAGAATCAAAAAGGAGCAAAGAATAAATAACAAGAAAAAGAAATCAGTCCAGTTTCAAAATATAAAATCATATATAAAAATCCAACAATGAAGAAGAAAAAAATTACTTTGACATCCTTGTTTAAAATTGCCGCTTAATCACTTCTGTCAAAATTTTTACAGATTCTTTCTTTTTTTTAGGGTGTCCTTTCAAGTCTTAAAATATATATATATAAAGGTTCTCACCAAACCGGCACACTCTCTCTTTCTGTTATCTTCTGACTTGGAGCTGTCCCAACTTCAGCAGCTTTAATGGCTGTCTCTTTGCTGCTGGCAAAAAGAGCTTCTCCTGGATCTACCAGGGACTTTGCAGTATCCCTGAGATCAACAGGAAGTGGTCTTTACAATCGCCATCTCTTCAGGACAGTTTAGATCCAATTGGACCGTCCAGGAGCAAAGATATCAGCAGCGATCTCAGACCTCCAAGATTGCATGCTGTATCATCGTGATGCCAGGTCTGCCCTCCGTTCAATCTCTTCTTAAAAGCTTCCAGTACTGGAGTACCCACAACTTTTGAAGGCAAGCCATTCCACTAGTTAATTGTTCTCACTGTTAGGAAATTTCTCCTTAATTCTAGATCTTAATTCTAACCTCTTAATTAAGAGGTTCTTAATTCTCTCCTTGTTTAGTTTCTACCCATTAGTTCTTGCCTTTTGGTAATTTGTAAAATAGGTTGATCCCTTCTTTTTGTGGCAGCCCTCAAATATAGAAACACTGCTATCATGTCACTCCCAGTCCTTCTTTTCACTAATCTAGGCATATCCAATTCCTACAACCACATGTTTAGCATCCAGCCCCAAAAACTTCTTTGAAACTCTTCTCAGAACTCTTTCCAGAGTCTCAACATCTTTCTTATATTGTGGTGACCAAAACTGATGCAGTATTGCAAGTCCTACTAAGAGGTTATAAAGTGGTACTAATACTTCACATGATCTTGATTTATTCCTCTGTTAATGCAATTTACAACTGTGTTGACTTTTTCAGCAGCGGCTGCACATTGTTGGCTCATGTTTAAATGATTTTTCCATTAGGATTCCAAGATCCTTCTCACAGTTACTGCAACTGAGCCAAGTTTCACCTAATCTGTGCATGTATATTTGGTTTTTCTTCACTAGGTGTAGAACCTTATGTTTTTCTCCATTGAATTTCATTTTGTTAAATAGGGACCAGGGTTCAAATCTGTCAAGATCCATTTGGATCTTGAGCCTATCTTCTGGGGTATTGGATATTCCTTCCAGTTTACTGTCATCTGCAAATCTGAGAAAAAGATGCATGTCTAGAAGAACCCCAGACTATCCATTTGTCTGTCTGAGGCAATGCAATCCCATCCAGATATAAGGATAATAAACTCCAAATCCAAATTTTGAAAATTTTATTTTCTACAAGAGTGAAGATCCCATAATTAAAATGATAATGTTCAAACAGGAATTCTTTTTTGACAGTTGCCACTCTTTTTTTCTGCTTAGGAGTCATGTCTCTTTATTTTCTAGTTTAGATTATTCTAGTTGAGGCAATTTTTTTCTGTCACTTTTGGCTTCAGTTTGGAAATAATACAGTAAATAACCAAAATTAAATCAAATGAATCATAACTATGACATAGAGGATGTTTTAAAAACTCCAAGATTTTAAAGCTAGCATCTTCCAAAGTAGAAATGTGGACAATCACTAGGAGATACACAGGCAGGCAGGTAAATAAGTAGACAGGAGACAGACAATTCTATCTGTATAAAAGAATGGTTTGAATTGCCATTTCTGGTTTCAAGAAAAACAACCTAGAACCAAGGAGAAACTAACAATGAGAACAATTAACAAATGGAACAAATTGTTTTTGAAAGTTGTGGGTGCCCTATCACTAAAGGCTTTTAAAAAGAGACTGGACAGCCATTTATCAGAAATAGCAGAGGTCTCCAGAGACAGTAGAGAGTTGGACTGGATTATCACAAAGGTCCCTTCCAACTCTGTTACTTTTACTGAGATTTGTCTTCTTTGAAACATAAGATACTGTATATACATATGATCTATTCATGAAGATACTAACTCATAACCATTCCTACTGGTTCCTGCTCAGCTTTTGCAGCCAGCAGCTCAGTTCTTCACCAAACTTTATATTTTTAAAAACCTAATATCATCATCATCGTTGTAATCATCATCATATATTAAATTTATTTGGTGCCTATTTTGCCATAAGCCACTCTAGATGGCTTACAATAGTAATAATGCATGATTATATGCAAATATAGTCTAATTTATATGGCTAACATCTCTCAAAAGTCAGAGAGAGCCATTTACTTTTTAGGGACACATACAAAATGCAAGAATATGTCTTTGATAAATACAAAATTAAGCATATTGTTTAACAATGCCGGTTATTAGGATTTGAGGTAAAAAGCAGAGGTATCAATAAATTTTGCAGCAAGGAGGGCAAGAATAGGACTGTAACTGTCTTTATTCTTCCCTGGGAGCCATCTGACAAGATAACCCATGTATTCAACAATGTATTGAGAGATTGGAAACTAGTGCAAGTTCTGAATTTGGCATCAGATCTTTAGCCACCATGTAAATTAAAATATAACTGCCATAATGAATTATGCTGTGAGGCATGAAAAACAACAATAAAAACAAAACTAAGCAGAGGGATTAGAGAAAGAATGAAATGAAATAACAAAACAGTACTGAAAAAACTGAAATGTGTTTGGGATGGTGTGCATGATTTAAAATTGCTAAATTCAGCCTTTGCTTTTCATAAGACTAAAGATACAAAATTTGTTAGCCCAGAGATATTAAAAGAAAATTGAAGTTTGGGATTTCAAATCCTTCATATAATTAAGCAAATGATAGGTACAACCATAAATCCCACTCATTCATTATGAGAATTAAATAATGATGGGCATTTAATATAAAGTTGAAAATCTGTTTTAGCTAACATACAGTAATATACTGTTTATAACAAAATTAGTACAGTAATTTAAAAATCTTGTTTACTGAAAAGTTTATAACATTCAGCATTTAACCCACATGGTGTCCTGCACTGAACCTCTAGGTTACATCTGTTAATCCCTTCATTTTATATTTGTATACTGAAGGCTCCAATCAGTCTTGCCTCTGTTTGTTAAAATAATAACCTGCTGGCTGGTTAACAAATTGGAGTTAGTTATGCTTATATAACAATTTTACAAAAGTAAGCAATTCTTCATTTTGATTTTTTATAGATAATTTTGTGGAATATCTGGAATTGTTTAATCCTAACACACATACAAACATATATCCCTAGACCCTGCTATTTACGTGAAATAAAATGAATATGTGATCAATGTATTTGGCCTGGAAATTTGAGGGGTTGTCTCATTTCTACTGTTTTTATCTGTCCGATCAGATATGACAAGATGAGCATTTCTAAAGGCCACCAAAGAGTGTCACCTGGTGGGGTAGTGTGCTTCTTTGTTTTAGTGCCTGCCCTTTGAAATTGTGTCCCATCTGAGACTGAATTGCTTCCAACCCCGCTAGTCTTCTATAAATCTCTCCTGATATAGATATATTTCTAGGGATGAGAATAGAAATGTAGTTGACTGTTAAATATGTAAATTTGTTGTTGATAGGTTTATGTTCAACTGCCATTTTTAATTTTTATTATTTTTGATTTTTACATTCCTATTTGAATTATGTAACCAACCAGAATAATTTCTCAGGATGGACATATAAATATTGTCAACATTCCAGAAAAGTAAACTCCAACAGCAAAACTCCGAGACAGGCATTTTCGCAAAGTTCCATTTTAGAACAGCCATGCTGGCACATATGGGAAAACCCGAATCTGAAAGTTCCGGGTTTTCCTCCAATAATTAAAAATTACAAAATCTGCATCCATCATTCCATCACATGCCCCAATCACCATCTGGTCCAAATTGATACATCCTTTCAACTACTCCTCATCTAGGTGCAGAAATAACTTGACCTTGACTTTAAAGAAGAATGCTATTCTTACATATGTTCCATAAAATCCCCCCTCCCAAATTCCCAAGCTCAAGAATGTGGCAGCGTGGAAGATGCTGGTGCTGATATGGCTTCCTGAAATGCTTTCCATAGTGTTAAAAAGCACTTCAATTGTTTTAAAGCTACTGCCAATTAATTTCAAGTGTTCTAGCATTTATTAGAAGAGAGAAGATTGATGCTTTTTTTCCCACTCTCTTCCCAATGATTTTCTGAGTTTATGTTAGAATCAAAGTTCTAAGTTTGCAAATCATCAGTTATCATGTCTGTAAAATATGGGATACTGGCCCAAAATGAGTAAATTTGCAAAAGGGTTAGCTAGACATTTTCACAGGATTCATTGTGAGTCACCCAGTAGATAAAAGCACAGTGCAGAGTTAACAAGTGCAGTTTGAAGGCTAAAATCTAAGTTTAAAATATATAATCTGAAAATTTCATGGATGCCATATTAGAAAGTTTCAATTTTCTATTCTGAAAATTATTATTACATCAGCCTTCTCTTGACTGTATTCTAAGTATGCTATGCCAAGATGTACCTCTATTAAGAATATAATTTTTAAGTTCTCATATAATGTTGTTCCTCTTCAAATTGTAGAAAATATTATTTCATGGAGCTTGGCAGGACATTGTGATGAATTACTTGGAAGATCTGAGTACTTATAAAGGACTTTTAAAACAACAAGGTGTATACTGTATTTTTGTAGCATTTCTCTAAAATCTTAGGAACAGGAGAATTTTTATGTCTTATTTATTCAAATAAATGAATGAATGAATGAATGAATAAATAAATAAATAAATAAGACATAAAAATTCTCCTGTTGCTAAGGTTTTAGAGAAATTCTAGAAAAATACAATATACACTATGAAATATTCAACATTTTGAGACACATGTGCATTTGCATTTTACACACAAACAAACAAAAAATGCAAACTAACTGATATGGAAGAAATGATGAAAATTATAAAATCATTGCTATAAGTGTGAGTGTAACAATTACTACAATCACATCACACAAATTTGTTATGCCATGGAAGAAAATATATTTCTTTGAGCCTGTAGTTTTGTAGTTTAACTCAACAAAATACCCTTTTAATAGAAAGCCAAGATGATAACTATTTCCCTAAAACTCATTTCCTATCTATCAGTTCTACCCTTTTTGCTAGTTTCCAAAACTCCTTCTTTTTCTATCTTTGTTTCCCATTGCTCCTACACCAGAGATATTCTATATATCAGTGGTCGCCAACCAGCGGCCACTGGTGGTCCATGAGAAAATGTTGGTGGTCCGCAGAGAAATGTCACCCCCCGAGCACTCCCCAAAGAAATTAATCCAGGCTGTGTAGGAACACAAGGCCACACTGCCCACATGGCCCCTGGGAATCCTCCCCGCCCACTCACTCCTTACCTTGCAAACTTGCCTGCTAAATTGCTTTTTTTCCTCCCCCCCCCCCCGACCAATAGCTGTTCTGCTGTGCCTGGAGATTTAGATTAACTAGAAAGCAGGAAATCGTTGGATTTCTTGCTTTCTGGATAATCTTTAGATTTTCGGCTCTGCTTTTAAACCTCCCTTTGGACTGAAGGTTCTATTATTTAGTACTGGTTGCTGATGGCAGAAATATAGATCTCTCTGTGACTCTATGACTCAATGAGTAACTCAATCTGCCTGCCTGCTTTGTCTGATTTTGGGTAAAACTTGCCCCTTTTTAAATAAAAAATTCAATATTTACACAAATACTTGTAATATTTACGTACAAGCCATACCCAGCCAGTCACATGACCACCAAGCCACACCCACAACTTAGATCATGCCCACAGCACCGGTTGTTAAGAAATTTGAATTCATATTAGTGGTCCCCTGGATTTAAAATTATGAATTTGGTGCTCCCTGCGATCCAAAAAGTTGGCGACCCCTGCTATATATTACTTTGCCACTCTGTTCTTATTGACAATAAGGTGCTCCAATTTCTTTAATACTGTCTGGCTACTAACTTTGACTTGCCTTCTCTTTTTTTTCTTTCTAAAGAATTAAATGTAAGGTCCACTATAGCAAATTCAACCATAATTCTTAATTGTAATTTATGAATATTTATGAATAAAATATTTTAATATTTATTATTAAAAATAGATATATCTGAAGTATCTGCCAAATAAATTCTTTCCTTTCAATTTTCTTTCTGACTATTTCTAACAATAAAAATGGTATGTAATTGGATAAGAAAAGAAAGCATGCCATATATTCATTAGCTTGGCAGTTTTCAGACTGATCTCACAATACTATAAGCTGAGATATAAAATAGAACTCAGTAATTGTCAGTGATATATATTGGTAGCATGATTTGATAGCTTTAAAATGATTATATATGCTACATTAGGAAAGTATGAAAACATACATTTCTTTCATTTTCTTTGACTAAATGAAATTAAATAGATTCTGTAGAAAGTCAAATATGAGACATTCCAATACTGAATTGGCTCTCTCTCACACTATACACCCTTCATGCTTGGTTGGTGGGAGGAGCTTAAGCCATGGGTAGTTCCCATCAGTTTCAAAAATTGGTGCCAAAATCATGAATGAATTATATTCCCTGATATAAGATGATGTGATCGGAGACACCATAAATTTATGCACATGTTATACAAATAGTTTATGTGGAGTGCAGACTGATAGGATGTGGAATAAATGTACTTGTTTTGAGAATAAATCCGTAACCACCCAGATCATGGAGTTCTCTTTATTCAGGTAATTCTACTATAAGGTCCATGGAGATTTCTTTCCAAAGTGCATGGGAGTTCGTTACTGGTTGCAATAGTCCCATAGGTTTCTCTGGCCATTTTTTTGACAAGGCACACATTGGGCAACTGGGTAAATAAATCTCAATAACCTTTTTGAAGGATGACCACCAAAATTACCATTTGACTAAATGTAGGGTTTTTACAAAACCAAAATGCCCCAAAGCTTTTGAGTCATGGCAAATCTGTAAAAACATAGCCCGCAGGGAGATGGAGACATATAATTTGCCTTCACCAAAGACAGTCATCCCTGAGGGTACACTGTTCTTTGTGGACTTTTATCAATTCATCCTCCTTTAAGGTAGTTTCCAGTCTGTCTAGCACCTCACAGGGAATGTCTGTTTTAGCCTTCCCCTGACCCCTCATGAGTTCTGCTGCCACCAATTTGTTTGAAGGAATGACTGATCAGACAATTTCAGGCTTGACAATTATTGGTAAACTGGACATGATATCCATTAGAAAGTTTTTCCTACTAGGATGTAGTGCTAGTTAAAATTAAATTGATTGAAATACTGAGCCTAATAGGCTTTCTTAGGGGATAACTTCCATGGGGTTTCTAAAGCCTCCAAGTTATTGTGATATGTCTGCACTTCAAATGGTTTAGACTCTTCGAGGAATTGCCACCAAGTTAGCAATGCCTATTGAACTGCATAAGCTTTCTTCTCCTACATTGACCAACTTTGTTCTATGTCAGTTAGTTTTTTGGGAGGTGTAGGCACAGGATTGAAGGATTCCCTGGGGTTCTCTTCTAACAACATGGTTCCTACAGTCATGTCACTAATGTCTGCTTGAATCACAAAAGGGGTATCTGAGTTTGGGTGTCTTAGTACTGTTCTGCTGTGAACCACCACTTAAGTTTCTTGAATGCTACCAGGCATTCTGTCATCCACTTCAAGGTTGATTAAGTTTGGTCTTTCATTCCCCTTTTGTCTTTAGTAGATTCATGATGGGTAGAGTGATTTGCACAAAAGCGAATAAATTGTTGGTAAGTGTTTGCAAACCCTAGGAAGATTTGAAGTTGAAGTTTAGCACTGCTTGCATGAGCTTAACATGTTCATCCCTTGTTTCAGTGTAAATTAGAATTTCATCTAAACACACCAGCACCCTTTTGTATAGGTGTCCATGCAGGACTTTACTTATTAGTTGCATGAACATAGGAAGGCCCTTTGGAATCCAAAGGGAAGCACTCTGAATTGAAAGCACCTCAGGGGGCAGTTAAAGGCCATTTTCCACTAATCCCTCTCTTTAATCCTGACATGGTTAATATGCTTGGCATAGGTCCAATTTCATAAAAATCTTTCCTTTGGCTAATTAGACTAACATATTCTTCGTGAATGGCAGGAAGTAAACATTTTCCACACAGATCACATTAAGCCCACAATAATCCACACACAAGCAGAGAGAGCCATCTATCTTTTTTCAGAATAAAATTGGAGCTACCTGTGGCTGGGCCAACTGGATCCAGAAATAGTTTTACTTATTGCAGAGAATGAACTTTCATATAGACTTTCCTCTTCATTTCAAAGATTACCTCAAAAAGGACAGAATGCCTAGAACAGATTAGGGTTAACACTAAGGATAAGCCTTTATTATAAAGTTTTGTTTTCTTTGTATCTATTTGCATTTTATATTATTTTTATATATTTGATATGGTTAATTGACATAATCAACAATATACTCTTCCTCTTTTTCCTCCTCTTTCTTCTCCATAAATAGATAAACTAAAAGGTATATCCAGCAGTCTAAGAAGGATTTCCTATTACATATATACATGCATACATACATAAATACATACATACATATGATGGAACAATAGATGCTTCCTAATTTGAAAATTCCAGATAGTTTCCTGAATTTTTGAAACATCGACAATTAAAGGTTTAATTGCTAAATCTGGAAATGTATCTATACATTCTTATGTCATCTTCCTATATAAACTCTTACCATGTGGTAACAACCATAATGACTTTCTGAAACTTGGAATTCTAATTTTATTCAGTATTACATTTGGATAACACTTTTCTTCCAAGAAAGTCAGGAAAATATATAAATATGCACTTTCACTTCCAGTTCCAATTTCACATATGAAATTATCACATAAACACCAAAAAAAAAAGGGAATTAGCCCAGTATTGTCAAGAGAACTTCTTTTCTTTCAGGAAAATGAATCCAAGCTTAAACAATAAGTCTAACCACCTCATATAATAAAGAGTGAACAATAATAAACAATAACTACCTCAGTTTCATCTGAGTGATAATGTTCATACAGTTTATATGTCAACTTATGTCTTTTTATTCATGTGATTCCACAAGTCCTGTTAGGTTGCCAGTGCAATATGGGAAACATGTATGAGAAGGTTGCCAATAAATATGATTCAGCCCCTTTTCAGTTTCAGAAAAAGCAAGGCCTTCTCTAATCTACACTAGTGTAATATATCATGATGTGTAATACTTATTTTGTTAACTATTTCAGTGCCAGAATTAGAATGTATGTATATATGTATATTTGCAGTTTTACTTCATCTTTTCCATTTGCCTTCTTTTGATTTAGCATCTGTTGATTATTTTGGAAACAATGATGTCATATTGGTCACAGCATAGGGACATCCATAAATACAGAAGAAAATAAATGTTTTATTCAAAGATATGCAATTTGCTTCATTGCTGGTGAAATAGCTCAATTTATGTGATGGTTATCCAACCTCTACATATGGTACAAATCACACACACACACACACACACACACACACACACACACACACACACACATATAAAGCCACCCATACAGACAAAGAAGAAACAGGGTGGAAAGCAAAAATCAAGATCTATTCATGAAAGTTTTCAAAAGATGTTCTATCTTATCATTTAACTCCAAGACTTTCCAACATTGCCACTTAGATTCTCACCAAACTAAACTTGAAGATAGTTTAATGGCCTAAATGTGAATAGAGATAGTTGATGTGGTTAATTGACTTAACTGACAATAGTTTAGAGATAGTTCATAAAATTTATTTTCAAGCCGTGCAAATAGTCCTGGCTTTGTCTATTCTTCATTAGGAAATGTAATGAATGGATTAAATAGGGCTCTGTCACAGTCCTGGTTATAGCTGTAGTATTTTCTGCTTTTGGCTACACCTTAATGAAGAAAAGAACATTTTAAACACATTTGTAAAGAACATTTGAGAGATATCATATGCAGAAATAGGCCTATAAGGCTACAATTTCTGAGCTTCAAAGCATTTAAACACTTACTAAGATAGAATGAAGCAAAATATTTTAATGTTGCACATATTGAAAGATATTGTTGATAAATGGACTCAGAAATTAAATTTAAGAAAATCTGCCTCTGTATATGGATTGTGCTTATGTTGTAAAAGAGGAACACACTTTACCTGACAAGATTGAGACTGTTCAGAAAATGAATTTAAAAATGGAAAAAGATATGGAAAAAGATACTACACTGGCAATACAAAACAAAGTAAGCTGATAATAATTAAAAGGGGTGTGCGTGTGTGTGTGTGTGTGTGTGTGTGTGTGTGTGTGCTGACCAGAAGCCTGTGCATACAGGTGAAACTCAAAAACTTATAATATCATGCAAAAGTTCATTTATTTCAGTAATGCAACTTAAAAGGTGAAACGAATACATGAGATAGACTCATTACATGCAAAGCAAGATAGTTCAAGCCGTGATTTGTCATAATTGTGATGATTATGACTTACAGCTCATGAAAACCCCAAATCCACAATCTCAGAAAATTAGAATATTACATGCAATCAAGAAAACAAAGATTGTACAAAGAACAATATCAGACCTCTGAAAGTATAAGCATGCATATGTACTCAGTAGTTGGCTTGGGCCCCTTTTGCAGCAATTACTGCCCCAATGCAGCGTATCAGATTGTGGCACTGATGAGGTGTTATGGAAGACTAGGATGCTTCAGTAGTGGCCTTCAGCTCTTCTGCATTGTTCAGTCTCATGTCTCTCAACTTTCTCTTGGCAATGCCCCATAGATTCTCTATGGGGTTCAAGTCAGGCGAGTTTGCTGGCCAATCAAGCACAGTAATCCCACGGTCATTGAATCAGGTTTTGATGCTTTTGGCATTGTGGACAGGTGCCAAGTCCTGCTGGAAAATGAAGTCAGCATCCCCATAAAGCTTGTCTGCGGGAGCATGAAGTGCTTCAAAATCTCCTGGTAGACGGCCATGTTGACCCTGGACTTAATGAAGCACAGTGGACCAACACCAGCAGATGATATGGCTCCCCAAATCAACACAGACTGTGGAAACTTCACACTGGACTTCAAGCATCTTGCAGTGTGTGCCTCTCCATTCTTCCTCCAGACTCTGGGTCCTTGGTTTCCAAATGAGATGCAAAAGTTGCTCTCATCAGAAAAGAGGACAACTTCTCCACTGGACCACTGAGCAACAGATCAGTTCTGTTTCTCTTTAGCCCAGGTAAGATGCTTCTGACATTGTTTGTTGTTCAGGAGTGGCTTGACAAGACGAATACATCTGAAGCCCATGTCCAGGATCCATCTGTATGTGGTGGCTCTTGATGCACTGATTCCAGCCTCAGTCCACTCCTTGTGAAAGTCCCCAACACTTTTGAATGGCCTTTTCCTGACAATCCTCTCCAGGCTGCAGTCATCCCTGCTGCTTGTGCACCTTTTTCTTCCACACTTTCCCCTTCCACATAACTTTCTATTAATGTGCTTTGATACAGCACTTTGGGAACATCCAACTTATTTTGCAATTACTGTTCCATATTAACATACTTCAAATAGGCTATTTCTATTGGACAACAAATACCCGATGCTGATTGGCTACTTTTCTTGACGCTGATTGGCCCATTATAGCAGGGCTATGATTGGCCAATTCAAGCGGCGGGAAAAACAAGTAGCTGTCATTGGACACTAGCCACGAGCAGCTCTCTATAAAAAGAGCTGCTGCGGCTCCTGGTTAAAACAGACTTTCGGAACTAAATAAAAGAGCTGAAGTTACGCTGATCTCTGAGTCTCATTCCCATGAACCGAACACTGGCGACGAAGGTAGGATTCTGAGAAGGAGATCAGTTGGGCATGTGGCATCGAGAACCGAGCAGATGAAATGGCCAGAACCAACTCGCCACCCGCACCCTTCAACCCAGCAGCAGAGGACTGGGAATCCTATATCGATAGATTCCTCATGTTCTTGGAGAGTAATGACCTGCAAGGAATCTTGGACAATCGCAAAAGAACTGTATTCCTGATGCACTGTGGGCCCACAGTGTTCCAGATGGCCAAGGCACTAGCAAAACCAGACAATGTGAAGCAGATGGCCTGGCCAGATCTAGAGAAGCTGCTGAAGGCTCACTATGCACCGACTGTCTCCAGCCTCATCAGGAGACACGAGTTTTACAAGTGGGACCATAGGGAAGGTGAGAGCATTGCAGACTTTTTAGCCGCTCTCAGGGACATTGGAGGAGCATGCGAATTCCTAAACATGGACGAAGCCATGAGGGATCGCGTGGTCCTCGAACTAAGAGACCTTACCCTTCAAAGCCAGCTGCTAACCCGGCCAAAGATTGCTGTTACCAAGGCTATTGCTGAAGCCACAGCAGCAGAAGAAACAAAAAACGCAGCGGCAAAGATGCAGCAGATGAATGCCAACTCGCCAAAGACACCAACCGAGATGAGTCAGAGCACCGAGAAGAAGGTAGAAAGCACACATAAAACCACCGCACGTTATACACACAGTGGATCGTCTGGAATCGACGAGGACGACGACGAAGAAATCCAAAGACTCCAGGCTGATTAAAAAATGGTTGTAAGTCAGGGTTCCAGTGTGCTGGATGTGGAGGAGTCCACTCCCGTTGAGTGCCAGTTCTTAGATGCTGTGTGCCGGTACTGGGAATGGCAGGGCCACATCGCATGAGTATGCCGGAACTGAAAAAGCTACAGCCCCAGATGAAGGGACAACACATCACCAAGAAATAAAGAAAGGACAATGTGGAGCCATGAGAATTGCAAAGGCAAAGGCAAGCAGCCAAGTGAAAACTATAGGAGAGAGGAAACTCATCAAACCATCACCATCGGCCATTCTAATGCAACAAATGGCCAAAAAGTACATGTGGCAGTCCGGATTGAGGGCCAAGAATGTAAGATGGAGGTCGATTCTGGATCATACTTATTGATGGTATCATGGGATACCATCAAAAGACTGATACCGCACATTGGCAGAGCTGAACTAGAACATCAATCGTTAATTTTAAAAGACTACCAAGGGAACAGAATACCAGTAGTCGGACTTGGATATTTCCAGATAAGCTTCAAGGAACACCAAAAGATATTACCTCTAATCATCGTAGACCAGAACCAACCAAGCCTGCTGGGACTTGAGTGGTTTGAACCTCTAGGAATCGGAGTGACCGGCATAAACCGCATCGCCAATGCAGACTGGGAGGAGAACCTGATGAGAGAGTTCCAGGACATCTTCGATGGGAAGTTAGGCAAGTATCGAGAGTCCCCTATTTCATTCAATCTAGACCCAACCATAGCTCCAATTAGGCTAAAGGCAAGGCAAGTCCCCTTCGCACTAAAACCCAAAATTGATGAAGAATTGACCAAACTAATAGAACAAGACATTCTGGAACCAATTGACCATGCCAAATGGGAAACCCCAATAGTGACCCCAGTTAAGCCAGATGGGTCCATGAGAATTTGTGGGGACTATAAGGCTACCCTAAATAATGCACTACAACAAAGTGCATATCCTGTTCCAGTAGTACAACATCTACTACACTCCTTGGGAAGGGGCAAGGTCTTCGCAAAGCTCGACCTTGCCCAAGCTTACCAACAATTGCCTGTAGATTCTGAAACAGCAGAGGCACAAACCTTCGTGACTCATAGGGAGCATTCAAATGAACAAGACTACAATTCGGAGTCAGCATAAACCCTGGGGTATTCCAAAGCATAATGGAGTGATTATTGCAAGGGATAAAAGGAGTAGTCCCATATTTTGATGACGTGCTTGTCTCAGCAAACGACGAGAGACAATTAGAAGCCCACCTCAGAGAGGTTTTGCAAAGGTTCCAAAAAGCGGGACTCAAGATGAAAAAAGAAAAGTGTAGATTAGCCACAAATAAAGGTCGAATTCCTGGGGTACCAAATTGATAAGGAGGGCATCTACCCCACAGAAAAAAAGGTCAAAGCAATCAAAGAAGTGCCTAGACCTAAAAGTAAAGTTGAATTACAAGCATTTCTGGGATTTATAAACTTTTACCACGTCTTTCTGCCTCAGAAGGCAACGACAGCGAAACCTCTACAAAGACTTTTAGACAAATTGGCCATCTGGACCTGGGGACAACGTGAAGAGACAGCATTCCAGCAGATAAAGTACCTGATCACCTCCAACATGGTATTGATGCAATACAGCGAGACATTACCACTCACAGTTACCTGCGACGCATTACCGTTTGGCGTCGGAGCCATGCTTAGCCAAGTCCTGCCAGATGGAAGAGAAGCCCCCATTGCCTTCTACTCTAAGATCCTCTCAAAAACTGAATGGAACTATAGCCAGTTGGACAGAGAGGCATTGGTGGCTATATCCAGCGTAAAATGTTTCCACGAGTATCTTTACAGTAGGACTTTTAACCTTGTGACCAATCATAAACCCCTTTTAGGCATACTCGCTGGAAACAGAGCCACCCCTAACATACTATCTCCGAGAATGACAAGGTGGTCCAAATTTCTGACAGCGTACAACTATAGACTAATCCATTGACCCGGTAAAGACATTTCTCACACCAATGCCTTGAGCCGCACCCCCTTAACAGACATAGAGACTGACCCGGCACCAACCACTTCCACCCTACAAATCGAGACTTTGACAAACCTACCAATAACTGGAGCCGACATTGCCAAAATGACAGCAAAAGACATTGTTACAAGTGTTAAACTGAGTAAGAAAAGGGTGGCCGGAAAATGAGACAGACGTTATTTTCAAACCGTTTAAAAATAGACAAACCGAACTGTCATTACTGAAGGGTTGTATACTTTGGGGTGATCGGGTCATAATTGCACAAAAATTACAAGATCAGGTACTGTGTATGTTGCACGAAGGCCACCCGGGCATCATGCGAATGAAATCCCTGGCCAGGAGCTATGTATGGTGGCCAGGGATGGACAAAGACATTGAGACATGGGTCGAAACCTGTGGGAAATGTCAAAACTCGCACCCTGCACCCCCTTCAGTACCTGTCCTGGACTGGGAAACACCAAGGGGCTCCTGGTCATGAATACATATAGACTTCGCGGGGCCAACAAAAGGGTATACATATCTAATCATAGTAGATGCTTACTCCAATTGGTTGGAAGTAAGCATCATGCACTCTCTTACCACCGAGACAGTTATCAAACAGCTCTGGAAACTATTCACTACACATGGGTTACCGGACATCCTCGTCTCTGACAACAGCCCACAATTTACAGCATTACCATTCGAGAAATTCCTAGCAGAACATGGCATACGACATGCACTTACAGCCCCGGGCCGACCAGCGACGAATGGTAGGGCAGAACGCTTGGTTCGGTATACCAAGGAAACATTAGACAAATTAGACACAGGGGACATGCAAGAAAGAATTGAAAAAATGCTCACAATACAACACATAACACCAAACTCCACTAGAAATAAAAGCCCAGCAGAATTACTGACGGGCAGAAAACTAAGATCACAATTAGATAGATTACACCCAACATACGCCACTGGAAAACCTACCGACTCTTCAAGCAAGTGTCGCAAATTTGAACCAGGACAATTAGTATACACAAAAAACCTCACCGGCCACCCATTGTGGGTGCCAGCAACAATTACACAAATAACCAGACCAGGGTCCTACAGACTGGAGACAGACGACGGCTGAACATGGCGAAGACACATCGACCAGTTACGATCACGAACACTACAATGCACCACCGACACACCCAGACACGAGGAACAACACACACACACACACACACAGCGACAACATCACAACCGTTACACAAAAACAGCAACAGACCAACCAGAGGGGGGGGAGACTCCTCAGTAACAAATAAGGGGGGGGAACCCTCCGGTAGAAAAAGAAACCCCTCCGGTAGAAAAATTAACCCCCCCGGTAGAAATAGGAACGGCAGAAAATCAAAATAATCACAATAAAAAACATTCCCAAATAAACGCAAGCAAAAACAGTGACCTACCCATAGAAGTCTTCAGCGAGGAACAAGAAGCACAAATAGACCTTCATGCCTTGTTGGAAAGGAGCAGCCGGGCCGGCTCTACCAGCCCGAGTAGGCCGGGCGGGAGCAGCATGGCTGACTCTACCTTCCAGGAGCTTCGACAGAGAAGGACAGGAGAAGCAGTGATCCCGTCTGAACCCACTGAAGACGATGACACAACTAAACTGCGCAGGTCAACTAGGCAACCTGGAAGCCCTGCCTACTACGTGAGTACATACGGTAGGACCATACCAAGAGGGGAGGGGTGTTCCATATTAACATACTTCAAATAGGCTATTTCTATTGGACAACAAATGCCCGACGCTGATTGGCTACTTTTCTCGACGCTGATTGGCCAATGATAGCAGGGCTATGATTGGCCAATTCAAGTGGCAGGAAAAACAAGTAGCCATCATTGGACACTAGCCATGAGCAGCTCTCTATAAAAAGAGCTGCTGCAGCTCCTGGTTAGAACAGACTTTCGGAACTAAATAAAAGAGCTGAAGTTACGCTGATCTCTGAGTCTCATTCCCGTGAACTGAACACTGGTGACGAAGGTGGGATTCTGAGGAGATTAGTCGGGCATGTGGCATCGAGAACTGAGCAGACAAAATGGCCGGAACCACGAACCGAACAATTACCTTTTGAGGCTTTCCCTTGAAAGGGGCCAATGTGAGACATTCCGAAGCTTGGTGGTCCTACTGACTACACCTGAAACACTTAACTCCAGGGGCTGCTGCTTGTTGTATCTATCTATCTCTGGCTTGCTAGTCACTCTGTGTCCCAAGGGCTGCTTAGGGGGTTTCTCTGGCACAGATCTCCAATGGGGTGAATTTCTAAGTTCATAGTCACTGCCATCTGGTCCCAATCTTGGATCCAGTTGGGCAATCCCCCTGAAGGTGCGCACTTGCCTAAAGTCCTGATCCATGGCTTCTTTAAAGTAGTGATCGAAGAACTGCTTGGGCCAATCTCATAATTTAGTGACCACTCTTCTAAACTCCCACACAAACTCCTTGATAGGCCGACCGTGCTGTTTCAGTCCTTCAATTTCTGTCTCCACTTCTTCCTGGTTTCTCATGTCATTGAATTGGGCTCATAGGGACTGCATAAACAGGGGCTCCTTAGTTGTGGAGTTGAGCAATCCACCCTGCGGCTTCCCCCACTCTCATATTATCTGCAATGACCAAGATCACTTCTTGGTCTCAGCCCCATATCAATCAATGTGAGCCCAGAGTCAATTTAGGAAATAGGCCAGCTTCCTCAGGGTGTCAAAGGTTGCTAGGAATTGTGGTGGGGAAGCTGCTGGTGGGGCTGCTGTGCCTGGCAGGATTGGTGGTAGGGTGGGAGCTAGCATCCACAGGTACTGGATCCACCCCTGGCTTCAGTAAAAGACATAAAAGGGTGTAATTTGGTTGGCTGGTAGTAATCCAAGAGGCACTGACGGAAGATGATGAGCAGGCCTGAGTAATCCTCTCATTTCTCCTCTGGTCCCTGGGCTTAAATGCCCCAAGTAACTGGGATGTTGGCTAGCCTCTGTACCATGCTGGGCCATAGCTCCAATGGATTGGGTCCAAAGTAGAAAGCTGAGCCTTGGTCTGGCCAGTGCTGAGTGGAAAAAAAACCCACTTTAGACTGCTATACTCTCTGAGATCAGAAAGTGGAACATAGCCTGGGCTAGAGTCCAACCAGATTGGATTGAATATGGGGACATCTGAGTGGTGAGTCCCACACTCAGCTGATTGAACTTCTCAGGTAGCCCTGCAAACAACTGGCTCCATGATGATGGTTGAAGTCTCCACTCCCTGGACTCACAAAGCACCAGAGCCCTTGAAGATCTCCACTTGAAGGCTGCTAATTGCTCTGTTTGTCCTGATATCCCCGGAGGCCCTGGGATTATTATGAAGGCTCCAACTCTAGCTGCACAACAGATTCAGTTGGTTGGGACTCTCATAGGACCAGCCCCTTGGATTGAGTGCCACTCCGAGCTTGGCCTTTGCCACCTCTGCTTCAGCTACCGCAGTAGCTGATATTTAAATAGTAGAGGGCTCCACAAACATCCTCTGAAGCAGATCTGGTAGCTCCCTCAGGGGTCACTATTCCCTGCTCCATCTTCCCTGAGTCTTTACACCCCCATTAGTTTGGGGTGCATTAAAGGCTCAGGACCATAGACAGTGGCATCGCTTTGCAAGAAGCCAGTGGGATTTTCTTTAGATTAAGATTTGGGTTAATGTCAGCATTCCAAGTAAATTCTCCAAATGATTCAGAACTCCAAGACAAAGTCAAGACAGACTGCTGCAGGAAGTTGAGTGCTGTCATGCCCCCTGGCCACACACAAATTGGCCATGTCCACCCAGCAACATCCACCTAGCGGTTATTAGGGCAGAGAGCCAGTTGTTAAAGTATTTGAATCCCACCAGTGAAATAGATACATTTTTGCTGTTTCTGTTTCCAGTAAGAATAGCTCCATTATAATTAAAAATCAGAGTATTTTGGAATGAGCAGACTGTTTGACTCAAAAATAAGGCATAATGTATCTCTGCTCTGAGGAAGAGAAGGTCATCAGTACAGTTCTACATTGTAAAACAATTCATTATATGACAAAATGTTATTTGAATATTGAATTCCAATCACCAGCCAGAAAGAAGCAATACAAAAAAACTCCCTAAAATCTGGCAAGAGGGTAAATATTAAGTAGTGGGAAAATATCATGGATCTCTTCTCCACAAACGTGCAGTTTCCTTTAAAACTTATATGTGTATTCAAAAAACATTGTGTACAGACTAAAGGGCCTGTCACATAGGCCGATGGATGCAAAACATATGTAAAAAGGACACAGCGGACGAGAAAATGTTCCATCCGTTGTTATCTGCTCTCAAAAGTGCCCCAAATTTGCATAAGCAGAGCGGACAACAACGGAAAGGAACAGATGGGGGGAGGATGTAGCCAGGATGTAAAGCGGATGCTCCACAGAAGCCTAGCGAATGGAAGCAGATGGAAGCGGACGGCACATCCGCAGGGCTTCCGGGGGAGCACAGCGAAGCGGACATGCAGCGGAAGGAACGGATGCAGAGCAGATGCCGAGCGGATACAGCAGATGCATCACGGAAGCCTAGCGGATGCCTAGGGGATGCCTGGCGGATGCCTAGCGGATGCAAAACATTCACTGCACGTGCAGGGAGGATGCATTGTGTCAGCCCCGCGGATATAAAGGGAAGCAACTCGCAAGCAGGTCACCATTCAGAGGAAAGACCTGCTGCCAGACACAGTTCCAGCCAGCCAACAACCATGGGGAAGAAGAGGAAGCCTCTGCCATCTGCTGCCAGCCCTGGCAAGAAGGACAGGGCCACCATCCCACCCCCTGGTGCTGACTCTGCTTCTGCTGGGGCTTCTGCTGCTCGGGCTGACTCTTCTGGTGCTGGGGCTTCTGCTGGCGCTGCTCCTGGTGCTAGGGCTTCTGCTGGTGCTTACTCTGCTGGTGCTACTCCTGGTCCTGCTGGTCCTGCTGGTACTCCTGGTGCTCCTGGTCCTGCTGGTCTGCTGGTGCTCCTGGTCCTGCTGGTCCTGCTGGTGCTCCTGGTCCTGCTGGTCCTTCTGGTGCTTATTCTGCTGCTGCTGATCCTGGTCCTGCTGGTCCTGCTACTGTTGTTGTTGCTGCTGCTGGTGGTGGTGGTGTGGTGGAGCAGCCACAGATACCACCCACACCACAGATGCCACCCACGCCACAGTCCCATTACACTCCTCCTTCCTCCACCGCACAGCCAAGCCCAGTCTCAGAACATCTGTCTTCGGTCTTGTGACTGCTACCCCATGTCCTGGAGGAAGGGGCTCTTAACATCACAGGACTGAGACAGCTCTCTGAGAGCTACACCGTCCCCTGTTGTCCTCTCGGGGCCAGACACCCCAATGGCGCCTCAGACCAGCACTCCAGCAGCACCCACCTCCACAGCACCTGGACCATTCACCCCTGAGACTATGGGCACGCCTCAGAGTGACTGAGAAGAGTGCCAGAGACTGGGTTGCTACCTGATGACTTTATTTTTTCTTGGGACACTTGGGTCATTTTCTTTTACAGTTTGTTATTAATAAAGATTATCTTTGCTTCACCCACTTGGTTCAGTTCTTTTAGTCAATAAAGACTTGGTGGAAACTTTTAGAAATGGTTTAAGCCTTTGCTTGCTTGTGGGATGGGTAAGGATAGCAGTGGGATGGGCAGGGTTACCTGTGGGATGGGTAATAGCTGTGGGATGGGTAATAGTTGTGGGATAGATAAACCTCCAGTGCAAGCATAGTGGGACTGTATGGTCCACCCTCCCAGGTGCCACACCTATGGCCCTTTATTATCAATAACAATTTAATCATTCATCCACACATTTCAACATGAACACAACTCTTTATTAAATGCCCTGTTCATTGTAGGGCCACTCAACATACATGGCACAATCTCATCAGTGTGATGAGACAGGCTCAAGGAAGCATCCATTAAGCATCTACCATCCTGTCTTGCCACTCCACTGCTCCAGCTGGGGAGTTGCACCAGTGTTTCAGGAGGTTGAGCTGCTTCTTCCCTTCTGTTGGGGCCTTGCACATCCACAGTGTCTATCAGGTTTTGCCCTTGCCTCCATTCCCCAGGCTCTTTGTCCCCATTGCCTTGTTGGAGGTCCACGAGCCTGTTCTGCAACACTGGGTAGCGGGTGCACATGAGATTGTGCAGGATGCAGCAAGCTTCCACGATGTTCCTCACAGTCTGTGGGCAATGCTGCATGGTGGTGATAAATACCTGGAACCTGTTGGCCAGGATGCCAAACGTGTTCTTCACCACCCGCCTTGCCCTGGACAGCCTGTAGTTGAAGATCCTCTCTTCACGGGTCAGGAGTCTGGAAGTGTAGGGCTTCATGAGGTAGGTTCTGAGGGAGAAGGCATCATCCCCCACGATGAAGTAGGGCACATCTTGTGTGTTGTTGGGCAGGGGGTTCTGGATCTGGGAAGCCCACGTTGAGGTTGTGTTCCAGCTCCTCCTTGAGGTGACTGGTGTTGTATACCTGAGCATCTGAAGATGAACTGTTGCCTGAAGCATCAATGTACATGAACTTGTAGTCAGCATCAACCATGGAGAAGAGGATGATGCTGACGGAGCCCTTGTAGTTGAAATAAGTGGACCCTGACTTGGCTGGAGCTTTGCAGGCCACGTGCTTGCCATCTATGGCTCCAACGGTATGGGGGAAGTTCCACTTGTGATACCACTGCTCTGCAACTTTCTTCCAGCCTTCTTCAGTGGAGGGGCACTGGAGGAGCTCCTTTAGGTATTCTTCGATGATGGCCTGCACCACTTCTCTGACCACAATGCTATTGGTGTTGTGTGGCACCCTCCAGCCATACTGCATACTCCTGTACGTGGTCCCGGAGGCCAGGTGGCACAGAGTCATTGCCACCTTCAGTCCAGGGTCCAGGCTGGGCAGAAGTTGGTGCTCTGCTTGGTCAACCTGGCTCTCAGCTGCTCCACAACTTCGTCAAACATGGCTGGTGGCATCCTCATGAAGTTCTGGAATGCACAAGTGTCTTCGTTCCTGAGCTCCACCATCAGCTTGTTATACTGTCCGTACTCGGCTCTTCTCACGATCCATCTTCGGACCCAGACACTTCTTGGATGCCTCCTTTTCTTCCTGTAGAACAGGTGAAAGAGCCTGTAGCGGGCTTCGCACTATTGTAGAATGATGGCGGCTACCAAAAAGAGTGTGCGACGATCCATGTGGGAGATGACTGGATGCTGTGGAAGAGCAAGAGCAAGATGAAGGCTGAAGAGGTCTGCACAGAGGGGCTGCTGGACTGAAAGTGAGATCCAGGTGATTTCTGCCCCTTTTTATAGGAAATATAGGTTTTCCGCTAGGTGTCCTTTTGCATCCTCTAGGCATCCTGCAGACATCCTAAATATCCGAGATACGTCCTCTATACGAATGTTTTTTCCATTTTAATGCTTTGTATGTGAGCTGCATCCACTTTCATCCTTTCTATGTCCGTGCTACTAATGCTCCGTGTCCGTTCCGCATCCGTTTCACTTCCTCCCTGTGTCCGTTTTCCGCTGGAGTGGATGCAAGTTGCACGGATGTGCAGCAGATGCCTAGTGGATATAGCAGACGCATAACAGATGACGACGGATGTCTAACGGATGTTCCCCGTATGCGTAGCGGATGTCTAACAGATGCATTGGATACATTTTCCGCTCAAAAAGTTTTGTGCAGCTGAAAACTTTTTGAGCGGATGAAATGTCATTAGATGGATGCTGGACGGATAGAGAGTATGAAAAATGGACGCAGTGAGTACAGAATGGATGCATTGCGTTAACCAATGGATGGCAAGTGTTTCTCTCCATTTTACATCCTCTTTCCATCCGTTGGTGCTGTGTGACAGGGGCTAGAGACAATAATGCTTTGTGTGTTTGAGGATAGCACAGTTGCTCTTTCAAGTAGAATTCTACAGTTGAACTGACTCCCTCTATTACCTCTATGGTGAAGTGATCAACATAATATTGGCAAGATTTGGTCTTGTCATTTTATAAATAACAAGTTCAGAAAGACAAAAGTAATCGTTTCCTCCTTATTTGATGCTTGGTAGTCAACCTTGATATATGGATTTAAATCAACTAAGGAATTACAATTTTGTATAAGGATACACCCATCCATCCATCTGCATTCATGAAATAGAACTGCATTTTCCAGTTTTGTTAATAATCTGGAAGATTTAACTGTTGGCTCTAGGATTTACACAGAATAATTTCTAAAAAGCTACTTGTCTCTCTGAGGCACTTTCATGCACATGCACATGAGCATGCACACACACACAAACACACATCATTAAAAAGATCAAAGCTGTATTTTTTTAAAAAGGTGAAAAAGTTAATTTGATTACAACATACTTTGGCATTGTTACTCTTGCATATGTCTGGTTCAGTTTAAGTACTGGGCATCTTCCAATACAATTTGTAGTTGTTGCTTTGATGGTGAATTGAATAATGCAAGCATTCTAATGATAACCAGATGTTTTGCTGATAGAGGTGCTGTTGGCAAATTGCAAACAGAGCATTTACACTGAGAAATATACCAATTAAGGCAAATCTTTTTGTAAAATAGTAAGAGGTTGAAGGATTCTATTAATATTTGAAAAGCTATTTGAGAAGATATCTGTACATCAGAGTATGCAGCTTCTTGACAATTCATGTGCAAAAATGAATTTCATGATGCAATTAAATTAATGAAAAATATTCTCTTTGTTCACAAAGAGCTTCCTAGGACAGCTTCCTATGGTTTCCTAGGACAGTATTCCTCCGTCGGTATAAAATTGGGCATGACTCAAATGTTCTTAAAAGCTTCTTTTCTGTTCCACAAAATTTACTTTTGAAAGGCAAACTGCAGAAGCAAAGGAGGAGGGACCATCAGGTTAGCAAGTGGCAAGCATACATTTAGAAAAATGCTGGTATTTCTAACCTTTGGCCGGGGTTACATTTGGCATTAGAGTAAGTCATTTTTCTGTGGCCTTTTGGGGCCATAACATAATAAAACACTAAGTTTCTACAAAGTTTCAGGGCACAGTCCACATAAACAATAACTGCTAATAGAAGGCTGTTAAAGTGTTGGGTGCATGTCAGTTTCCAAGGCCGTTAGCATTTCATTTAATGGCTTTGAAAGAGGTATTGCTGCAAAACATAAAGAACACATATAAGTGGGAATGGACCTAACTACTTGTGAAGTGGGGAGAAACAGACGTGCATATGACTCTGATGGCACCAAAATAAAAGAAAGCAACAGCAAATAAAACATATATACAGCATATAAAACCGACATACATCATATCTATAAGAGAATAACAGAATTGGAAAGGGCCTTGGAGGTCTTCTAATCCAATTTCCAGGTCAAGCAGGAAACCTTATATCATTTTAGACAAATGGTTGTTCAATGTCTTTGTAAAAATCTCCAGTGTTGGAGTACTCCCAGCTTCTGGAGACAAGCCATTCCACTGGTTGATTTTTCTGTTAGGAAATATGTATCCAAATCTTTATGCACAAGTTTATTAGGAACTGAGACAACGTTACATCTATTGAAAGGTGGAAGAAGAAAACAATATTTCTATAGGGTTCAAAAAAAGCAAAGGGTACAATTAATATACTAGCTGAAACAATATCATCAGCTACATTTGAATAATACCATTTTAGCAAAAATAAGGCCGCATATTTTTTTACACATGAACAAATAGAAAAACAAAAGGATGATGAAATATAATTCAAGGAACGGAAATATATTTCACCAGGGATGAATCATGATGAATAAGAATGGGTTGAGGAGACTAAACTTGTTTTTAGATGGCCCAGAATATTTGTTCTGAGTAGATTAATCTATGATGGGTTTATTTCATATTTAGGGAATAACTGACTGATCCTGAGAAGGAATTTTCCATTAGGACAGATTGGCTAACAATCTGGGGAATATTTTTCCTTTCCTTGTAACATGAGGTTTGGCAAATTGCTTGAGCTGTCTGGATTGTTTCATTAAAAATTGTTACCACTAGAGGACTCAAGCAAAAGAATGAATATATGAGTTATACCTCATAGTTCCCCTGTTTGACTTCCTCACTCACAACTTTTTCTAAATAAGTTACACTGCTGGGAGAAATCAAATGTAATGAAGAATAGTTTTTCATTAAAAAAAACAAACCAGAAGCAATATGGAACTGTAGAAAGGTCTATGTAAAAGTGCAATTCAACACCAGCCTTTCCCAAAGGTTTTGACTTTTATAATCTGTTCTTGAGCTTTCTACTTGGCTATCCTGCTATCCTCCTTACAGGCATTCAACATTTTCAATTTATTCTGGCTGTGCCATAGCTAGTCATCAAAAGCAACTTGGAGAAATTTAAGGCCATTCTTCCTTATTATATTGCAAGCCCAGAAATACATCCTCATTGTCATTTGATAAGGAAAGCAAATATACTGAAAATGCCAATTGTGGTCACTGAAAACAAATGTTGTATCCATGCATAGCACAATTGCAAATAGAATAGATCACATTTGCTGATTATTTGTGAATTTATATGCAAAAACAGGTTATTTTAAATCTTTCTGGTTATTTTTCTTTGGATATAAGTCAGTTATTGTAGTGTGAGGAGTTTGAAGATGCAGTGTCATCTCAAGTTGCCAGAACTAGTACACATTGACTATGGACTTTGATTGGAAGTACAAATAAAATTGGAACTATGCCAAGGAAAAAACGTTTTCTTTAATGATTCTATATTAGTACCTTCAGGACTTCACTATACTTTTTAGTTAATGCATTAGATGGCTGAAGAAAGGCATACTGCACCTGTGGTTACAATAGGCTGTAGCTCCCCTGCTAGATTCTAGATGTATTCAGGGAGGGGTTCAAATTTTTTAACAGGGGGCTGTCCGCCTAATGACTGGCTGGGTGAGTGTGGCTTGGTGGTTATGTGACTGGGTGGGTGTGGCCAATTCGACATTGCTTCTTTGCCCTAATTACCTAAAAAAAAGATGTATACCAAAAAGTTGTTTATTATTTCTTGCATTTAATACTTAAACAAAAGACTGGGAGAAACCGGCTTAATAGCAGTGACTGTGAGAAGGATCTTGGAGTCCTAGTGGAGTTTCTGGTGAGTTACGTGATTCTTGTTATTTGGGAATTAATCCTTTTGGAAGCTAGTGGCTATGTTATCTGATTTTTTCAATGGCTTTCCCTCGCAAGCGCTGAATGGATTGTATATCTAGCTTACAAAACTTTTAGAAGTGTGAAATGCTCTTGGCTGAATGCCCAGAAGTTCAATTAAGCCTATTAAGAGCTTTCCCTTGTTGCTTTTTTTCTGAGATTATTGGGGACTCTCGGAGCCCTGCACAGTCTTAGCTAGGGGTTCTCCTGAGCCCATGTGAGCTCCTAGTATCCCTAGATGTATTCCTTTTTTTTGTGTGTTAAGTTTTATTGATTTTTAAGGATAAACAAAAACAAACAAAACATTAAAACATCCAGTTTTCTTCCATAAATATACAAACAGTGTGTCGATTGGTTTACAATTTTTTTGTGCGTTGATTTCATAGTCTCAATTACAGTTACATTACATAATAACTCATATTATCAGAAATTGAATATCCTAGCATTATTATTAATCAAACATTTGACTATAATTTTGTTCATTCATACTTTGCGAGATAGCTATACTTAGTTTATTTTACAACAATTCATATAGTCCTTCCAAATCTATACTAAAAACATTTTATATATGTAATAATAATAATAATTAAAAAAAGAAATACATCTTTATATATTCATTATTTTCTATAATTCTACATATTCTATTATAATATTTTGTTATCTAGCTATTGATAAAAAAAGGTCCCAAATTTTATAAAATTGTTTATCCTCTTGTTCTCTAATTTCAAATGTCAATCTACTCATTTCAGCACATTCCAGTATTTTCTTTATAATTTCCTCTTGCAATGGTATTTTCTCATATTTCCAATTTGTAGCAAATACAACCCTAGCTGCTGTTAATACATTTACAATCAAATATTTTAAATGTTTGCTGTATGTATCAGGTAGAATTCCCAATAAAAATATCTCTGGTTTTAAATCTATATGCTTTTCAGTCATTTTTTCCAACTACGTGTGGATTTTAGTCCAATATTTTTTTGCATCCGCACAAGTCCACCACATATGGTAATATGAGCCAGGTATCTGATGACATTTCCAACATCTTTTGGATTTATTCTTGAACATTCTTGCTATTCTTGTCAGGGGGAAATGCCACTTGTAAAACATCTTATACAAATTTTCTTTAAATGCTGTTGACATTGTCATTTTATAATTTTGAGACCACAATTTTTGCCATTTCTCTAGATCAATCCCATATCCAAAATTCTTCCCCCAAACAATCATAGTTTCTTTAATTTGTTCTTCTTCTAGTTTAATTTCAAATAAATATCATATACTATTTTTTAATCACCTTTTCATCAGTACCTGTCAAAATCTTATCTAAATCAGTCAATTTATTATAGAAACCTTCTGTTTTAACTTTTTCATACCTTGAAGGTATTTGCATGTAAGATAACCAATTCATCTTTATACCTTGCTCCTCTAGTTTTTGCATTGATTTAAGTTCACCCTTTTCATTCAAAATTTCCCCATATCTAACTGTTTGTTCCTTCTTATATGTTATAGGATAAAAAAATGCTTCAATAGTTGATAACCAGACTGGAATTTTCAACTAACATTGTCTTTTAATCTTCTCCAAATTTAACCACAGAGACTCCCGTATATGATGTCTTCTAAAATAACCCTTTATTTTAGTTCCTTTATACCATAAAAAGGCATGCCACCCCAACAGCAAATCATGTCCTTCTGGTGTCAACAATCTAGTATTTCTTAAGGCCCGGTCCCACTGGCCGACGGATGCAAAACGTATGCATAAAGGACACAGTAGATGAGCAAAATTTCGGGGGTGGCTCCATCCGTTGTAATCCGCTCCAAAAAGTGGGGAAAATTTGCATAAACAGAACAGAAAAGAATGGAAAAGAACGGACATGGGTAGTATGTAGCGGGGATGTTAAATGGATGTTCATAAGAAGCCTAGTGGATGAAAGCAGATGGAAGTGGATAACACCTCCAAAGGGGTTCTGAGGGAGAATTTTGAACTGGACGCATAGCAGAAGGGGCGGATGCATAGCAGATGAAGCGGATGCATCATGGACGCCTATAGGAAACAAAGGGGATGCTGTGCAGATGTATATCAGATGCAAAGCGTTCACTGCGCATGCGGGGAGTATGAATTGTGACAGCTCTGTGGATATAAAAGGATGCAGCACGAACGCAGTCAGCATACAGGGGAAAGACGTGCTGCCACATACATGTTGCAGGAACACCATGGTTCATCAGTCAGGCAAGAAGAGGAAGTCCGTGCCTACTTGTTCCAGCCCTGGCAAGGTGAAGAAGGGCAGAACCAGCATCCCACCCCCGGGCACTGACTGTGAAGCTGCTGCTGCTGCTGCTGTGATGGACCATCCTCAAGGCCCGCAAAACCCTGCTGCTGAAGGCCCTGCTGCTCAAACCCCTGAAGGCCCTGCTAAAGCCCTGTCAGAGGGAGGAAGAGGCAAGGGAAGGAGAAGGGAGAGAAGAAACAGTACACCATTTCCAAGAACCATGAGGATGAGATGCTGGAATGGCTGAGGGAGAATGAGTACCTCTGGAGAAAGGGCCACAGACTGTAACGCGACACCAAGAAGAAGCAGGCAGCTTGGAGAGACAAGGCAGAGAGCCTGGGGTACACTGTAGAAGTACTCCTTGGATGGTGGAAGCACATGCACACCTGGTATGGCAAGCTACACCTCAAGAAATCCGGGAAGGCCGCTGTCAAGCTCACTGACCGGGAGATGTACATCATGGCCAAGTGCAGTTTCCTGGAGGGTGAGATCCGCCACCGAGGAGCAGCCCCTCTGAGACCCCTCTCCCTCAGACAGCCCACAGACAGCCAGTCCTCTTCCAGCCAGGAGCCAGCAACCCTGTCCAGGCAGTTTTCTTCAGAGGGCCCCACAGCAGAGACCCCCCTGACAGCTGCACTCCCCATGCCAGCGGACTTGGAGGATCCCATGGAGGATGATGCCCTGCTGTCACAAATGGAGGAAAAAGCAGCAGCCACCAGAGGCCAACCCACCTCCACCCCCATCCCCAGCTCCAGAGGATGCAGGCAGAGAGGCAGACTGGAGGGCCAGGACCAGAGTGTGCTGTTGGAGATCAGGGACACAATGAAGACTAGCATATAACTTCTCTCTCAGCTGGTCCACTGTGACATACCATCTTCGAACTGGAACACCTTCATCACTTACATGAGCCACACCCTGAGGGACCTGCCCAAGGCCCAGTACTAGGTGATGAAGCAGAAGATCACAGCACTTCTGCACAACCCTCAAGGCCCAGCTGAAGCTGCTCCGACCCAGTCCAGGTCTGCTCCTCCACCCCAGGCGATGTCACAGCCCTTCCATGGCTTTCAACAGCCCCTCACCTACCAAGGCTATGACTACCAGGACTTCTGACAGCAGAGGCAGCCCTTCCCAGTCCAGGCCCAGGTTCATCGCATGCCACAGATGCCTCACCTCGCCCAGCTGCAGACCAGACAGCCCCACTACACTCCTCCTTCCTCCACTCCACAGCCAAGTCCATCAACGGACAATCTGTCATCAGTCTTGGGCCTGACATCTTAAGTCCTTGAAGAAGGGCCTCTCAACCTCATGGGACTGAGTCAGCTCTCAGATAGCTTCCTGAACACACCACCACCTGTTGTACCCTCAGGGCCAAGCACCCCAATGGTGCCTCAGACCAGCACTCAAGCCACAGCCACCTCCACAGTCCCTGCCCGCTTAACAGCTGAGACCAGGGACATGACTCAGAGTGACTGAGAATAGTGTCAGAGACTGAGTTGTTTAATTGTTAAGTTTATCTTTGCTTTAGATGCTTTATTTGGTTCATTTTGCTTATTTAATACAGTCATAAAGTTTACCTAAGAAAGTTAATAAAGGTTATCTTTGCTTAACACACTTAATACAGTTTACTTGGTTCATCTTGCTTATTTAATAAAGTCACAAAGTTTACCTAAGAAAGTTAATAAAGGTTATTGTTTACTTAACACACTTAGTTTACTTGGTTCATTTTTTTTTACTTAATAAAGTGTTGGTGAAAACTGAAAAAATGGTTAAGCCTTTGCATGCTTGTGGGATAGATAAGGATAGTTGTGGGATAGATAAACCTCCAGTGCAAGCATAGTGGGACTGTATGGTCCACCATCCCAGCAATCCAGATGATTTTCTCCCCCTTTTTATAGAAAATATTGGTTGTCTGCTATGGGGCCTTCTACACACTCTAGACCTACTCCAGACATCCTAAATATACGAGATACATCCAGATACAAACGTTTTGTCCATTTTGAATACTTTATATACGCGATGCATATGTTTACATCCTTTCTATTTCCGTGTTACTAATGCTGCCTAGATGTTCCGTGTACCTTTTGTTTCCTCCCTCTTTACGTTTTCAGCTGCAGCGGATGTGAGTTGAGGGGATGTCCAGAGGATGCAGAGAGGATACAGTGGATGTTTAATGGATGATAACGGACATAGAACGTTTGTTGCCCATATATATCGCAGATGTACATCGTACACGGCAGAAAGTTCATCCGTTCACAAAGTTTTGTGCAGCTCAGAACTTTTTACGCAGATGAAATTGCAGTGGACGGATGCTCGATGGATAGAGCGTATGAAACACGTATGCAGTGAGTACACAACGGATGCATAGTGTTTTCCAATGGATGGCAAGCTTTTTTTAATGTTTTACATCCTCTTTCAATCCGTAAGTGCAGTGGGACCGGGCCTTTAATGTTATCCATTCCTTAACCCATGTCAAATTTGTAGCTTGGTAGTACAACTCCCAATTAGGCAGACCAAATCCTCCTCTAATTCTAGCATCTTGTAAGAGTTTTAATTTTATTCTCGCTTTCTTACCTTGCCATATATATTTCAACACAATTTTGTTTAAAACTTCAGAGTAGTCTTTTCCAAGCCTAATTGGTATTGTTTAAAACAAGTATAGAATTCTGGGTAAAATATTCATTTTGATTGTTGAAATTCTCCCTATTAGTGACAATTGTAGGTTTTCCCATTTCGTCAAGTCTAGTTGTTTAAGTTTCATGTAATTGTTCTCTTTTAATATACTACATCTTGCTGTCAAATGTATCCCCAAGTACTTAACCTTATTCATGACTTGAATTTTCAATACATCTGCCAATTCTTCTTTTTGTCTTAGTAACATATTCTTTGCCAAAATCTTTGTCTTGTCTTTGTTTATTTTCAGGCCGGCCACCTTGCCATATGCCTCTATCTTTTCCAATAGTTTTGGTGCTGTTTCTAGAGGGTCTTCTAAAATAAAAACCCAGTCATCCACAAAAGCTTGCAATTTAAATTCTTCCTTTTTAATTTTCATTCCTTGAAAACTCTTTTCAT
>BLBF01000044.1:21973582-21993198 GCA_015471245.1 Laticauda colubrina | reverse complement strand
ACTAACGCTGCACATTCTGTTTAGCTTGTCTACCTAACCCTGGTTGGAGAACCCAGGCTTAACAAAACTCATTTTATGTTTAATTGTATCCAGTTTTAGCTTAATGTCTTTTTTCTGTGGCGTTTTCTCTAATTCTTTATTGAGTCTTGTATACTCATCTTCTAAAGCTTCCGTGGCTTGCCTTTTCCTCATGTTCCTTTTCCTTGTGTAGTCTATTATGAAGCCTTTAGCATATGCCTTCATTGTGTCTCCCATATGTTCTTGATTGAAGTATCTTCTTTTTTATTTTCTCTCAAGAAAAAAACCAATTCTTTCTCCATCCGCTCTATAAAATCCTTCTCCTTTAGAATAGTATTATTCAACGTCCATCTCGATCTTCTTTTTTGTCCTTTTCATTTAATTGTCATTGTATTGTGGTCTGCCCAAGTACTCGTTTCGATATTTGTTTCTTGAATATTAGATATTAATTCTGTTGAAGTCCAAATCATATCTATTCTGGACCATGTTAAATGTCTATTTGAGTAAAAAGTGTATTGTTTGGTTTTAACATTTCTTTCTCTCCATATATCTTTTAAATTTATTTCATCTATCATTTTAAAAAAGGATTTGGCGAGAATCTTCCTATTTTGCTTTGTTGTTGTTGTTATATAGTCCAGTTTATTGTCTACAATTCCATTAAAATCTCCCATTATAATAATATTGACATAGTCCAGTTCAATTATTTTCATGTGTAATTTTTTTATAAAATTCTTCTTGTTTATCATTCAGAGCGTAAATTGCAATCAAGAGTGTTTTCGGGAGAAGGCAGAGTCTCGTCTCGGTGCTACAGCTGCGATCTCGGGGCTCTGAGATCGCAGCTGATATTTTCACCCCTGGTCGGTCCTAACGGACCTAAACCGTCCCGTAGAGACGGGGATTGTGAAGGGCACAGTCCCAGGATCCCAGAGATATCGCAAAATCTCTGGTTTGATCCGGGAGAAGCCCTTTTGCTGGCGGTGAAAAGGCAGCCTCTAAAGCTGCTGAAGTCGGGACAGCTCCGAAAAGAAAGAGGCTGGAGAGAGTGTGTGTCGGCTGGGTGAGAAACTTCCTTTTGTATTGCAAATTGGCTGAGACCTGAAAGGATATCCTGAACAAAGAAGAAACCTTTATTTATCTTTGACTGGAATTTCCTTGAGCGGCGTTTTTTAAAGTGATGTCAAATTGAGGCTTGGATTCTTTCCTTACTATTTTTTTCTCTGAGGAATTTAATGTGATTTTGTAGCTAATCAGATTGAATTTTTTCTTATATATATTTTTATGCTTCTTTTGATTTTTTAATTTTCTTTAGGATAGAGGCCCCCTTTGTTTTGTTTTTCTCCCTCTGAGTTTTGTATACATTACTTTTCTTTCTGGCTGAGGGGGGAAAAAGTATTAAGAGACTTTGCAACACTGCCAACTAGAGGCTTGAAAATACTTTATTTGAACTGGGGAGAAATGTATAAACACTCCTTCTCAAGGACATTTTAATGTGATAAGATGGAGGGAGAGCACAGAAAAATATTTCCTGGACTCTTATCAATGTTTCAACACTTGAGGCTTGGCTTTGAAGCTGCTGGAGAAGAGAGTCATAATAAGAGCCTTGGATAAATAAACAAAGTGCAGTGTGCAGTCCATATATATGTATATATATATATATATACACTTGTGAAATCTCTACTCGCCAGCCTTTTTGTATATTTCAATTCTAGTAATATTTTTATTTTTTTTATTTTATCCTTCTTCTTCTTTGGCTTTGGGCCATTTTTATTATTGGATTTTTCCATTTTGGATCATAATTGGCTACTCTATCAGATGGACTGAAGGTTTAAAAGAATTTGAAGTTTTTTGAAGCATTAAAGTGGAAAAAAGGGGGAAAAAAAGAAGAAAGTGTGAAATGAAATAGACTCTGTGTATTTGGATTGTTTGCTGACTTTGGGACTTCTGGAAACTCTTATTTGAATGATTAAAATCATTTGGATCGCTTGAATTTTTTTTCTTTTTTTCTTTTACAATGGCATTACTTATGGATGAACTGAAAATGGAATTTATAAAATATAAACAAGAGAAACAAGAAGGGAAGGATTCTTTTGGCTCTATTTTTAATTTTTTAGAAATGGCAATTTCTACATATGAGAAACTACAAGAACAAGAAGATTGGGATGAAGAAGAAACCATCCTTAATGAACAAGCAACTTTATTTGGGGAAGAAAGGGGAAAGGGGAGAAAGAGAATGGAGAATTTAAGACTTAAAAAAATAACCAAAAAAGGGAAAAACAAGGTGAAAAGTGGACACAACATCAGAAAGCAACAGAAAAGAGGAATACACAAGAAGGTGGAGATTAAGAGATAAGGGGGTAAAAAGGGTAGAATGGAGAAGTAAGGGAGGAAAGAAGGGAAGAGAAGTTACAAAGGTTTGAAACAAGATGTAAAGAAACAGAATTTATTTAGAGATAATGGGTAAACATATAACTGAAAAAGAGATTCTGCAAAGATACATAAGATTGTGTTGTTGTATTTGTATTTGAAATAATGTTAGAAAATTGGAATAATATATGATTATAAAATGGGACAAAATATTTAATGTAACTTAGCGAAATTTTTTCTTTTTAAATAAAAATAAATGAAATCAAATATGAGAGAATTGAATTAAAGAAAAATGGGAACATTGTTCTTGTTTAATATTTTAAAATATAAGTGAAATAGGGGGAAGTAATTAAGTAAAATCTATAAGTGTTCCCATAGAAGCATGATACTTATTTAGAAAGGATTGTGTAAAATGTTTAAGACTTAAATGAATATTAATTTGAATGATATAACTTTAATTGCTATGGATTGTTGTTTTAATTATATTATATTTTTTAAATATAGTTTCAAAATATTGAGTTTATCTTTAGAATGTACTACACAGAATCCGAATGAAAATTATGTGTCATGTTAAGCTTTAAAACTAGGGGAGGGATAAGTATGACAAGGTATTATACTCCAATCAGTCATTACAGAAGAAACTTTGTGTTAATGAGAAAAGATAAATAGCTAGCTGAAATAGAACAGACAAAGGATATAAGTATAATGATTTAAATTGAGATGAAATAAATATAATAGAATTAAGAGAGTGAAAAGAGAGGAGAAGCTATATAGAAAATGCAAAATAATAAATAAGAAATGGAATGTTATTTAAAAGCAAGCATGAACTTGAATTTATCTCTGTACAAAAAGATGTAACTCGGGATCAAACTGCCGTCCAAAAAGATATTTTATGTTTTTTATGTTTTGTGTTTGTTTGTACATGTTTGTTTGTTAAAAATTAATAAAATTCTTTATAAAAAAAAAAAAAAAGAGTGTTTTCGTATTATTGTCTGTTATTTCCACCATTTATACTCTTCCGTCTTCATCGGTATAAATCAATTTTGCTGAAATGGTCTCTTTGATATATAAAACCACTCCTCTTTTCTTACATTGAGTCAAAGAAGTAAATATTTTCCCTAATTTTGGCTGTATCAACAGTTGTTCATATTGTTTTTTAATATGTACTTCTTGTAGACAAATTATATCAAATTTTGGTTTCTCTAATCTGTGAAAAATTTTCCTTCTTTTAACAGCTGAATTAAGTCCACTTATATTCATTGTAATCATTTTTTTCTCTTCCATAATTATGCTTTATAATTAGGTTTGGCAGCTCTCGTAGATCTTGGTTCATGTTGTTCTTTAGTCTCCACCAATTCACCTACTGGGCCTTCTTTTTTTTCAGTCTCCATTGGTCATCTTCAAATTCAATAAGTGAAATCTCTTTTTCTGACTCCTCTCTCCTTCGAAAAAATTCTGCATAGAATAATTCTGCTTTCTCGATTGAATCAATTCTATACCTCTGTTCTTGCCATGTAAACATTAACCCTTCTGGGATTAGCCATCTATAATTCACCTCTTTTTTCAATAGCATTTTAGTCAAAAATTGATATTGTCTTCTCAGTTTTCTCTGTTCTTTGCTCAATGTTTCCTATTCTCTTTTCAATGATATCTGATTTTATTTCAAGGTCTTGGATTCCTTGCATAATCATCTGTAGAGTCACTCTTTCTTGATTTTTGTCTTGCTTCAACATTGTCTGAATTGAACGTTGTCCTCCAGATGATGGGGAGGCAAAAGTAGAAGTTGAAGAGCCAGAAGCTATAAACTTCCTACTCATTTTAAACAATTCGGGATCTTCAGGTTCTTCTAAACCCTAATCCAATTATGAAGTATCCAATTATAATCCAAAATGAAAAATACGAATGGTAGAGAGAAAAACCCAAAAATAATAAAAAGAAAAGGAGAAAAAAAATCGTTCAGATTCTTCTTAACCATAATCCATTCAGTAATTAGGTAGAAAGGAAGGAGAAGAAGAAAAAAAGTTTAAAAAGAGTAAAAAGGAAATAAGATTTTTTTTAAAAATAAAAGTAATTCTTCAGGTTCTTCAACACCTTAATCCAATTGAGAATTTTCAAATTAAAAAAAAAAAGCATATCAAAAAACAAAAAATCCCAAAGAAGAAAGAAAAAAAAAAGAAAATTTTGAGGCTTTCCCTTTAAAATACAAAGCAAGGATGAAAATATTACAAAAATAAAGGTTTTAAAAAGAAAAAATGAAGAGTACACCTGGTGGGGCGGGTGACCCAACTTAAGAAAATAAAAAAAAGAAACACTGCGCTTTATTTAATTATCCAAGGCTCTTGTCATAGTTCTCTCCAAACTTCAAAGCCAAGTTTCAATTGCTAATAAAAATTGAGAAGAACACCTGCAGTAACACTCTTCCATGCTCTTCCCTCTATCTTATCACATAGCAACGTCCTTGAAAAAGAGTTTCAGAGCTTTCTTTCTCAGCTTTCTCAGCTTCATCTAAAGGCCCTGTCACATCGGCCGACGGATGCAAAAAGTATGTAAAAAGGACACAGCGGACGAGAAAATGTTCCATCCGTTGTTATCCGCTCTCAAAAGTGCCCCAAATTTGCATAAACAGAGTGGACAACAATGGAAAGGAATGGACGGGGAGAGGATGTAGCCAGGATGTAAAGCGGATGCTCAATGGAAGCCTAGCGGATGGAAGCAGATGGAAGCAGATGGCACATCCGCAGAGCTTCCAGGGGAGCACAGTGAAGCGGACGCACAGCGGAAGGAGCGGATGCAGAGTGAATGCCTAGCGGATGATGCGGATGCATCACGGACGCCTAGCATATGCCTAGCAGATGCTTAGCGGATGCAAAGCATTCACTGCACATGCGGAGAGGATGCATTGCATCAGCCCCGTGGATATAAAAGGATGAAGCTTGCAAGCAGGTCACCATTCAGAGGAAGGACCTTCTGCCAGACACAGCTCCAGCCAACAACCATGGGAAAGAAGAGGAAGCCTGTGCCATCTTCTGCCAGCCCTGGCAAGAAGGACAGGGCCACCATCCCACCCCCTGGTGCTGACTCTGCTTCTGCTGGGGCTTCTGCTGCTCGGGCTGACTCTTCTGGTGCTGGTGCTTCTGCTGGTGCTTCTGCTGGTGCTGCTCCTGGTGCTGGTGCTTCTGCTGGTGCTTACTCTGCTGGTGCTGCTCCTGGTGCTGGTGCTTCTGCTGGTGCTTACTCTTCTGGTGCTGCTCCTGGTGCTGGTGCTTCTGCTGGTGCTGACTGTGCTGGTGCTGCTCCTGGTGCTGGGGCTTCTGCTGGGGCTTTCTCTGTTGGTGCTGCTCCTGGTTCTGCTGGTGCTTCTGGTGCTTCTGGTGCTGCTGGTCCTGCTGGTGTTGCTGGTGCTGCTGATGCTACTTTTGTTGCTGCTGTTGTTGCTGCTGCTGCTGCTGGTGGTGATGTGGTGGACCAGACCCTAGAACCTTAAAGCCCTTCTGATGAGGGCCCAGAAGGCCCTGCCAGAGGGAGGAAGAGGCAATCGCGCGATAGGGAGAGGAGGCAGTACTCCATCGAAGAGGAACATGAGGATGAGGGAGAATGGCTGAGGGAGAATGAGTACCTCTGGCGGAAGGGACACAGGCTCTATCGAGACACCAAGTGGAAGCAGGTGGCTTAGAGAGAGAAGGTGGAGAGCCTGGGCTACACTTCGGAGGTCCTCCTCGGGTGGTGGAAGCACATGCACACCTGGTACAGGAAGCTGCACCTCAAGAGGTCTGGCCTGGCCGGGGTCAAGCTCACCGACCTGGAGACCTACGTGATGGCCAAGTGCAGCTTCTTGGAGGGTGAGTTCCACCACCGAGGAGCAGTGCCTCTGTCTACCCTCTCTCTCAGGCAGCCCACAGAGGGCAAGTCCTCTTCTGGCCAAGAGTCAGCTCCTATGTCCACACAGGTATCTGTGGAGCGCCCAACGACGGAGACCCTCCCGACAGCTGCACTCCCCATGGCGGACCATGTGGAGGACCCCCTGATGCAGTTGGAGCAAGGAGAGGGCGCTGACACCAGAGACCAACCCACACCCACACCCAGCTCCACCTCCTCAGAAAGCAGGCAGAGAAGCAGACCGGTGGGGCAGAACCACACTGTCCTGCTGGAGATCAGGGACACCATCAAAACCAGTGTAGATCTTCTCTCTCAGCTGGTACACTCCGACATACCATCCTCAAACCTCAAGCCCTTCCTCACCTACGTCAACCAGACCCTCATGGACATGTCCAAATCACAGTACCAGGTGATAAAGGAGAGGATCACAGGTCTTCTGCACAACCCTTCAGACCCAGCTGAACCTGCTCCGACCCAGTCCAGGTCTGCTCCTCCACCGCAGGTGATGTCACAGCCCTTCCAAGGCTTTCCACAGGCCCTCACCTTCCAAGGCTACAGCTACCAGGAGTTCCAGCAGCACAGGCAGCCCTTCCCAGTCCAAGCACAGGTTCATCATATGCCACCGATGCCACCGATGCCACCGATGCCACCGATTCCACCAAAGCCACAGATGCCACCCATGCCACAGATGCCACCCATGCCTCACCTCACCCACCTGCAGACCAGACAGCCCCACTACACTCCTCCTTCCTCCACCCCACAACCAAGCCCGGCCTCAGAATATCTGTCATCAGTCTTTGGACTGACAGCCCATGTCATGGAGGAAGGGACTCTCAACATCACAGGACTGAGCCAGCTCTCTGAGAGCTTCCTCCACACACCATGCTCTGTTGTCCTCTCGGGGCCAGGCACCCCAATGGCACCTCAGACCAGCACTCCAGCCACTGCTACCTCCACAGGACCTGGACCCTTCACCCCTGAGACTATGGGCACCCCTCAGAGTGACTGAGAAGAGTGCCAGAGACTGGGTTGCTACCTGTTGACTTTATCTTTGCTTGGAACACTTTACTTGGGTTATTTTGCTTTTACAGTTCATTATTAATAAAGTTAATCTTTGCTTCACACACTTGGTTCAGTTCTTTTAGTCAATAAAGTCTTGGTGGAAACTTTTAGAAATGGTTTAAGCCTTTGCATGCCTGTGGGATGGGTAAGGATAGCAGTGGGATGGGCAGGGATACCTATAGGATGGGTAATAGCAGTGGGATGCGGAAGGATAGCAGTGGGATAGTTAAACCTCCAGTGCAAGCATAGTGGGACTGTATGGTCCACCCTCCCAGGTGCCACACCTATGGCCCTTTATTATCAATAACAATTTAATCATTCCTCAACACATTTCAACATAAACACAACTCTTTATTAAATGCCCTGTTCACTGTAGGGCCACTCAACATACATGGCACAATCTCATCAGTGTGATGAGACAGGCTCAAGGAAGCATCCATTAAGCATCTACCATCCTGTCTTGCCACTCCACTGCTCCAGCTGGGGAGTTGCACCAGTGTTTTAGGAGGTTGAGCTGCTTCTTCCCTTCACGTGAAGCTCTGTTGGGGCCTTGCACATCCACAATATCTATCAGGTTTCGCCCTTGCCTCCATTCACCAGGCTCCATGTCCCCATTGCCTTGTTGGTGGTCCATGAGCCTGTTCTACAAGACTGGGTAGCGAGTGCGCATGAGATTGTGCAGGATGCAGCAAGCTTCCACGATGTTCCTCATGGTCTCTGGGCGATGCTGCATGGTGGTGAGAAGTACCTGGAACCTGTTGGCCAGGATGCCAAAGGTGTTCTCCCCCACCGCCTTGCCCTTGACAGCCTGTAGTTGAAGATCCTCTCTTCATGGGTGAGGAGTCTGGAAGTATAGGGCTTCATGAGGTAGGTTCTGAGGGAGAAGTGTCATTGGGCAGGGGGTCTGGATCTGGGAAGCCCTTGAGGTGACTGGCGTTTTATACCTGGGCATCTGAAGATGACCTGTTGTCTGAAGCATCGATGTACATGAACTTGTAGTCAGTATCGACCATGCCGAAGAGGATGATGCTGAAGAAGCCCTTGTGGTTGAAATAAGTGGACCCTGAGTTGGGTGGAGCTTTGCAGGCCACATGCTTCCCATCTATGGCTCCAACGGTGTGGGGGAAGTTCCACTTCTGATACCACTGCTCTGCAACTTTCTTCCAGCCTTCTTCAGTGGAGGGACACTGGAAGAGCTCCTCCAGGTATTCTTTGATGATGGCCTGCACCACTTTTCTGATCACAATGCTGATGGTGTTGTGTGGCACCCTCCAGGCATACTGCATGCTCCTGTACGTGGTCCCGGAGGCCTGGTGGCACAGAGTCAGTGCCACCTTAAGCCCAGGGTCCAGGCTGGGCCAGAGGTTGATGTTTGGCTTGGTCAACCTGGGTCTCAGCTGCTCCACAACTTCGTCAAACATGGTTGGCGGCATCCTCATGAAGTTTTGGAATGCACAAGTGTCTTCGTTCCTGAGCTCCACCATCAGCTTGTTATACTGTCCGTACTCGGCTCTTCTCACGATCCATCTTCGGACCAAGACACTTCTTGGATGCCTCCTTTTCTTCCTGTAGAACAGGTGAAAGAGCCTGTAGCGGGCTTCGCACTATTGTAGAATGATGGCGGCTACCAAAAAGAGTGTGCGACGATCCATGTGGGAGATGACTGGATGCTGTGGAAGAGCAAGAGCAAGATGAAGGCTGAAGAGGTCTGCACAGAGGGGCTGCTGGACTGAAAGTGAGATCCAGGTGATTTCTGCCCCTTTTTATAGGAAATATAGGTTTTCCGCTAGGTGTCCTTTTGCATCCTCCAGGCATCCTGCAGACATCCTAAATATCCGAGATACGTCCCCTATACGAACGTTTTTTCTGTTTTTCTGTTTTTTCTGTGCGAGCTGCATCCACTTTCATCCTTTCTACATCTGTGCTACTAACACTGCGTGTCCGTTCCACATCCGTTTTGCTTCCTCCCTGTGTCCGTTTTCTGCTGGAGCGGATGTGAGTTGAGTGGATGCACAGCAGATGCTTAGCAGATATAGCAGATGCGTAACGGATGACAACGGACATATAACGGATGTTCCCCATATGTGTAGCAGATGTATAATGGACGCATTGGATACTTTATCTGCTCAAAAAGTTTTGGGCAGCTCAAAACTTTTTGAGCGGATGAAATCACAGTAGAAGGATGCTGGATGGATAGAGAGTATGAAAAATGTATGCAGTGAGTACAGAACGGATGCATTGCGTTAACCAACAGATGGCAAGTGTTTCTCTCCATTTTACATCATCTTTCCATCCATTGGTGCTGTGTGACATGGGCTTAAAATATTTTCAAGCCTCTAGTTGGCAGTGTTACAAAGTTTCTTTACTCTCACTCTCCCCGTCTTTTCCCAGACAAAACGTAATAAAAGTTAAAAAAATATATAGCTTAAGGGAGCCTCTAACCTAAAATATTTCAAAGTCAAAAAAGAAGTGGAGAGAAAAAATAAATATAAATAGAGAAAAAACTAGTCCAGTTAGCAAATGTAGAAACACCATAGAAATCCAGCCATGAAAAACATAAAGCAAATACTTACTTTGACACTTCTGTTTAAAAACCACTGCTTATTCAGTTCTGTCAAAACTTTTACATATTCTTTTTTCCCTTAGGAAGTCCTTTTAAGTCTTAGAATAATAAAAGAAGAATTCTCACCAGACTGACACACTTTCTCTTTCAACCTCTTCCATTTGGAGCTGTCCCAACTTCAGCAGCTGTGGTGGCTGCCTCTCTGCTGCTTGCAAAAGGGCTTCTCCTGGATCAACCAAGGACTTTGTGATATCCCTGGGATCTACAGGATACGTCCTTCACTATCACCATCTCTTCGGGATGGTTTAGGTCCGTTTGGATTGACCACCACTGCAACTGCCTTCGGGAAAGGGAGTAATGGCCAGTTGGGGAGGAGAGATGCGGCTCTCCTCAACCCTGCAGGAAGTCTCCCCCCTCTTCACCACCACTACGGGGTGGCTTAGCCCCGAAACCAGCTGGCTCAGGGCGCTCCAGCGACAAGCACGGATCGAAGCCTCGGAAGGACGAGTTTTCAGTCTGTCACCGAAGAAGCTCAAAATCGGAAGTCCGAAGTTCCTTAAAATTAATATAAAGATAAATTCGGAAACTTTTCTTTTGAGTTTAATGGAAAAAGATTTGGAAAAAAAATTGGAACTTCGATGTTATGTATATTTATGGAAACAAGACTACTTCATGTGAAAAAATGGAAGGATGCTTCATTTCCTAAAATGGATCAATGGCTACAAAAAGTGAGGAAGTTAGCAGAGATGGTGAAATTGACTGCTTTGAAAAAAGAAAAAAAACACAATTACTTTTGTTTCTACTTGGAAACTGTTTCAGGACTTTATGCCTGGGGTGGAAAAAAATGTGAAACTTTGACTTTGGGTTTTATTGATTAAATAGATTTGTTATAGAAATGGCTAACTTGTACTGTTATGTAAAAGTAAAAAAATTGAGATTTGATGTTATTCTATTGCACCAAGGTGAGTTGAAAGTCAACACCTTTTCTTTCTTTTCCCCTTCATTTCTACACTTTTCCCTTCCCTTTTTCCTCCCCTATTTTTTCTACTATTTGCTTTTCCATTTTTAAAATTTATATTATAAATTAATAAAAAATGGGGAAAAAACAAACCTCTTTCTAGCAGTTGAGGATTTCTAAACAAGAGAATGAGGAAAACTGTTCAAATGTCTGGTTAAAATTTGTGGATTTTTATTTTTTATGAGATAATTTCCCAATTTTAAGCCCCTGTCACACTGCACCAACGGATGGAAAGAGGATGTAAAATGGAGGAAAACACTTGTCATCCATTGGTTAACGCGATGTATCCGTTCTGTACTCACTGTCTCCGTTTTGCTTCCTCTCTATCTGTCCAGCATCCGTTTACTGACATTTCATCCGCTCAGAAAGTTTTGAACTGCTCAAAACTTTTGAGCAGAAAATGTATCCAATGCGTCCATTCTGCATCCGCTAGGCATCCGCTAGGCATCTGTTCTGCATCCGTTACATATCCGCTATATCCGCTAGGCATCCGCTGCGCATCCGTGCAACTCCATCTGCTCCAGCGGTAAATAGACGCAGGGAGGAAGCGGAACGGATGCAGAATGGATGCAGAACGGATCCAAACAGATGCAGCACGGAAACAAAGCATTTAAAATGGAAAAAACATTTGCAGAGGGGACCTATCTTGGATATTAAGGATGTCTAGAGGATGCCTAGAGGATGCAAAGGGACACCTAGGGGAAAACCTATATTGCCTATAAAAAGGGGGAGCAACTCATCTGGATCTCACTTTCTGACCAGCAGCCCAGCTGTGCAGACCTCTGCAGCCTTCATCTGACTCTTGCACTTCCACAGCATCCAGTCATGTCCACCGTGGATCGTAACAAAGTCCTTTTGGCAGCCACCATCGTTCTGCAACAGTGCGAAGCCATCTACAGGCTCTGTGAACTCTACTACGGGAAGAAAAAGAGGCGGCCAAGAAGCATCTGGGTCCGAAGATGGATCAGGAGAAGAGCAGAGTACAGACTGTACAACAAGCTGATGGTGGAGCTCAGGAACGAAGACACTCATGCATTCCAGAACTTCATGAGGATGCCTCCAGCCATGTTTGACAAAGTTGTGCAGCGACTGACACCCAGGTTGACCAAGCAGAGCAACATCTTCCGGCCCAGCCTGGAACCTGGGCTCAAGGTGGCACTCACTCTGCACCACCTGGCCTCAGGGACCACCTACAGGAGCATGCAGTACGGCTGGAGGGTGCCACACAATGCCATCAGAATTGTGGTCAGAGAAGTGGTGCAGGCCATCATCGAAGAATACCTGGAGGAGCTCCTCCATTGTCCCTCCACTGAAGAAGGCTGGAAGAAAGTTGCAGAGCAGTGGTATCAGAGGTGGAACTTCCCACACACCGTTGGAGCCATAGATGGCAAGCACGTGGCCTGCAAAGTGCCAGCCAAGTCGGGGTCCACTTATTTCAACTACAAGGGCTTCTTCAGCATCGTCCTCTTCGCCATGGTCGATGCTGACTACAAGTTCATGTACATCGATGCTTCAGGCAACGGCTCATCTTCAGATGCCCAGGTATACAACGCCAGTGACCTCAAGGAGGGGCTGGAATGCAACCTCATGGTGGGCTTCCCAGATCCAGACCCACTGCCCAACAACACGCAAGATATGCCCTACTTCATCGTGGGGGATGACGCCTTCTCCCTCAGCACCTACCTCATGAAGCCCTATACCTCCAGAGTCCTCACCCGTGAAGAGAGGATCTTCAACTACAGGCTGTCCAGGGCAAGGCGGGTGGTGGAGAACGCCTTTGGCATCCTGGCCAACAGGTTCCAGGTACTTCTCACCACCATGCAGCATCGCCCACAGACCGTGAAGAGGATCGTGTAAGCTTGCTGCATCCTGCACAATCTCATGCGCACCCGCTACCCAGTCTTGCAGTACAGGCTCGTGGACCTCCAACAAGGCAATGGGGACATGGAGCCTGGGGAATGGAGGCAAGGGCAAAACCTGATAGACACTGAGGATGTGCAAGGCCCCAACAGAGCCTCACGTGAAGGGAAGAAGCAACGCAACCTCCTGAAACACTGGTGCAACTCCCCAGCTGGAGCGGCGGAGTGGCAAGACAGGATGATAGATGATTAATGGATGCTTCCTTCAGCCTGTCTCATCACACGGATGAGATTGGGCCATGTATGTTGAGTGGCCCTACAATGATCAGGGCATTTTATAAAGAGTTGTGTTTGTGTTGACATGTCTGGATGATTATTACATTATTATTGACAATAAAGGGCCATGGGTGTGGCACCTGGGTGGGTGGACCATACAGTCCCACTATGCTTGCACTGGAGGTTTATCTATCCCACAGCTATTACCCATCCCACAGGTATCCCTGCCCACCCCACTGCTATCTTAACCTATCCCACAAGTATGCAAAGGCTTAAACCAATTCTAAAAGTTTTCACCAAGTCTTTATTAAAAAAAAGAAATGAAGCAAGTGTGTGAATCAAAGATAAACTTTGTTGAACAACAAGCTGTAAAAAAAAAATGACTCAAGTCAAGTGTCCAAATAAAGTCCACAGGTAGCCAGCCAGCCAGTTTCTGGCACTCCTCTTGGTCACTCGGAGGTGTGCCCAGTCTCAGGGGTGAAGGGTCTAGGTGCTGTGGAGGTCGTTGGTGCTGGATTGCTGGTCTGAAGCCCCACTGGGGTGCCTGGCCCCGAGGGGACAACAGGTGACGGTGAGTTGAGAAAGCTCTCGGACAGCTGGCTCAGACCCGTGATGTTGAGAACTCCTTCCTCCATGCTATGTGGTGTCAGCCCCAGTACCGAGGACAGATGTAGTGAGTCCGGGCTTGGCTGTGGGGTGGAGGAAGGAGCAGTGTAGTGGGGCTATCTGGTCTGCAGCTGGGTGAGGACTGGCGTTGTTGGTATCAGTGGCATGGGTGGCATCAGTGTCGTGGGTGGCATCATTGGCATTGGTGGCATCAGTGTCGTGGGTGGCATCGGTGGTGTTCGGTGGCATCAGTGTCGTGGGTGGCATCGGTGGCATCAGTGGAACCGGTGGCAACGGTGTCGTCCGATGACTCTGTGCCTGGACTGGGAAGGGCTGCTGCCTGTGCTGCTGGACTTCCTGCTAGCCGTAGCCCTGGTAGGTGAGGGCCTGTGGGAAGCCTTGGAACGGGAGGGACATCACCTGGGGTGGAGGAGCAGACCTGGACTGGGTGCGAGCAGGTTCCTCTGAATCTGGAGGGTTGTGAAGCAGCTCGGTGATCCAGTCCTTCATCACCTGGTACTGGGGTTCTGCCATGTCCACGAGGGTCTGGTTGACATAGGTGAGGAAGGGCTTGCGGTTGGAGGATAAGGAGTCGGTGTGGACCAGCTGAGAGAGGAGATCTATGCTGGTGCGGATGGTGTCCCTGATCTCCAGCAGGACAGTGTGGCTCTGCCCCTCCTTCTGTCTGGCTCTCTGCCTTTCTGTGGAGGTTGATCTGTGGGTGCATGTGGGTACGGCTGGGGTGGATGCGCCGTTTCCTTTCTCCCACCGCACCAGGGAGTCCTCCACGCGCTCCACCACGGTTACCACACCTGTCCGCGGGTTCTCCGCCGTGGGACGCTCCACAGAAACCTGCCTGGAGACAGGAGCTGACTCTCAGCCGGAAGAGGACTGGCTCTCAGCAGACTGCTGGAGACAGAGGTTCGTGAGAGGGGCTGCTCCTCGGGGGCGGATCTCACCCTCCAGGAAGCTGCACCTGGCCATGACGTAGGTCTCTTTGTCTGTCAGCTTGACCGTGTCCTGGCCAGATTTCTTGAGGTGCAGTTTCCCGTACCAGGTGTGCATGTGCTTCCACCAGCCGAGGAGCACCTCCGAAGTGTAGCCCAGGCTCTCCACCTTCTCTCTCCAAGCAGCCTGCTTCCTTTTGGTGTCCCTGTAGAGCCTGTGTTCCTTCCTCCATAGATAGTCATTCTCTCTCAGCCACTCCAGCACCTCATCCTTGTGTTCCTCCTCAATGTAGTATTGCCTCCTCTCCCGTTGTCACATATGCCTCTTCCTCCCTTTGGCAGGACCAGATGGGCCCTCATCAGAGGGGCTCCCAGGTAATAGGGGCTGCTCCTCCACACCAGCAGCAGCAGCAGCAGGATCATCATCATCATCATCATCATCATCATCACCAGCAGGATCATAATCATCATCATCATCATCATCATCATCATCATCATCAGTAGCAGCAGCAGGAACAGCAGCAGCAGCAGCACCACCAACAGGACCAGCAGGACCAGGATTAGAAGCAGCAGAGTAAGCACCAGCAGCGCCAGCAAGACCAGGAGCATGAGCAGGACCAGCAGGACGAGCAGGATAAGCAAGACCAGGAGCACAAGCAGTACGACCAGGATGAGCAAGTCCAGGAGCACGAGCAGGATGAGCAGGACCAGCAGGACGAGGAGCAGCTTCAGCAGAGTAAGCACCAGCAGAAGCACCACCGCCAGGAGCAGTGCCAGCAGAGTAAGCACCAGCAGAAGCACCACCGCCAGGAGCAGCGCCAGCAGAGTAAGCACCAGCAGAAGCACCACCGCCAGGAGCAGCTTCAGTAGAGTAAGCACGAGCAGAAGCACCACTGCCAGGAGCAGCGGCAGCAGAAACTGCAGCACCAGAAGAGCGAGTCCGAGCAGCAGAAGCCCCAGCAGAAACAGAGTCAGGGACAGGGGGTGGGAGGGTGGCCCTGTCCCTCTTGCCAGGGATGGCAGCAGGTTGCTGAGGCTTTCACTTCTTCCCCATGGTTGTGGGGTTGCTGGATGGCAGGGAGGCTGGCAGGGAGGCTGGCAGGCACCAAGGCTTTCAGGAAGCCTGGCACCAAGGCTGGCAGGCTGGCAGGCACCAAGGCTGGCAGGAAGCCTGGCAGGAAGCCTGGCAGGCAGGCAGGCAGGCAGGCAGGCACCAATGCTGGCAGGAAGAATGGCTGGTAGGAAGGCTGGCAGGCAGGCAGAGAGCAAGGCTGGCAGGGAGGCTGGCCAGGAGGCTGGGAGGCAGGCTGGGAGGCAGGCTTGGAGGCAGGCTGGCAGCAAGGCTGGCAGCAAGGCTTGCAGCAAGGCTTGCAGCAAGGCTTGCAGGCAGGCATGCAGGCAGGTATGCAGGCAGGGCAGGCAAGGACTCGATGTATCCAGCAGCAGGTCTTTCCTCCGAATGGTGACCTGCTTGGGAGCTGCTTCCCTTTATATCCGCAGTGCTTACGCAATGCATCCCCCCCACATGCGCAATTAACGCTTGGCATCCATTCGGTTTCCGTTGTGCATCCGCTAGGCTTCCACTGTGCATCCGCTTCATCCGCTGTGCATCCGCTAGGCTTCCGCTCTGCATCCACTTCATCCGCTGTGCATCCGCTGTATCCGTTCCACGTCCGCTTTGCTGAGGCCCCCCGGAAGCCCTGCAGATGTGCCATCTGCTCCCATCCGCTTCCATCCGCTGGGCTTCCGTTCCGCATCCGCTTTCCATCCACTCTGCATCCTCCCCGCGTCCGTTCCTTTCCATGTTATCCTCTCTGCTTATGCAAATTTTTGCCCCTTTTGAGAGCGGATAACAACGGATGGAACATTTTTCTCGTCCGTTGTGTCCTTTTTACTAACGTTTTGCATCCATTGGGCAGTGTGACAGGGCATTTAAAAAATTTAAATTAATTTAAAGGCAGTTTAAAACTGGGTTTCCCAGTATAAATGAACATGTCTTTCTTAGCTGAGGCCAATTCTTGAACATTTTTCTAATTTTTTTTTAATTACTCACTTTCCTCTATTCTTTTCTTCCTTTATTTATCTCTCTTTCTGTATCTCTCTTCTCTAATGAGAAAGTTTTTGTGTTGATTTGCTTTATGTAATAAAATACATTAAATAATATCTTAATGGCCACTGTACTATGAAATTTGTGCCTCTTAAAAGTTTATTAGAGAAGGTTTCATCATGTATGACAAATGAAAGAGAATATAAATGTCCCAGGATAATGCTGCAGGCTCCAATCTGTGTCCGTCACTGAGACCAGAGGTTTGTCTTCTGAGTTTTTGGACTTGTGCTGGAACCCATTTTCAGGGAACTTCTCTCTAGTCTAGAGAAAAGTTCTCTGAAGATAGGTTCCAGCATGCCCTTGTTCTGGCTTACACAGACCCAATCCAACCTTATGAGATCTATGTTGACACCAGCAGGGATAGCCCTGGAGGTGCTATATCAGAAACATAATGAACATTTGAAGCTTATTGCTTATGTCAGCTGAAGCCTAAACCACTCAACTACCTCACTCTTAAGCTGGTTTCAAAGTGGGAGGGCTTAATAAGTTAAAGACCACTTGTACGGACTAGAGTTTGAAGTCAAAACTGACAACTTGCTTATATATTTCCTCACAAGGGCAAAACTCAGGTCATAAATGGTTGGCTGCAGGGGTGAGATTCTACCAGTTTGCACCTGTTAGGGATAACATTGTTTACCCTAACTGGTTTAGGTGAAATAATAACTATAATTCATAGTTAGTGTATGTTAAAGTGTCTGCAGCTTTAACTGTGGAAAAGTAATTAAGGGAGTGGTTATGAAAACAATATAAAAGTAGCAAGATTACAGCTTGCTGACTCTGGCTTTGATGATCCCTGATTACTGCTTGGAATCAAGACTGCATTGCTCGAACGGGAGAGACAACAAAGGACTGATTTATAAGTGAACTGACATAGGATATTCTACATGGACTTTGCTACCTGAATATCCCTGAATGGACTGACTACATGATAAATGACTATTGGACTGTTATTTGACTATGCCATAAACTTATACTGAAATAAACTATATTCTTTTTTTTTTTTTTAAGTTTTTATTAATTTTCTACAAACAGACAAACATACAAAACATTAAAAACATCTACTCTCATATATACTTCCGGTGTATCGGTTGGTTCATCAGTTTTGTGCATTCATTTTATAGTGTCAATTACAATTATATTGCATAACCACTCATATTGTCAATCCATATTCTAATATTACTAAAAAAAAATAAAAATAAAAAAATCTTTTTCTGACTATACCTTTAATCATTCATGCTTTGCGAGATAACAATACTTCAAACAGTTTATTCTATAATTTATCATATAATCATAACAAATCAATCCTAAAAACTCTTCATATATATAATATTAATGCTCTATTATTGTATTTTATCATCTAACCATTGATAAAAAAAACCCCAAATTGCATAAAATTGTTTATCTTCTTGTTCTCTAATTTCAAATGTCAATCTACTCATCTCAGCACATTCCAATATTTTCTCAATAATTTCTTCTTGCAATGGCATTTTCTCATTCTTCCAGTTTTTAGCAAATACAATCCTAGCCGCTGTTAATACCTTTACAATCAAATATTTCAAGTCTTTATTATATGTATCAGGTAAAATTCCCAATAAAAAGATCTCTGGTTTCAAGTCTATGTGTTTCTTTGTCATTTTTTCCAACCACATGTGAATTTTAGTCCAATATTTTCTAGCATTCTCACAAGTCCACCACATATGATAGTATGAGCCAGGTATCTGATGACATTTCCAACATTTTTCAGATTTATTCTTGAACATTTTTGCTATTCTTGTCGGGGGAAGGTGCCACCTGTAAAACATCTTATACAAGTTTTCTTTATATGCTATTGACATTGTCATTTTATAATTTTGAGACCACAATTTTTGCCATTGCTCTAAATCAATTCCATATCCAAAATTCTTCCCCCATGCAATCATAGTTTCTTTAACTTGTTCTTCCTCTAGCTTAATTCCCAATAAATAACCATATAACTTTTTAATCACTTTCTCATCAGTACTCATCAATATCTTATCTAAATCAGTCTGTTTATCATAGAATCCTTCCGTTTTAAAATCTTCAAGATATCTTGAGTGTATTTGCGCATATGAAAACCAATTCATCCTTATACCTTGTTCCTCTAAATTTTGGATCGTTTTAAGTCCACCCTTTTCATCCAACAGTTCCCCATATCTAACTGTTTGTTCCTTTTTATAGATCATAGGATAGGAAAATGCTTCAATAGTTGATAACCAAACTGGATTTTTCAAATAACATTGTTTTTTTATCTTCTCCCAATTTAACCACAAAGACTCCCGTATATAATGTCTTCTGAAATACCCCTGTGTTTTAGTTCCCTTGTACCATAAAAAAGCATGCCAACCCAACAGTAAATCATGTCCTTCTAATGTCAACAATCTATGTTTTCTTAATGTTATCCATTCTTTGACCCACATCAAACTTGCAGCTTGATAATACAATTCCCAATTAGGCAGGCCAAAACCTCCTCTATTTCTAGCATCTTGCAAAAGTTTTAACTTTATTCTCGCTTTTTTACCTTGCCATATAAACTTCAACATAGTTTTATTTAAATCTTCAAAATAGTCTTTTCCAAGTCTAATTGGTATTGTTTGAAAGAGAAATAAAATTCTAGGTAAAATATTCATCTTAATTGTTGAAATTCTCCCTATTAATGACAATTGTAAATTTTCCCATTTCTTCAAATCTATAATTATCTGTTGTTTAAGTTTAATATAATTATTCTCTTTTAATGTGCTACATCTTGCTGTCAAATATATCCCCAGGTACTTAACCTTGTTTGTAATTTGAATTTTCAAAAGATCTGTCAGTTCTTCTCTTTGTCTCAATAACATGTTTTTTGTCAAAATCTTTGTTTTATCTTTATTTATTTTCAAGCCAGCCATCTCACCATATGTCTCTA
>BLBF01000044.1:21959683-21973572 GCA_015471245.1 Laticauda colubrina | reverse complement strand
CCTCTTCTTATATTAATAAGATCTGTAAATTCTCCCTCCATCATTACCTTTGCTGTCTGTTTATTATATATGGCTTCTATTGCTTGAATAAATTTTCTGGCAAAGCCCATCTGTTCCAATAATAATAACATAAATCTCCAGTTCACGTTGTCAAATGCTTTTTGAGCATCTAGGAATATCAAAGCCATTTGTTTTTCAGGATGAGCCTCATAATATTCCAAGGTATCCAAAATTACTCTCATGTTGTCTCTAATTTGTCTCTTTGGTAGAAATCCATTTTGATCTGGATGGATAAAATTATTTAAATATTTTTTCAGTCTTTCTGCTAAGATTGAAGCAAAGATTTTATAATCTGCATTCAATAAGGAAATAGGTCTATAGTTCTTAATTTGCAACGGGTCAGCCTCTTCCTTTAAAATAAGTGTAATATAAGGCTCTGACCATGTTTTGGGTGTCATCTTTTTTAACATAACTTCATTCATAATTTCTAACAATGGAGTGTTCAATGATTCTTGAAAATTTTTATAGAATTCTGCCGGAAGCCCATCTGGACCTGGTGCTTTCCCATTATTTTGTCTTTTAAATGCTTCATTTAGTTCCATCATTGTTATATTGCTTTCTAACATTTCTTCAGTCTCTTTAGGTATCTTCGGTAAGTTAGCATTCTGTAAATACTGTTTAATTTTTTTCTCATCAATATTCTCTTGTTTATATAGTTGTCCATAATAATCTCGAATAATTTCCTTTTTCTCCTTATTACCACAACAAACTTGACCTTGATCATTTATTAGTTTCAATATTTTTCTTGATTCTTTCTCCTTTCTCAGTTTATATGCTAGCCATCTACCTGGTTTATTTGCATCTTCAAAATAATTCTGTTTAGAATTTCTAATTTTCTGTGCCAGTTCTTCTTTCTCTATTAATTCCATTTTATGCTTAATTACATCCAGTTTCAATTTAATATCTTTTTTCTGTGGTATTTTCTGTAGTTCTTTTTCAAGTCTTATGTATTCATCTTCCAAGGCCTTGGAGGTTTGTCTTTTCCTAATATTCTTTTTTCTTGTATAGTCTATTATCAAACCTCTTACATATGCCTTCATTGTATCCCAAACATTCTGTATTGAGGTATCTTCTTTTTTATTTTCTTTAAAAAAAAAGACCAATTCCTTCTCCATCCATCGTATAAAATCTTTCTCCTTTAAAATGGTATTGTTTAATGTCCATCTCGATCTTTTTTTTTTGTCCCTTCCATTTAATTGTCATTGGACTATGATCTGCCCAAGTACTTATTTCAATATTTGTTTCTTGAATAGTAGATATTAATTCTGTTGAGATCCAAATCATATCTAACCTGGACCATGATAAATGTCTATTAGAATAAAAAGTATATTGTTTAGTTTTAACATTTCTTTCTCTCCAAATATCTTTTAAAGTTAATTCATCTGTCATTTTAAAAAAAGATTTAGGGAGAATCTTTCTATTTTGTTTTGTTGTTGTTGTTATATAGTCCAATTTATTGTCCACAATTCCATTAAAGTCTCCCATCATGATTATGTTAACATAGTCCAGTCTAATAATTTCCATATGTAGTTTTTTATAAAACTCTTCTTGTTTATCATTCGGAGCATAAATTGCAATCAAGAGTATTTTTTTATTATTATCCATTATTTCCACCATTAATACTCTTCCATCTTCATCCGTGTAGATCAGTTTTGCTGGAATATCTTCTTTAATATAGAGAACCACTCCTCTTTTCTTACATTGAATCAAAGAAGTAAATATTTTCCCTAATTTTGGCTGTACTAACAAATGCTCATGTTGCTTTTTAATATGAACTTCTTGTAAGCAAATTATATCAAATTTTAATTTCTCTAATTTGTGAAAAGTTTTCCTTCTTTTAACAGCTGAGTTAAGTCCATTTATATTCATTGTAATCAGTTTTTTTTCTTCCATGATTATGCTTTATATTTAGGTCTAACAGCTCTCGTAGCTCTCACTTCACATTGTTCTTTACTGTCTACCTGTCCACCTACAACTCCTTTCTCTTTTTCAATCTCCAGTTGTTCCTCCAGAAACTCAATTAATGAGATCTCTTTCTCTGCCTCCTCTTTTTTTCTTCCAAAAAATTCTGCATAAAAAAGTTCTGCTTTTTCAATCGAGTCAATTCTATGTCTCTGCTCTTGCCACGTAAAAATTAGTCCTTCTGGTATCAGCCATCTGTAGTTCACTTCATTTTCCAGTAGCATTTTGGTCAAAAATCGATATTCTCTTCTCATCTCTCTCACTCTTCTAGGTATTTGTTTTAAAACTACAATCTCTTTGCTTTTATATTTCAATGCTTTTTCTCTTGCCACTTGTAATATTTGTGTTCTGATGGATTTTTTAGTAAATCTAATATGTACTTCCTTTGGTAGTTTATTTCTCATCGCATATCTTGTATAAACTCGGTATATCTCATCTACTCCGTCCATCATTTTTTCCTCAGTAATTTCCAGAAGATCTGCCAATATTTCTATCATTATCACAGCCAAGTTTTCTCCTTTTTCCTCTTCTATATTTTGAAATCTAAGATAAAATTCTGATCTTTCCATCTCCCACCTCAACATCCCATTTTTTTCTTGTTCTATCACTGTTAATCTAGTGTCAATATTTCCAATCTTCTCCTCTCTTTGTTTTCCTTCTTCCTCAATTTTTTGGAATCTCTCCTCATACTTTCCCATCATTTGTTTAAAATTTTCATCAGATTTCTCTATTTTTTTGTCCATGGTATCTATTTTTATCTTAATATCTTGAATTCCTTGCATAATCATCTGTAAATTTACTTTTTCTTGTTCCTTATCTTGCTTCAACATTGTCTGAATTGAAAGTTGTCCTTCAAGTGGTGGGGAAGCAGAGGTAGAAGCAAAAACGCCGAATGGTTTTGGCTTCCTGCTCATTTTAATATTTCCAAGTCTTCAAGCTCTCTTTGACTTTAAATCCAGCTGGTATAGTAACCAAATATAGTCCAAAAAAATCAAAAAGAAAAAGAAAAAAAAATCCAATAGTAAAAAGCCCAAAACCAAAAAAGAAAAAAGGAAAAAGGAAAAAGAAAGGTCTTCAGGTTCTTCTAGACCCTAATCCAATTAAAATAAATGGAAGAAGCAAAGAAGCAAGAGAAAAAAAAAAGAAAGAGAAGAAAAAAGAAAGAACTCTGAGGCTTTCCCTTTAAAATAAAAAGCAAGAATACTAGAATTAAAATTAACCAAAAAGGCTGGCGAGTAGGAGTTTCAAAGGTATATATATATATATATATATATATATATATATATATATATATATATATACACTGTACACTGCACTTTATTTCTTTATCCAAGGCTCTTATTATGACTGTCTTCTCCAGCAGCTTCAAAGCCAAACCTCAAATGTTGAGATATTGATAAGAGTCCAAGAGAGCACCTGTAATAATATTTTACTGTATTCTCCCTCTATCTTATCACATTAAAATGTCCTTGAAAAGAAGTGCTTTTCTCCCCAATTCAAATAAAATATTTTCAAGCCTCTAGTTGGCAGTGTTACAGCATCTCTAAATACTCTTTCCCCCCCCAGCCAAAAGAAAAAATATTTATAAAGAACTCAAACAAAAAAAAAGATAGTCAAAGGGAGCCTCTATCCTAAAAAGAAAGTTAAAAAGATAAAAAATAAAAATCAAGTGAAAAATAAAAATATATATAAGAGAAAATTCAGTCCGGTTACCTACAAAGTCACCTTAAAGTCCTCAAAGAAAATAAGAAAAAAAAAAACCAAGTCTCAATTTGACATCACTTAAACGCCGCTCAACCAAGGTTCAGTCAAAAGAAAAATAAAGCCACAGATTTCTTCTTTGTTCAGGATGTCCTTTCAAGTCTTAATCAATTTATAATGCAAAAGAATTTCTCACCCAACCGATACACGCTCATTTAAATCCCTTTCTTTCCGGAGTTGTCCCGACTTCAGCAGCTTTAGAGGCTGCCTTTCTGCTTCCAGCAAAAGGGCTTCTCCTGGATCAAACCAGAGATTTTGCGATATCTCTGGGATCCTGGGACTGTGCCCTTCACAATCCCCGTCTCTACGGGACGGTTTAGGTCCGTTAGAACCGACCAGAGGCAAAAATATCAGCTGAGATCTCAGAGCCCCGAGATCGCAGCTGTAACACCGAGACGTAGCTCCGCCTTCTCCAAATAAACTATATTCTTGATAGCACAAGCATATCTGTTATTTTTACTGTATGGTAATAAACATACAAGCTTAGCTCACTCATTTATCTGTGTGCCTATCTGACTAACGCTGCACATTCTGTTTAGCTTGTCTACCTAACCCTGGTTGGGGAACCCAGGCTTAACAGGACCTATTCACTAGAACCAGTTGTTAACATTCTAAACAGTTCGGAGAATCAGTTGTTAGAAGAAATTACTGGCCTAATCCTGTAAGGAAGGCAGGAAGGAAACATTCTGGTGTTACTTACAGAAAGTGCCTCTCCGTTCACCCTTATTACATTCTTTGCAGGACTAGACTTCCTGTCTCAGGCATGTCTCTGGAGTTTTTTTTTCCTTCCTTTGCTGGTACTTTGCTTGTGTGGAGTGATCATTCAAAGTTAAAACGGCACTGAAAAAAGTGACTTATGATCATTTTTCACACTTACGACTGTTGCAGCATCCCCACAGCCATGAGAGGCCAGGCGAGGAGATGCATGCCTTGATGTGAGTGATATTGAGTTGGCGACACCCAGCCAATAACATGACCACCAAGCCACATCCACCCAGTCACATGACCACCAAGCCATGCTCACCAACTAAGCCATACCCACAGAACTGGTTGTTAAAAAATTTGAATCCCACCTCTGGTTGGCTGGCCTCTCCAAGTTCTGTTTCAGTTGAAAGCAGGGCTGTCAAACTTCTGGCCCATGGGCCAGATTCGTTATGCAGTGGCCAAGCCCACACCCAGTTTAGCAAAGAGGGAAAAAGTCCCGATTCATCATATGATGCTGCCATGATGACGTGCATTTGACATCTAGTCTAAAGTATCAGCCTAGAATGGGTAACAGAGATGCTGATACCCTGTTGAGAAGGCCTTGTGGTCCTAGAACAACTGGTGAAGAATGGACTTGATTGATCTCAGATGGGGTCAATCACTGGACTAGAGAAGCAGCAAGAACAGCGGCTGTAAGGGTCACTGCTGTGAATATCTCAAAACTATACTGCAAGTCCACCCAGGTAATAGGTGGAGTCTGCCTGTCCTAATTGACAGATTTGAAGAGGGACATGTGGAAGACTCTTTGCAACCTGTTGTGAAGGATCTGCAGAATGGTTAGCAGAAGGCCTGTTAACTGACTCCCCCAAAAAGGCCCAATTGTTGTATAAAGAATGGGACTGATTATAGCTTCATTGGATTATACTGCAGGGGCCTCTCAGATGTTATCAAGAAAAAGTGGCAGTTGTTCATTCCTGGAAAACATAGGGAGATGGTGCTCATTATGTAACATTATGATCATGGGCATTTGGGACTATAGAGCATTTTCAAGCGGGTGAGAAATTGGTTGTAATGATCTTGCATGAGGGCTGATATTGAGGACTATTGTCAGTCTTGTCTGTATTGTATTTGAAAACCGCTACTCTCCAGGGCTGCCCCAAAGGGCCACCTACAAAGTCAAGGGCCTATGGAACTAGTTTGCATTGACTTTCTGTGATTAGAACCTAATACCAATGGGCAAGAAATGTCTTGGTAGTCACCAATCACTTCACTTGCCATGCACAGGCTTTCCCAATGGGCTATTACCGTAGTCAAGATCCTACTGGAGAATTCTTTTGTCCATTATGGGTTGCTTCAGTGAGTACATCTGATCAAGATAGACACTTTGAGAGCAAGCTTTTCAAATAGTTGCTTGATCTTCTGGGCATTTGGAAGACTTGAATCATTCCTATCACCCCCAATGGGACCCGCAGCATGAGATGTTTAATCACATCATTCTGAATATGTTAGGCATACTTTGGAAAAGAAGCAGCATTGGATTTGGCACATTTCCACAGTGGTGTAAGCATAATAATATGGAAAATGATGCTACTGGATACTCCTCTATATCAATTAATGTTTAGGAGGCAAGCCCATTTGCCTGTGGATTTGGCATTTGGTGTTTATATATCATACCTCTCTTGCCTCACATCAGGAATACATGGACCAATTGAGAAAGAGCTGAAGACTGCATATGAGACAGCTCTAGCTAATTCAGGGGCCCAAGGTCAAAGTGATAGGAACTATGATCTGAAAGTTAGGTTTTAGGACTTGCAGTGTGGTGGCCGAGTACTCCTGATAAATGAATATTCCTGGGAAGCATTCCTGGTGGAGATTCTTGCCTTATATTGTCCATGAAAAACTGTCATGTCTGCTAGTGTACTGGATTTTCCTAGAGGGAAGTCTAGGGTCTTTGAAGCTTGGCCTGAGGATGGAGCTTCAACTCCAGGAAGCTCTGAGCTTCCCTGGTTGAGCAAAGAAAAAAAAGGACAATCTTCCCACCCCTCAGAAATTGACCAGTGCTCTCTAGATCATAGCAGAGAGAAGGAGTACTAACTGCCCAAAGGACAGATACCAAAGCTGAAGTTCAAATATTTCAGCTACCAAATGAAGAGAGAGGACTCTTTGGAAAAGATCCTGACATTGGGAAAGATTGAAGACAAAAGAAGAAGGGGGTGGCAGAGGATGAGACGGCTGGATAGTGTCATTGATACAATGAATATGAGTTGGAGCAAATTACAGGAGATGGTGGAGAACAGAGGGCCTGGTATGCTATGGTCAATGGAGTCATGATGAATTGGACATAACAACTGAACAAGATATTGAATAGTTTGGATTCAAATTGAGATCATTCTATCATTTTTAAGATTATATCCCAGTACTGCTTTTTCATTCTTTTATTGACTCTGAGAGCTACTCCATTTTAAAGGATTCTTTCCTATCATAGTAGATATGATGGCCACCTAAATTTGCCCATTCACGTCCATTTTAGTTTACTGATTTCAAAGATATTAATATTCAGTCTTGCCATCTCATGACCACAACCAGCTTTGCAACAGCAATAGCACTTAGACTTATATACCAATTCATAGTGCTTTACAACCCTCTCGAAGTGATTTACAGAATCAGCATACTGCCTCCAACAATCTGGGACCTCATTTTACAGAAAGATAGAAGATTGAATCAACCTTGAGCTGGTGAGAATCAAACTGCTGGCAGTCAGCAGAATTAGCCTGCAATACTACATTCTAATCACTGTGCCACTATGGTTCTCTTATCTTGAGTCATAGATTTTACATTCCAGGTTCCTATTCAATTTGCCTACTATGCAAATAAATCAGTGGATGATTTATGCAAGGTCCTTTTTGTAGATTTCAGCTCAGCATTCAACACCATCATTCCAGAAATCCTCTTCTCTAAACTGACTCAGTTAGCTGTGCTTGCCCACACTTTTAGATGGATTATAAACTTTCTAACTGATAGGAAATAGCAAATGAAGCTAGATACAATCACATTGACTATCCCACTCTTTTGTCTCTTTATCAAAGACTGCATCTCAAAGGATACCTCTGTTAAAGTACTGAAGTTTGCAGATGATACAACAGTTGACACAATGATGAGTCTACATATAAATGGGAGGTAGATTAAGTGGCTCTGTTGTGCAGCCAGAACAAACTGTGGAGATGATAGTAGATTTTAGGAGTAGCTTTCCTATTCTACCATCTCTTACAATATTAGACAATATAGTATAAATAGTAGAGGCCTTCAAGTTTCTGGGTTCTATAATCTCCCAGGACTTGAAATGGATTCTTAACATTAGAACCATCTTTAAAAAGGCACAATAAATAATGTTCTTTCTGTGTCAGCTCAGAAACTCAGATTGTCCAAAGATCTTCTGATGCAGTTCTCGAGAAGAATTATTGCATCTGTTATTAATAACTGTTTGGTTTGACATAGCAACCAAACAGGACAGATACAGATTTCAACAGATAATTAGGACTGCAGGAAAAACAATTGCAACTAGCCTGGCTTCCACTCTGGATCTGTCTATTGCTCAAACCATATCTGCAGTGAAAATATCTATAGACCACTCCCTCCCCACATCTTGGACATAAATTGTTTCAACTTCTTCCTTCAAGATAGTGCTATAGGCATTGCATGCAAAAACAACTAGACTCAAGAACAACTTGAGATCACTCTGCTAAACTAATTCCCATAACACTGTCCTAGGCCTAAATATGTTAACCCATATATTGCTACTGTCCTTCTCATCTTCTCATCTTTTCTACTATCTTCTCCTATTGGTATGTTTTATCATTTGTTATTTGTATCATGATAAATGATTGCAACTATGATTTATGATCTATGACATTACTTTATTGTTTGTATGTACACTGAGATCTTATGCACTGGGGACAAATTCCTTGTACACCCAATCACATTTGGCCCATAAAGATTTCTATTCTATTCTATTCCATTCTATTCTATTCTGTTCTGTTCTGTTCTGTTCTGTTCTGTTCTGTTCTGTTCTGTTCTGTTCTGTTCTGTTTTAGTCCAGCCTAGTCTAGTCTTTCTATTCTTGTCTAGTATACCCTGTCCTATTATTTTTTGCAACATCAAACTTTTGTTTCACTGTCAGACACATCTACAGCTGAGCATCCTTTTGGCTTTGGTCCAAACACTTCACCCTTTCTTGAGCTAATTGCAATTGTCCTCAGTAGCAAATTGGACACCTTCTAACCTGAGGGGCTTGTCTTCTTGCATCATATCTTTTAGCCTTTTCATAATGTCCATGGGATTTTCTTGGTGAGAATAGTGGAGTAGGTTGCCATTTAGTTCTCCAGAGGATAACTTTTTGTCAGAAATCACCATTATAACCTGTCTGATTTGAATGGCCTTTCATGGCTTAGCTCATAGCTTCTTTCAGTTGTACAAGCCCCTTTGTTGAAACAAGGAAGCGATCCACAAAGAATAGGCTTTCCTTTAAATTAATCTTTGGGTGTTGGCATTTCTAAAAATCTGCAGAATGTCTAAGAAATCTCTAACTTAACAGAATAACTCATCCAATTCACTTTGAATCTGCTTTTGTTGAGAATTCAACCTGTGGATCTGTACTGGTTCTGAAAATGGTGAAGATTATCTAGGTGCAATGGCTGCTCCACATTTAATGTAATTATTCCCTCTTCTAGAATTCTTAGGCTTTGTGATAGGTTGTAGGGAACAATACTTTATTTTCTTTATTGACATTTTTTTTCTTCTTGACAGAAGACCAGTATTATTAGGACAAATTCCAATTATACAGCTTGGAACTTTATTATCTGTTGCATACTGCAGTGTTTAAACAAAATAATTTTGTATCAAGATTGGCTTTTAGATAACTAAGACATTTCAAACTGGATCACATGGAAAAAGATTAAAATGAGCTAAGTCCTAACAAAGAAGACTTGAAAGAGCATTTTCCTTATTTACTTATAGTTTCCAGTCTGTTAATCCATGCTTATCAAAATCTCCAAACATATGAAGGACAAAAGCTATAAAACCAACATCAGCATTCTTCATTTTTATAGCAAATTTAGCTGGAAGTTGATACTTTTTTCAAACCGTGGAATTTGTTTTTAAAAAATAAAATCCTGGAACTCTGATTCAGGAGCAAAGTACTAGTGATAGAAAACATAAAACAAAATATGTGCTCAATCCATACAAATGTATATATTAAATGTGAGTAAATTTCACAAAAATACTTGATTCCAATTATTGTTCCAGGATGGAATCTTTCAATATTTCTTCTTCCACTTTTCAATACCCAAAACCTAAATTATTCTTTAACAGCTCCATCTCACTGCACCCTGACAGCAGAGAAGCCATACCATCAGAGGTGGTATTCAGCAGATTCTCACCAGTTCTGGAGAACCAGGAGCGGAAATTTTGAGTAGTTTGGAGGACTGGCAAATACCACCTCTGACTGGAGATTTTACAGTATCCTTCCCTTGCCTCACCAACCAAGCCACATCCACAGAACTGGTAGCCAAAAAATTTGAATCCTACCATTGCATACCATCCCAAAGGGATTGATGAATATATGTGAATAAAATCAGTATTCCACCATATAATGTTTGATTTTGTGAGTCAGACAAACCCATAAAATTTCAATGTCTTGACATTTTTTAATTACTTTATCAGGCAAATAATATCTTTGGCTCTTACTGATGAAATGATATCTTGAATTAGGAGGTATCTAAAGGGAAGTATTCCATAGCTGGAACTACAGTTAGATATTTACTGGAACTACAGTAAAGATATTTTCTCAAATCTCAGCAGAGATTCCTCCTCACAAATAAGTGGGTTCAGAAAGCATGTTAGTTAGTTATAGAATAGAATATGAAAGAATTTTGTAGGTCTAATTCCCTGTTCAAACAGGAGACCTAAACTATTTCAGACAAGCAAACTACTTTCACTATTTTATGCAATTTCCCACTAATTTAAAATAATAGAACATTGAAGATAATAGTTTCAAGAATTCAAAAATGGATCTCATCTGCAGCTTTTACTGACTAGCCGTGTCACACTGCCCAACGGATGCAAAGAGGACACAACGGAAGGGAAAAAATGTTCCTTCCGTTGAAGCTCAAAAGGGGCGAAAATTTGCATAATTGGAGTGGATGAAACGGACGCGGGGAGGACGCAGAGAGGATGCAAAGCGGATGCGGAACAGAAGCCCAGTGGATGCAGAATGGATGGCGTGTTCGCAGGGCTTCGGGGGGGTCTCAGGAGAGCGGACGCAGAACGGAAAAAACGGATGCACAGCAGATGAAGCGGATGCACAGCGGAAGCCTAGTGGATGCACAGCGGAAGCGGAACGGATGTCGCACGTTAATTGTGCATGCGGGGGGGGGATGCATTGCACAAGCCCCCCGGATATAAAGGGAGCAGCTCGCACGTGGCCAGCATTCTGAGGGAAGACCTGCTGCTGGACACTTCGAGTTCCTTGCCTGCCCTGCCTGCATGCCTGCCTCCAAGCCTGCCTTCAAGCCTGCCTCCCAGCCTGCGTCCCAGCCTCCTGGGCAGCCTCCTTGCCAGCCTGCCTTCCAGCCTGCGTTCCAGCCTTGCTGGCAGCCTGCCTTCCAGCCTCCCTGCCAGCCTTGCTGCCAGCCTGACTTCCAGCCTCCTGGGCAGCCTCCTTGCCAGCCTGCCTTCCAGCCTGCCTTCCAGCCTGCCTTCCAGCCTCCCTGCCAGCCTGCCTTCCAGCCTCCCTGCCAGCATTGCTGCCAGCCTGCCTTCCAGCCTCCCTGCCAGCCAGTCTGCCTGCCAGCCTTGGTGCCTGCTTTCCTGCCAGCCTTCCTGCCAGCCTTCCTAACAGGCTTCCTGCCAGGCTTCCTAACAGGCTTCCTGCCAGGCTTCCTGCCAGCCTTGGTGCCTGCAAGCCTTCCTGCCAGCCTTCCTGCCAGCCAGCAACCCCACAACCATGGGGAAGAAGCGAAAGGCTCAGCAACCTGCCGCCATCCCTGGCAAGAGGGACAGGGCCACCCTCCCTCCTCATGTCCGTGACTCTGCTTTTGCTGGGGCTTCTGCTGCTTGGGCTCGCTCTTCTCTTGCTGGAGCTTCTGCTGAAGCTGCTCCTGGCAGTGGTGCTTCTGCTGCGTACTCTGCTGAAGCTGCTCCTGGCAGTGGTGCTTCTGCTGCTGTGCACTCTGCTGAAGCTGCTCCTGGTCCTGCTGGTCCTGCTTGTTCTGCTCGTGCTCCTGGTCTTGCTGGTCCTGCTCATTCTGCTCGTGTTCCTGGTCTTGCTGGTCCTGCTCGTTCTGCTCGTGCTCCTGGTCTTGCTGGTCCTGCTCATTCTGCTCGTGCTCCTGGTCTTGCTGGTCCTGCTGCTGGTGCTTACTCTGCTGCTGCTCATCCTGGTCTTGCTGCTGCTGCTACTGCTGCTGCTGCTGCTGCTGCTGCTGCTGATTCTGATTCTGATTCTGATTCTGATCCTGCTGGTGATTCTGCTGCTGCTGCTGCTGCTGATGATGCCGATTATGATCCTGCTGGTGATGTTTCTGATGATGATGATTCTGCTGCTGCTGCTGCTGCTGCTGCTGCTGTTGGTGTGGAGGAGCAGCCCCTACAACCTCGAAGTCCCTCTGATGAGGGCCCATATGGCCCTGCCAGAGGGAGGAAGAGTCATTCGCGTCAACGGGAGAGGAGGCAGTACTTTATTGAGGAGGCGCACGAGGATGAGGTGCTGGAGTGGCTGAGAGAGAACAACTATCTGTGGCAGAAGGGACACCGGCTGTACAAGGACACCAAGCATAAGCAGGCTGCTTGGAGAGAGAGGGCGGAGAGTCTGGGCTACACTTCGGAAGTGCTACTCGGCTGGTGGAAACATATGCACACCTGGTACGGGAAGCTGCACCTCAACAAATCTGGCCAGGCCACCGTCAAGCTGACGGACAGAGAGAACTACGTCATGGCCAGGTGCAGCTTCCCGGAGGGTGAGATCCACCAGCGAGCAGCACCAGGAGCCCATCTGTCTACCCTCACTCTCAGGCAGCCTGCTGCGACCCAGTTCTCTTCCGGCCAAGAGTCAGTCCCTGTCTTCAGGCAGGTTTTGGTGGAGCGTGCCATGTCGGAGAACCCCCAGGCAGGTGTTGAAAGCTTGGTGGAGAGCGAGGAGGACTCCCTGGTGCAGTGGAAGAAAGGTAACATCGAGTCCACCGCTGCCGAAGTCCCATCCACCCACACCGCCGCCTCCACAGGAAGGCAGAGAGCCAGACCGCAGGAGGGTGAGAGCCACAAGGTCCTGGTGGAGATCAGGGACACCATCCGCACCAGCATAGGTCTCCTCTCTCAGCTAGTCCCCATCGACTCCTCCTGCTCCAACCGCAAGCCCTTCCTCAATTATTTAAACCAGACCCTGAAGGAGATGCCGGATCCCCAGTACCAGCTGGTGAAGGAGAGGATCTGCACGCTGATTAACAACCCTCCAGACCCAGAGGCACCTGCTACCACCCAGTCCAGGTCTGCTCCTCCACCCCAGGTGATCCTGGGGTCTGCTCCTCCACCCCTCCCATACCAAGGCTTCCAACAGCCCCTCACCTACCAGGGCTACAGCTACCCGGAGGTCCAGCAGCACAGGCAGCAGCCCTTCCCAGGCCAGGCACAGAGTCATCGGGCGGCACCGTTGCCAGCTGTTCCACTGATGCCACCAATGCCACCCACGCCAATGATGCCACCGACATCGATGCCAGCCACACCACTCCTCAGCTCGCTGCACAGCAGGCAGTCCCACTACACTACTCCTTCCTCCATCCCACAGCCAAGCTCGGCCTCAGTACATCTGTCCTCAGTACTGGGGCTGACACCCCATGGCATGGAGGAAGGACCTCTCAGCATCGCGGGGATGAGCCAGCTGTCCGACACCTTTCTCAACACACCGTCCCCTGTTGTCCTCTCGGGGCCAGGCACTCCATCAGCACCTCAGACCAGCACAGCAGCAGCACCCACCTCCAGAGCACCTGCACCCTAAAAATTAGACTGGGCACACACCTCCAAGTGACCAAGAGGAGTACCAGAGACTGGCTGCCTGGATATTTGTGGACTTTATTTGGACACTTTACTTGGTTCATGTTTACTTTTCAGGTTGTTATTAATAAAGTTTATCTTTGTTTCACATGCTTGCTTCATTATTTTTTTTCTAAAAAGTCTGGGTGGAAACTTTTAGAAATGGTTTAGTCTTTGCATGCTTGTGGGATGGGTTGAGATAGCTGTGGGATGGGCAGGGATACCTTTGGGTTAAGATAGCTGTGGGATGGGCAGGGATACCTTTGGGATGGGTTAAGATAGCTGTGGGATGGGCAGGGATACCTTTGGGATGGGTTAAG
>BLBF01000044.1:21943186-21956514 GCA_015471245.1 Laticauda colubrina | reverse complement strand
GGGATGGGTTAAGATAGCTGTGGGATGGGCAGGGATACCTTTGGGATTGGTTAAGATAGCTGTGGGATAGATAAATCTCCACTGCAAGTATAGTGGGACTGTATGGTCCACCCGCCCAGCTGCCACCCCTATGGCCCTTATCAATTACAATGTAAGCATTGATCCACACATGTCAACATAAACACAACTTTTTATTAAACGCCCTGTTCATTGTAGACCAACCAAGCATACATGGCCCAAACTCATCCGTGTGATGAGACAGGCTGAAGGAAGCATCCATTAAGCATCTACCATCCTGTCTTGCCACTCCACTGCTCCAGCTGGGGAGTTGCACCAGTCTTTCAGAAGGTTGCGCTGCTTCTTTGCCTCACGGGAGGCTCTGTTGGGCCCTTGCACATCCTCAGTGTCGATCAGGTTTTGCCCTTGCCTCCATTCCCCAGGCTCCACGTCCCCATTGCCTTGCTGGAGGTCCACGAGCCTGTTCTGCAAGACTGGGTAGTGGTCCACGATCCTCCTCATGCTCTGTTAGCGATGCTGCATGGTGTTGAGAAGTACCTGGAACCTGTTGGCCAGGATGCCAAAGGCGTTCTCCACCACCCGCCTTGCCCTGGACAGCCTGTAGTTGAAGATCCTCTCTTCACGGGTGAGGTATTTGGAGGTGTAGGGCTTCATGAGGTAGGTTGAGAGGGAGAAGGCGTCATCCCCCATGATGAAGTAGGGCACATCTTGCGTGTCATTGGGCAGGGGTTCTGGATCCGGGAAGCCCACCATGAGGTTGCTTTCCAGCCCCTCCTTGAGGTCACTGGCGTTGTATACCTGGGCATCTGAAGATGAGCCGTTGCCTGAAACATCGATGTACATGAACTTGTAGCCAGCATCGACCATGGCGAAGAGGATGATGCTGAAGAAGCCCTTGTAGTTGAAATAAGTGGACCCCGAGTTGGCTGGAACCTTGCAGGCCATGTGCTTGCCATCGATGGCTCCAACGGTGTGGGGTAAGTTCCACTTCTGATACCACTGCTCTGCAACTTTCTTCCATCCTTCTTCAGTGGTGGGGCACTGGAGGAGCTCCTCCTTGTATTCTTCGAGGATGGCCCACACCACTTCTTTGACCACAAAGCTGATGGTGCTGGGTTGCACCCTCCAGCCGTACTGCATGCTCCTGTAGGGGGTCCCTGAGGCCAGGTGGCGCAGAGTGAGTGCCACCCTGAGCCCAGGTTCCAGGCTGGGTGGGAAATTGGTTTTTGTCTTGCTCAGCCTGGGTGTCAAGCGCTGCAGAAGTTCGTCAAACATGGCTGGAGGCATATTCATGCACATGCTATCAATTTACATTATAAAAATATATTTGTGTGCATGTTTGTGCTGTAGCAGGACCAGTGATAAAATTTTCCAACTTTGGGGAAGATTAAAACGTACTGTTTTCTCTCCCCCTCTCTGTCTCCCTCTCCCTCTCTTCCTCCCTTTCTCCCTCCCTCCCTCCCTGATTTATTCCTCTCTTTTTTCCTTTCTCTAATGAAGATTTATTGATTTGCATTTCTATATTTCAGTGATAGGCTCAAATTATCCTATTTCAGGCACATTATGTAAGTTAGCACTCTTATGATAGAAAGATGAGAGGGTTGATCGGGAACCAAATAGTTGGACTCCATTTATGTGACATTGTTGAAAACTTGAAGGGCCGAGTTAGGGAGAGAAGATCAGGAAGAAAATCTATTTATGTGATCACTAGGAGTCAGTGGTAATTTGATGGCACATAATGAACACAAACGTTTAAGCAAGCAAGCAAGCATACAATATTTTTCTTGCTTAAATACTACCATTATTCTCTTTCAGGTCAAGTTTAATTCAATTCAGGCAAGGTAGTTTCTAGCACACAATTCAGAAACTGGCTTGACTTTTGCTTTTCCAAATCAAGTAAAGTACACAAGGAGGAACTCCATAATTTGACACCAAAAAAAAAAAAAAGTAGGCAAATTCAGCAAACATCATCATAATCATAAAGCCCATGTCACACTGGCCAACGGATGCAAAAAGGACACAGCGGACGAGCAAAATGTTCCATCCATTGTTATCCACTCTCAAAAGGGGCAAAAATTTGCATAACCGGAGCGGATAACATGGAAAGGAATGGACATGGGGAGGACGCAGATCGGATGGAAAACGGATGCGGAACGGAAGCCTAGCGGATGAAAGCAGATGGGAGCAGATGGCACATCCGCTAGGCTTCCGGAGGACCTCAGCAAAGTGGACGCGGAACGGATACAGCGGATGCAGAGCGGATGCAGAGCGGATGAAGCGGATGCAGAGCGGAAGCCAAGCGGATGCACAGCGGAAGCCTAATGGATGCCTGGCATTAATTGCACATGCGGGGAGGATGCATTACGTCAGCCCCGTGGATATAATGGAAGCAGCTCGGAAGCAGGTCGCCATTCAGAAGAAAGACCTGCTGCCGGACACATCGACTGCCTTGCCTGCCCTGCCTGCATGTCTGCCTGCCAGCCTTGCTGCCAGCCTTGCTACCAGCCTTGCTACCAGCCTTGCTGCCTGCCTTGCTGCCAGCCTCCCTGCCAACCTTGCTGCCAGCCTGCCTGCCAGCCTTGCTGCCTGCCTTCCTGCCAGCCTTGGTTCATGTAGGCCTGCCAGCCTTGGTGCCTGCCTGCCTGCCAGCCTTCCTGCCAGCCTTGGTTTATGTCTGCCTGCCAGCCTTGGTGCCTGCCTCCCTGCCAGCCTTGGTGCCTGCCTCCCTGCCAGCCTTGGTGCCTGCCTTCCTGCCAGCCTTGGTCCCTGCCTCCCTACCAGGCTTCCTGCCAGCCTCCCTGCCAGCCTCCCTGCCAGCCTTCCTGCCAGCCTTGGTTCCTGCCAGCCTCCCTGCCAGCCAGCAACCCCACAACCATGCGGAAGCACAGCAAGCCTCAGCCATCTGCTGACAGCCCTGGCAAGAGGGACAGGGCTACCATCCCGCCCCCTGGCCCTCACTCTGGTTCTGCTGGGGCTTCTGCAGCACGGGCTCGCTCTTCTGGGGCTGGGGCTTCTGCTGCTTCTGCTTCTGGAGGAGCTGATGACAAGCACTCCAGCACCAGACACCTCCACAGCACCTGCACCCTTCACCCCTGAGACTGAGCAACCAAGAGGAGTGCCAGAGACTCATTTTTGTCTTATAGCTTGTTGTTAATAAAGTCTATTTATGATTCACACACTTGCTTCATTTCTTTTCTTTCATAAAGTCTTGCTGGAAACTTTTAGAAATGGTTTAAGCCTTTATGCTTGTGGGATGGGTTAAGATAGCAGTGGGATGGGTTAGGATAGCTGTGGGATAGATAAACCTCCAGTGCAAGCATAGTGGGACTGTATGGTCCACCCTCCCAGGTGCCACACCTACGGCCCTTTATTATCAATAATAATGTAATAATTATCCACACATGTCAACATAAACACAACTCTTTATTAAACGCCCTGTTCATTGTAGGCCAACCAAACATACATGGCCCAATCTCATCCGTATGATGAGACAGGCTGAAGGAAGCATCCATTAAGCATCTACCATCCTGTCTTGCCACTCCACTGCTCCAGCTGGGGAGTTGCACCAGTGTCTAAGGAGGTTGCGCTGCTTCTTCGCTTCATGTGAGGCTCTGTTGGGGCCTTGCACATCCTCAGTGTCAATCAGGTTTCGCCCTTGCCTCCATTCCCCAGGCTCCATGTCCCCATTGCCTTGTTGGAGGTCCATGAGCCTGTTCTGCAAGACTGGGTAGCGGGTGCGCATGAGATTGTGCAGGATGCAGCAAGCTTCCATGATCCTCCTCACGGTCTCTGGGCAATGCTGCATGGTGGTGAGAAGTACCTGGAACCTGTTGGCCAGGATGCCAAAGGCATTCTCCACCACCCGCCTTGCCCTGGACAGCCTGTAGTTGAAGATCCTCTCTTCACGGGTGAGGAGTCCAGAAGTGTAGGGCTTCGTGAGATAGGTTGTGAGGGAGAAGGCGTCATCCCCCACGATGAAGTAGGGCACATCTTGTGTGTCGTTGGGCAGGGGTTCTGGATCTGGGAAGCCCACCATGAGGTTGCGTTCCAGCTCCTCCTTGAGGTCACTGGCGTTGTATACCTGGGCATCTGAAGATGAGCCGTTGCCTGAAGCATCAATGTACATGAACTTGTAGTCAGCATCGACCATGGCGAAGAGGATGATGCTGAAGAAGCCCTTGGAGTTGAAATAAGTGGACCCCGAGTTGGCTGGAGATTTGCAGGCCACGTGCTTGCCATCTATGGCTCCAACTGTGTGTGGTAAGTTCCACTTCTGATACCACTGCTCTGCAACTTTCTTCCATCCTTCTTCAGTGGAGGGGCACTGGAGGAGCTCCTTCTTGTATTCTTTGATGATGGCCTGCACCACTTCTCTGACCACAATGCTGATGGTGTTGGATGGCACCCTCCAGCCGTACTGCATGCTACTGTAGGAGGTCCCTGAGGCCAGGTGGCGCAGAGTGAGTGACACCTTGAGCCCAGGTTCCAGGCTGGGCTGGAAGCTGGTGTTTGCCTTAGTCAACCTGGGTGTCAGGCGCTGCACAACTTCGTCAAACATGGCTGGAGGCATCCTCATGAAGTTCTGGAATGCCCGAGTGTCTTCGCTCCTGAGCTCCACCATCAGCTTGTTGTACAGTCCATCCTCTGCTCTTCTGGCGAACCATCTTCGGACCCAGACTCTTTTTGGGTGGCTCCTTTTCTTCTCGCAGTAGTGTTCACAGAGCCTGCAGATGGCTTTGCACTGTTGCAGAACGATGGTGGCTGCCGAAAGGACTTTGTTACAATCCACGGTGGACATAACTGGATGCTGTGGAAGAGGAAGAGGCAGATGAAGGCTGCAGAGGTCTGCACTGCTGGGCTGCTGTTCTGAAAGTGAGATGCAGATGAGTTGCTCCCCCTTTTTATAGGCAGTATAGGTTTTCTGCTAGGCATCCTCTAGACATCCTCTAGGCATCCTCTAGACATCCTTAATATCCAAGATAGGTCCACTCTGTGAACGTTTTTTCTGTTTTAAACGCTTTGTTTCCATTCTGCATCCGTTCTGCATCCGTTCTGCATCCATTCTGCATCCGTTCTGCGTCTGTTCCACTTCCTCCCCATGTCCGGGCGGATGGAGTTGCGCGGATGCATAGCAGATGCCTAGCGGATATAGCGGATGCATAACGGATGCGTAACGGATGCGTAGCGGATGCGTAGTGGATGCAGAACGGACGAACTGGATACATTTTCCACACAAAAGTTTTAGGCAGCCCAAAACTTTCGGAGCGGATGAAACGTCCATAAACGGATGCTGGACGGATAGAGAGGAAGCCAAACGGAGGCAGTGAACGGATGGCAAGGTTTTTTGTCCCTTTTACATCCTCTTTGCATCCGTTGGTTCAGTATGACATGGGCTTAACAACCTTAAAATGAAGGTGAGTGTATATAATCACCATTATTCAAAACTTTAATTTTCAATTTGGAAAATAAATTCTTATATGAAATGTTACAGGAGTTGTAAAGACTTTTTTCAAACTTGTAAGCTATTATGAATTTAGAAGTTAACTGTTGCTACAACGTGCCTTTTGATCATCTTTGGACCTTGGGTGGCAGGGAGGTTGAAATTCTTTCAAATATAAATAAGCAAGAAAACAAATAAAACACATCTTTATTATCTAAAGCTCTATGATTAAAGTACTTTAAATTTATAGAAATCTATTTTTTACTTTTGATGTCTGGCATTTTTTCCAAGTATTCATTCTAGTACTTCAAAACTGCAATTTGATTTATTTTGTTTTGTTCAAGGTAATTGATAGAACTTTCAGAACTTAAAAACAGTAAATATTTTGGCACAGATCATGTTTCTAGGAAGAGCTGGACACAAGAAGAAACTATTATTCAAGGAATCTGATATTGCTGTAAACACTGGATTTTTAAAAAGTAAATAATGTCACTTCACTTAGTTAAAAAAAGCAATTGCAGTCTTTCATCTGTATATGTTGAGGAGATATCTATTTAATGTCCTTTTTATCAATAGATACATATTTCTGAGAGACAGATAAATTCTAGTTACCCTTTGTTTTAGCTTTGCTCCCTCCATGCATTCTTGGGGAGCGGGGGATGGAAGACTAGACAAACTTATGTGCCATTAAATTGGCATTGGCCCTTAGCAACCCATAGACAGATTTTCTTTGATAGAATCTGATCCCAAGATAGTCCTTCAAATCTTGCAGTAGTGCATACATCAGTAGTGTAATTGAGCCCATCCACCTTACCAGTGTTTGCCCTCATCTTATCTTTCTTTCAAGACAGATAACTTAGAGGCTAAAAAAAGATTGCATCTTTATTTATGACATATAAAGTTTCTCAGTCTTTTGCATTACTTCTGGTTTTCTTAAAAAAAGAATGAAAAGATTGTGCAAAAAACCTGTTGGTTCCATCCCTTTCATGATATAGAAATTGATAGGTTATGAAAAATGGAAAACTAAGTTGAATGCAGAGGAGATTGGGTACTTAAAAGCTTAGTGGGATAAAACAGGAAAAAATGAGAACAAAAATAAAAGAATGATCATGAATATGGATTGAATGTAAAACTGAGTGACAAATCCAAAAGAAACTCATCCAGGTGATTTGCAAATACAGAAAGAAAAGAGAAAGTGAAGTTGAATAATATTCATTAATAGATCAGTAGTGTGAACATGGAATAAAAATTTATAAATGGTTTAACTTATTATATATTTGTTCTCTTGGCCTAACATTTATTGGCAAAACTGTACTCTTCATGGGAATCTAAACTAATCCAGCCCCACCTTCCTTAAAGCACACATGTTTTTGAAAAGACATTGTGATAAAGATTGTAGGAATTCCATATTGATATACTGGCAAAACATCACTAGGCAAACGGGTGAGATTCAAGGAAACTGCATTGCTTGTTACATTTGTGTATATTATGATTAACTGAAAAAGAATCAATAAAGCTGTCTAAGATCAACACTATGGCCCCAAAAAGTCTAAATTGAAAAATCTAAATATTTTACACAGAAAATAGTTTCTGATGCTGGATCATCACTATGTATATATAGTGGCTGATATTTTTCTAACTCTTTTGCAGAAGAATTTCAAAAGAGGAATACAGTCAGCATTAAATAGCTTAGTGCTTAACAATTACATTTATAAGTGATGATTCACCAACTTAAACATGACCCATCTACTCTAATGTGTCAGATGCTGAACAGTCATATTTACCTCCCACTCCCTCTCAAGCTTACAGCCCAAGGGAAACAACAATATTCGGAAGTTTAGTGAACTTTTGGTGGACCATACATGACTAATATGGACAATGCACGACAAATTGGGCAGGCTTGTATAACACATTGCCCTCAGATGAAGAAAAGGAAAAAAGAAACTATACTACTTTCTCCCACATAAACAACAGGATAATGCACATCTGATTCCAGTTTAAAATGAAGAATTAGTGACAATATAAATTATCTCAAACTTCCTTTGAATTTCAAAATATTTATTCACATGAAACAAAAAATAATGTTCGCCATGGCTATTGCCTGTGTATGATGATAAAATCTGAATGATTGTTGTAATCTCCCATTGAAGCAATTTCTGTTCCATCGAATGTTTTCCGATTGAGGACTAAAATACTAAATCAAAGGAGCTGAATTCACAATCATCTTTATTACATTTAATTCCCACTGAAATCAAGTCACAACTAACATTTATAATAGCTTTATTTGAATCCAACAAAAATTGGGTTTGAATTTTACTCCACAGGAAAAAAAATGGTGCAGCCTCAGCATTTACAGAAATTCTAATGGGAAGCTTATGTTGGGATGGACAGCTGGTGCTTTATATTATTTCAGAAGTGTACATTTACTCAGAAGGTTTGTATGAGAAGATTTTTGAAACAATCCTTTTTACTGTTTGGGAATATTTGTAAATTGTTAAATCACTGTGAAAAATTGAACAATAATCCAAAGTTTGAATCAGTACTATTAACAAAGTTTTTTTTTTCTTCCTGCACTACACATGTGTAAGGAATGTTCCAGTTCCACATTCTGGATACAGAAATAACAGATAATATTGCATGATTGCTATCTTTTTGTTTTTACTGGTTGATCATAATGTAGGAGAACATGCTGACAAGCATATAATCTTCAGTTTACTGAACTGAAATTCTTAGAACTAAGCTGGTAAGATCATACATGGAAATATAAGGTCATCAACAGTTGTTGCCACTTCAAAATTGTACTGTGGTTACACTGGTTCATTCAGTGTATATCGTGTTTGAGTGTGCACTCATGTGTGTGAAAAATGTTATCTTTCATTGAAAATATCGTGCTAATTAGCAGCCTTCTTTATTTGGTATATATATGTACATTTGTCATTAAAAGACTATAGCTGGTGTCGTGATGATACTGCATGCAATCTTGGAGGTCTGAGATTGCAGCTGATATCTTTGCCCCTGGATGGTCCAAATGGACCTAAACCATTCCGAAGAGACGGTGATAGTGAAGGGCATGCCCTGTAGATCCCAGGGATATCTCAAAGTCCCTGGTTGATCTAGGAGAAGCCCTTTTGACATCAGCAGAGAGGCAGCTACCAAAGCTGCTGAAGTTGGGAGAGCTCCAAACGGAAGAGGTTGAAAGAGAAAGTGTGTCAGTTTGGTGAGAATTGCTCTTTTATTATTCTAAGATTAAAAGGACTTTAAAGGACACTCAAAGGGGAAAAAGAATCTGTAAAAGTTTTGACAGAACTGAATAAGCGGCGTTTTTTAAACAGAAGTGTCAAAGTAAGGCTTTGTTTTCTATTTTTTTTCTTCCTTATGGCTGGACTTCTATCGTGATTTGCACTTACTAATTGGACTGGTTTTTTCTCTATTTATATCTATTTTTTCTTTTCTTTTTTGACCTTGTAATATTTTAGTTTATAGGCTCCCTTTGGTTATTTTTATATATTTGTTTTTTATTCTTTTTAACTTTTATTACATTTTGTCTGGGAAAGGAGGGGGAGAGTGAGAGTAAAGATACTTTGTAACACTGCCAACTAGAGGCTTGAAAATATTTTAGATGAAGCTGAGAAAGCTGAGAAAGAAAGCTCTGAAATTCTTTTTCAAGGACATTGCTATGTGATAAAATAGAGGGAAGAGCACGGAAGAGTGTTACTGCAAGTGTTCTTCTGGATTTCTGTCAACAACTGAAACTTGGCTCTGAAGTTTGGAGGGAGCTATGACAAGAGCCTTGGATAATTAAATAAAGCGCAGTGTGTCTTTTTTATTTTCTTAAGTTGGGTCACACATCCCCCTTACCAGCTGTACTGTTCATTTTTTCTTTTTAAAACCTTTATTTTTGTAATATTTTCATCTTTGCTTTGTATTTTAAAGGGAAAGCCTCAAAATTTTCTTTTTCTTTTTCCTTCTTCTTTAGGATTTTTTGTTTTTCGATATGCTTTTTTTTCATTTGAAAATTCTCAATTGGATTAAGGTGTTGAAGAACCTGAAGAATTGCTTTTATTTTTTTAAAATTCTTTTTTACTTTTTGCTCTTTTTAAACTTTTTTTTATTATTTTCCTTCCTTTCTACCTAATTACTGATTGGATTAAGGTTAAGAAGAACCTGAATAATTTTTTTCTCCTTTTCTTTTTATTATTATTGGGTTTTTCTCTCTACCATTCGTATTTTTCATTTTGGATTATAATTGGCTATTTCATAATTGGATTAGGGTTTAGAAGAACCTGAAGATCCTGAATTGTTTAAAATGAATAGGAAGTTTATAGCTTCTGGCTCCTCAACTTCTACTTCTGCCTCCCCACCATATGGAGGACAACGTTCCATTCAGACAATGTTAAAGCAAGATAAAGATCAAGAAAGAGTGATTCTACAGATGATTATGCAAGGAATCCAACACCTTAAAATAAAATCAGATAGCACTGAAAAGAGAATAGAAAACATTGAGCAAAGAACAGAGAAAACTGATGAAAAGGTGGAGAATATTCAACAAATGATGGTGAAGTATGATGAGAGATTCCAAAAAATTGAAGAAGAAGATAAACAAAGAGACAAGAAGATTGGAGATATTGATATCAGATAAACAGTGGTTGAACAAGATAAAAGTGGGATATTGAAATGGGAGATGGACAGATGAGAATTCTATCTCAGATTTCAAAACATAGAGGAAGAAAAAGGACAAAATCTAGCTGAGATAATGATAGAAATATTGGCTGAAGATTTGGAAATAACAGAAGAGAAGATGATGGATGGAATAGATGAGGTATACCGAGTTTTTACAAGATATGCAATGAGAAATAACCGACCAAGAGAAGTTCATTTCAGATTTACAAAAAAAAACACAAATTTTTTAAAACACAAATATTACAAATGGTAAGAGAGAAAACATTGGAATACAAAGGCAAGGAGACTGTGGTTTTAAAGCAAATACCCAGAAGAGTGAGAGAGATGAGAAGACAATATCGATTTTTGACTAAAATGCTATTGAAAAAAGAGGTGAATTATAGATGGCTAATCCCAGAAGGGTTAATGTTTACATGGCAAGAACAGAGGTATAGAATTGATTCAATCGAGAAAGCAGAATTATTCTATGCAGAATTATTTGGAAGGAGACAGGAGTCAGAAAAAGAGATTTCACTTATTGAATTTGAAGATGACCAAATGGAGACTGAAAAAGAAGAAGGCGCAGTAGGTGGATCGGTGGAGACTAAAGAACAATGTGAACCAAGATCTACGAGAGCTGCCAAACCTAATTATAAAGCATAATTATGGAAGAGAAAAAAATGATTACAATGAATATAAATGGACTTAATTCAGCTGTTAAAAGAAGGAAAATTTTTCACAGATTAGACAAACTAAAATTTGATATAATTTGTCTACAAGAAGTACATATTAAAAAACAATATGAACAACTGTTGATACAGCCAAAATTAGGGAAAATATTTACTTCTTTGACTCAATGTAAGAAAAGAGGAGTGGTTTTTTTATATCAAAGAGACCATTTCAGCAAAATTGATTTATACTGATGAAGATTGAAGAGTATTAATGGTGGAAATAATGGACAATAATACAAAAACACTCTTGATTGCAATTTATGCTCCAAATGATAAACAAGAATTCTATAAAAAATTACACATGAAAATAATTGAACTGGACTATGTCAATATAATTATGATGGGAGATTTTAATGGAATTGTAGACAATAAACTGGACTATATAACAACAACAACAACAACAACAACAACAACAACAACAATAAAGCAAAATAGGAAGACTCTCCCCAAATCCTTTTTTAAAATGATAGATGAAATAAATTTAAAAGATATATGGAGAGAAAGAAATGTTAAAACCAAACAATACACTTTTTACTCAAATACACATTTAACATGGTCCAGAATAGATATGATTTGGACTTCCAACAGAATTGATATCTAATATTCAAGAAACAAATATCGGAACAAGTACTTGGGCAGGCCATAATCCAATGACAATTAAATGGAAAGGACAAAAAAGAAGATCGAGATGGACGTTGAATAATACTATTCTAAAGGAGAAGGATTTTATAGAGCGGATGGAGAAAGAATTAGTTTTTTTCTTTAGAGAAAATAAAAAAGAAGATATGGGACACAATGAAGGCATATGCTAGAGGCTTGATAATAGACTACACAAGGAAAAGGAACATGAGGAAAAGGCAAGGCACGGAAGCTTTAGAAGATGAGTATAAAAGACTCAAAAAAGAACTACAGAAAATGCCACAGAAAAAAGACATTAAGCTAAAACTGGATACAATTAAACATAAAATGAGTTAAATAGAGAAGGAAGAATTAGCAAAGAAAATTAGAAGTGCTAAACAGAATTATTTTGAGCATGCAAACAAATCAGGTAGATGGTTAGCATATAAATTGAGAAAGGAAAAAGAATCAAGGAAAATACTGCAGTTAATAGATGATCAAGGTCAAGTTTGCCACGGCAATAAAGAGAGGAGGGAAATCATTCAATACTTTTATGGGAAATTATATGAGCAAGAGAATATTGATGAGGAAAGAATTAAACAGTATTTACAGAATGCTAATCTACCTAAAGGCCTGGTCCCACTGCACTTACGGATGCAAAGAGGATGTAAAACGTTAAAAAAAGCTTGCCATCCATTGGAAAACGCTATGCATCCATTGTGTACTCATTGCATACGTGTTTCATATGCTCTATCCATCGAGCATCTGTCCACTGCGATTTCATCTGCGCAAGGAGTTTTGAGCTGCACAAAACGTTGTGAACGGATGAACTTTCCACCATGTACGATGTAAATCCGTGACATATGAGCAACAAACGTTCTATGTATGTTTATCATCCGTTAAGCATCCTCTCTGCATCCTCTGGGCATCCTCGCAACTCACATCCGCTGCAGCTGAAAACGGAATGAGGGAGGAAAGAAAAGGTACACAGAACGTCAACACAGCGTTAGTAGCATGGAAATAGAAAGGATGCGCAGTGAACAGTTTGCATCTGATATACATCTGCACGGCATCCCCTTTCTTTTCTTTAGGCATACGTGATGCATCCGATTCATCCGCTATGCATCCACTTTGCAATTATCCCCCATAACCCCTTTGGAGGTGTCATCCTCTTCCATCCTCTGTCATCCGGTAGGCTTCCGATGAACATCCGTTTAACATCCCCACTAAATACTACTCACGTCCGTTCTTTTCCGTTCTGTTTATGCAAATTTTCACCACTTTTTGGAGCGGATGACAATGGATGGAGCCACCCCTGAAATTTTGCTTATCCGCTATTTCCTTTATGCATACGTTTTGCATCCATCGGCCAGTGGGACTGGGCCTTTAGATATCTAAAGAGACTGAAATTTTTTTAGAAAGCAATATAACCATGATGGAGTTAACTGAAGCACTTAAGAAACAAAATAATGGGAAGGCACCAGGCCCAGATAGACTTCTGGCAGAATTCTATAAAACGTTACAAGAATCGCTGAACCTTCCATTGCTAGAAGTCATGAATGAAATTATGCTAAAGAAGAAGATACCTAAAACATGGCCAGAAGCCTATATTACACTTATTCCAAAAGAAGAGACTGATCCATTACAAATTACAAATTATAGACCCATTCCTTTACTAAATGCAGATTATAAAATCTTCACTTCAATGTTGGCAGAGAAACTCAAAAAATATTTAAATAATTTTATTCACTCTGACCAAAATGGATTTCTGCCAAAGAGACAAATTAAAGATAATATGAGAGTAATATTGGACATTTTGGAATATTATGAGGCTCACCGCGAAAAACAAATGGCTTTGATAT